>VZTI01000227.1:0-11554 GCA_013397865.1 Struthidea cinerea
AGGCGATGAACCGGGGTCTCTGTGGAGTCAGTTCTTTGTTGTTGCTGCAGGATTCTTTTCAGGGTCTGGTGCGTCCGCTCTGTGATGGATTGTCCGTTTGGGGAATGTGGGATGCCGGTCCTGTGCTCGATCCCCCAAGACTGAAGAAACCTTTGCAGGTTGGAGGATGTATACGCGGGGCCGTTGTCCGTTTTGATCTGCTTGGGGGTCCCTAGCGTGGCAAAGGCCAGCATCAAATGGTTGATGACATCCTTAGTTTTTTCCCCGGCGTGAGCGGAAGCAAACACCGCGCCTGAGAAGGTGTCCACAGAGACATGCACATGTTTGGTTCGCCCGAATGATGTAATGTGCGTCACGTCCATCTGCCATACCTCGTTTGCTCCTAACCCCCTGGGATTGACCCCATTGCCCATAGATGGAAGCTGGATCTTTTGACAGTTGGGGCATGTTGCCACAATCGCCCTAGCCTATTCCCATGTAAGGTGAAAGGTGCGAGTCAAAGCAGGGATGTTTTGATGGAACATGGCATGGCTAATCTTGGCCTGCTCGAATAAATTTGGCAAATTTGCCTTCCCTATGGGGAGAGCCAATTGGTCCGCCCTCCTGTTGCCTTCAGCAATAAATCCCGGTAGGTCGGTGTGCGATCTCGTGTGCATTACTAGAATGGTTGCTCTCGGTGGGAGATTAAATTGATAAGCTTCGAGAGCAACTTGTAGATGGTAGCATTTTTTACCTCCTTGAGCATTGCGAATTCTGCTCTGGACACCACCCCTGCGACATATGCTGAATCTGAAACCAAATTGAATGGTTCTGAAAACCGTTCAAATGCCCTAACAACGGCTGCAATCTCGGCTACCTGGGGTGAGCCGGTAACCTTTTCAACGTCCTTCTCCCACTTCTGAGTGCGAGGATCCTTCCAAGTAATCACAGACTTGTGGGATGCTCCGGAGCCGTCTGTAAAAATGGTTAGGGCATCCAAAGGTTTATTTGACTGTTTAGATTTTGGAATTAATTTGAACACTGTGTTGAACAGCTTGTGTTTTGGCGGATGGATGGAAGTCTGTCCTGAGAAACTGTCCAGGGCAAACTGCAAGGCTGCGTTGGTTTGGAGGAGGTGTTCAAGGCCCTCATTGGTTACTGGTAGGTAAATGCATCCGAAATCGCATCTGGCCAAGGCACGGAGGCGGGAGCGAGCTTTAATGACCAATTTCGCCATGCATTCCTGTGGCGTGGTGATACTTTTGGACAGCTGGTGCGAGAGAAAGACCCACTCGATGATAAGCAAGGGGTCTCTCTGCACTTCGTCCCACTGGAAAATCAGCCCATGGAGGTAGGGCATCTTACCTAAAATGATGAGGCTAAATGGCAAGGATGGAACGTGACGGTGGGCCTGCCTCGACGACAAAGCTTCCTGAACCTTCCTGATGGAGTCCTTTGCTTGTGGTGTTAGGGTCCTTGGGGAGGTAAGCTCTTCACTCCCTTTCAACAAATTTAAAAGAGGAGCCAGGTCCTCGGTGGTCAATCCAAGTAGGGGCCGCACCCAGTTTATGCTTCCGCATAAACTGGTGCAGCTCCTGTAAAGTCTTAGGATTATCATTAATGGCCACTTGTTGTGGCGTGATTGTCCTGTCCGTAACTGAAAGTCCCAGATACCTCCAGGGACTGACCTTCTGGACTTTCTCTTGCTGGATTTCGAACCCCTCTGCCCTGAGCGCACTGGTGACTTGGCTCAAGGTCCATTCCAGGCATGATGGAGTTGGGGAGCAGACTAGTATGTCGTCCATGTAGTGTAAAATGATGGACGTTTTGGCAATTTTTCGAATGGGCGACAAGATGCGAGCAACATACCACTGGCAAATGGTTGGGCTATTTTTCATCCCTTGCGGGAGAACACGCCAATGGTAGCGCTGCATCGGTGCTTCTCTGTTGATAGATGGCACAGAGAAGGCGAACTTTGGCATGTCGGTCGGGTGTAGGGGGATTTGGAAGAAGCAGTCTTTGATGTCGATTACTGCTAGCTTCCAATCCCGTGGGAGCATTGAGGGAGACGGCATTCCAGGTTGCAGAGGTCCCATGTCCTCAAGGGCATTGTTTATTTGCCTCAGGTCGTGGAGGAGCCGCCACCTGTCCTTCCCTGCTTTCTTTATTATGAAAACAGGGGAGTTCCAGGGGCTATTGGATGGTTCGATGTTGCCCTTGACTAATTGCTCCTCCACGAGCCAATTGAGCGCTCTCAATTTGTCTTTTGGTAAAGGCCACTGATCCATCCAGATTGGCGTTTCTGTTTTCCAATTTAGCTTCTGAGTGGGGCGCTCCACAGTGGCCTTCATTGAAAATCCCGGCAGTTGTCAGCCAATTCCAACCGGGTACCCCATTGGGACATGAGATCTCTGCCCTACAATGTAAATCCGGACATGACAAAAGGTCGCATAGTTCCTATCCGACCCCCCCGGTCCCTCAATTTGAATAAAATCCCAACTCTTTCGAGGCGTTACCGCTCCTCCGACACCCGAAACGAGGCCATCGTTGGTTCACAGTTCCCATTCCTTTGGCCAATCAGTAGCCGAAATGATGGTGACGTCTGCTCCTGTGTCCATCATACCTGTAATGGAAGCAGAAGAGTTTCGGTTAGCGAGGTGGCATGTAAGCATGGGGCGGTTGTCCCCCACAGTTTGAGCCCAGAAGGCCTCACTGGAGTTGTTGTTCGGTGTACAGTCCGGTAGTGGCAGAACCTGTGCAATAGGAAAGTCCTTTTTTGCAAAAATTGGAGGGAAGTTGCACTTCACAATGATGTGAAAGCTCCCCTCAGCGTCTGTCGTGGCAATTGTTGGTGCGACCTCTAAACCTACAGGAGTGTAGGTAGGGTTTCCTAAGATGAAAACATGCTGCTTTTGCAGCTTTGGCTTTGTGGTGCACTGGATGGTATAGTAAAGGTTGTGCTGGAAGTGCACCGCATTGGTCGTTGTGGCAGTAAGTCTTTGGGCAGCTACTTTGCTTGTGTCGTCGCGCGGGGCTGCCTTTCTGCGCTGCGCCTTCAGTTTCCCTGCTCCGCTGCTGGTGGAACCCCTGCTGAGGCCTTAGGTGTGCCTGAAAAAGAAGACTGCGGCGGGGCGTGAATGGGAGCAGGTGCTCTACAAAATTTGGCTGTGTGGCCCTTTTTGCCACATCGATGGCATATAAAAACAGGTTTATCAGGGGAAGGGTTGCTCTCTCCCTGGCCGATGGCATTGGCCATGACTTTCCTCCCCGACTCCCCCTTTCCCTTTGGTGCCTCTAAGTCTGCCTCCTGGGTCATACATGCCTCTGTCATCAACATCAAGCTCGGAGGCGGCTTGAATGGTAGGGTCCTAATGATTCTTTTACAGACCTCGTTGGCGTTGCTTTTTGCAACATCTCTTAAAATTTGTTCATAGTGGGATCGGTCAGGAACCTGCCTGGCCACCACCTCGCGCAGGCGATCCACGAAGTCTATAAAGGACTCATTAGGAGCCTGCATAATTTTGTGATAAGGTATTGAAATTGCCAATTTGGAAGGCATGTTAAAGAAAATCTTTTCCACCGTTCCCCAAATCAATTCCAGAACAGGCCTCGGAATTTGGTGGGCCTGATCATTGGGTTTTGTAATTTGGCCATCTCCAATTAAATGTTGGATAGTTAAATGTGCATTGTTTTGATCCCTCAACAGGGCAGGTAGTTGTTCTTCTAAAGCCTCCGTCCATAGCCTCAACCACAAATCGAATTCAGTTGGGGTCATGAGGGAGGAAATTATTTTTCGAATATCGTAGGGGACCAACACATTTGCTGTGCAAATTGAATTGAATAGATTTTTAAAGTATTGGCTTCCCCTACCATATTCTTTTTGTGTTTTACACAAATCTTTCATTTGGTTGTAATCAAAAGGCCTCCATTGAGGGTTTAGACCTGTTCGGGGATTGTAAAGGACAGGAGCGGCGAAAGGATCGCAGTTCGGTTCCGGGTTCCATTCAAAAATGGCATCCCTTCTGGTGTCCCAGGTGTGGGAACCGGAAGAGGAGGCGTGGGAACCGGGAGCCGAATTTTCCCAGGTTAGGTCATTACCAGGCGGGGCTGAGGGGCACCAAAGGTCACGCCCTCCCAGGGCGGAGCCGAAGCTCTGGGCGGAGTTTTGAGGGAAGGAGGTGGGGTCTTGGGAGGAGCCAGGAAAGGGCGGGAGGAAGGGCTTGTGGGAAGGGGAAAGGAAAGGATTGTGGGAAGGAGAAAGGGTTTTGGCGGGACCGGCCATGCGGTCACCGCCATTTTGTGGAAAGGAGGGTGAGGGCAGAGAAGGAGGTGAAGGCGAAGGAGAGGTTTGGCGTACCGCATGGCGGCAGCCATTTTGTGGGGATGACAACAGCTTAAAATTCGCTTGTGCAGCAGGCTTTTGGCTAACAGGGAGCTCTGCTTGCACTGCGGAGTCCTTTTTTATTTCTTTTTTGTTTTTTAAGGATAAGGATTTACTGTGGGAAAAGGGAGAGGAAGGAGGGATTAGGGATGAGTCTGCAGCAGGGTGATCAGTCCTGCGGCAGTGTGGGTGCAGAGAGGATTGAGGAGAGCCGGGAGGCAGGTAGCAGTCCCGAGCCTTTAGGCTGTCTGCTTTCCTCAATCTCCCCTGCTCGGAAAAGCTGGGAGAGGGGACAGGGGTTTTGCGGGAAGAGGGAGCAGGTGAACTGGGGACTGAAAACGAAACCGTAGATTTTTCTCTACTCCTCTGTTCTTTTATTAAAGCGTTCTTAATTTGGAGCAAGATTGGAGCAAATTTGTCAGCCTTTTTTCCACCCAAATTTTGAAACTCAAGTAAATGGTTGCCGACCATGTTCCAATATGACAATTTTTTCGTGTCTCCAATTGTTGTGCCAGGAAAGTGGAGAAAAATCCATTTTACAAACTTCCTTAAGGAACTCTTTGAAAACTTAAATCCTCCCCCCTCAAGGGTACCCACAACTTGGAGAAAAACTCCCCGTCGGATGCTGAAAGTTGGTTGCCCATGGTGAGCGATTTACGAAATTGGCAACCAAGCAAAACACAGTAAAAAGAGCACAAATAAAAATTCAGCACCCTTGCTCCACCCCCTCCTTGCGTAAAAATGTACAACTTAAAAGAAAACAGCCCAGGAGCCCGAGTCCGTATAAAAAGGTGCTTTGGGGAACGAAAGAAAGCCCCAAAGCAAAAGGGAAACCACAAAAGTGCTCACCTAAAGTCGAGTCCTGGAACAGAAAGCGCAAGGAGAAGTCTCCCGGGGCAGGTGACAGGCTCCAGAGCCCTGCTCTTAGAACAGTGCGAGCTCAACGAAGTGGCGCGGGTCGGCGGCGGCGGCGCGGCAGGACTAGCGGCGCAGCGGCACGTGGTGCGGCAATTTGGCGGCGGCGCGCTGCAATGGCAAATCCCAGCACCCGGTGGTTGGGTCGGGCGCTACTCGGCGCTTGCCTCACATTGGGCGCCACTCGGGTAGGTGCAGATCTCTAGGGGAGGGGTTGTTAAACTTGGGAGCTGCCTAAGGAACCGCCCTCCGATTGTGATTCATCTGCCCATTGGAGGGCACGTAATGGAGTGACAGGAGGTGGTCTCCACAGGGACCAAGACGATGCCCTGCCAGAGGATGCCCTGGGGGGCATCCCAACATCGGACGGGGCTCTGAGTGACCTGGGATAGTGGAAGGTGTCCCTACCTATGGCAGGGGTTTGGAATGAGATTATCTTTAAGGTCCTTTCCAACCCAAGCCATTCTATGCTTTGTTACTTTGTGGTAGTCACCGTAAGGCTGTGTGAATCTGTAATTTCTGGACTATTTTGATTCCATTCATCGTTAGTGAGATTCTGTGAAATAAAGGATCAACAGTACCCTTTAGTTCATACTTGCTTTTCTTATTCCTGATAAGCTTGGACACTTGGGACCTTGTAACTAATAAACCATTGACAGCAAAGCATAAGAGTATTTGCCCAACACAGAGGTTGTTTCATCTTTCATGAAGGACCTGTCATCTAATTGACACCTTTAGTCTGAATTTTCTGAAACCATGTTGCTCTTAATAAATGTTAACTAAGCATTAACCTGTCATTGATCTGTACATGTTAAGGAAAAGCAAAGCCAGCATGCTGAGGAGCACTTTAGATTTGCAATCTGTGGTAAAGTGCTCTGATTTTTGAAGAATAAAGCAGCAACACTCAGTGCCGTATATCATCAGTGGCAAAACAAGTGGCATAGCTGAAGGAGAGGCTTCTTTCAGGATAGGATGACTGCTGATTCAGTCCACAGGTGGAATGTAGGTCCTAGGCTGTTAAGGGATGGCTGATTTTACTGGTGCACTGTAGTCACATAATTACTTAATCTTTTTCTTGATGTTCTGGGAGGTCCTGAATGTCCTGAATATCTGATGTTCTTGTTTTCTTACCTCTGCCATCTCTCTCCATCTCACCAGTCATTTCTGTTACACAGATGTGGTTCAATGCTCAACAGAAGCAAGGGTAAGGTGTCTCTTGGAAATGTTAATTGGGATGAAGGTAGTGTGTGTTTCTCTAGAGCACAGAAGCTTCCAGTGGCAATGGAAGTTTTTAGCTTACAATCTGTTACCAGTTGTTCTTAGAAAATAGAATTGAGACCAGCCGAATCTAGCCAAATATTGCTACAATAGCTGTGCTGAAACATAGGGTGTTGACAAGCTGTGTGGGGCAGCTGTCTGGCAAACGGTTTTTTGCTCTTTCTTGTTTCAATTTCTTGAGAGGAATAATTTATTCCATTGCAACTCTGTTCACAATAAAGCTTTCATAAACATTACTAATCAATGTTGCAAAATCCTGCTATTAGTGTTATTTTAAAGAGTCAAAAGGTTTTGTTATACCTGTCCTTATTACTCAGTTGTTACAAACTGTAGAAAAACTGGGCATGGAGAGAGGAATGAGAAGAGGAGAAAGGGACTCACGGTTGTGCTCTTTCAGCACCAAGTAAATTTATTTGATTTCTGTTCTGGTTAAAGTGCTGAAGAGGAAGGTAGTTGTGAAGTATGATATTTAAGGGAATATCCCATCTCTGACTATTAGAAATGTCTTGTTTTTCATAAGGACTCATTCCATTATAACCACAAAAGAGAGGCTTTTAATTAGACTTTTGAATCCCGTTAGGAAAAACAAATATCAATACTTAACTACTCATATATGACTTGATAGAAAATTACTAATGTAATTTGATTTTAATAGTGATAATGACTCTAATTTCTTATTAATAACAATTAAATTTAATGCAAGATTGTATGAAAAATTGTTACTGCCTGCTTCCCTACCCTTAAATGTAAAGCAGTTGTATGTACTTGAGGTCAGTTTTTCTCTTGTCCTTTGAAGTCAGGTGGTGCTGTGGTATTTTAGCCTAACTGGCCTGTGACAGGAGGATTTTCAAGTGGATCTAACAGGTAGAATGTTTTAAGTGTATTTAGAGGGTTTGGTATTCTTAGAAGTATTGCAGCAAGCACTGAGATGCTGCAAAAGAGAACAAAAAAAACCCCCTTAAACTCAAAATTTACAGGTAATCTGCACTAACCAGTGTAGTTACACTAATAAGTAGCTGTGGAAAGGTTTTTCTTTAAAAATCATGCCAAAAATTGGCCAGTGGAAGAAAGTGTTCTGACTACCATCTGGTAATCATGATGCAATTTTAAAAAGAAGTTTGCACACCTCTGCTGCTGTCTAGACTTCACAAGTGACCTTGTTGAAAATATGAATCGTCTATATCAGGTGACACATCAAAATGCTTTCTGAAAATGGACCCAGGCTTTGGCCTTTCAAAATACAAATCTGGACTGCTGGAACATGAGCATAAAAATTGCAAACAAGTTGTATGACTCTAGCAGCAGACTAAGGAGTAAACTATATTCCAGTGCTAGAAGAGAAGATTAATAAAAATCATAGATATTTGTATGAGTACTTTGAAACATGAGCAGTATAAGCACAAATTAAACTTCATTAGGATGTTTAAAATCAGGTTTCTAGATAGCTTAAAGCACAGTGTAGTGTTCATTGTGGTTCTGGAGAGAAAGACATGTAGAATAACACCCCTGTAATTCCCATTTTATTTGTACAGACACAAATGCAAGAGGCAGAAATTAGTCATGAGGATTTTATATCCGTGTCCTCAATTTATATCCAAATCCAGGCTTTACATGTCACTGTCAAGGCAAAACGGCATGAATCTTTCTCTTAAAACAAAAGCCAAACACTCTGCAAAAGAAACGCTGATAACTGTGCTCGTATTTCTTTCCAACCTAATATATCTCTACTTTCAGAACCTGCCATTACTTTTGCTGTATTTTCTTTGTGACAGAACATTGCATTCAGGCCCTTAGGCTGCCTTTCATCCTGGCATTCAATAATAATGGACAGAGTGTAAAGATCTGTAATCAAAAGGTAAACACTGCAGCATTGTGTACAAATAACTCTTGAGATATTTATCCTGAAAGACATCCAGGTTAACATTTTAGCTGAGGACACCAGGGAAAACCTTCCTGGTGGTGAGCAAGTTCCTTTTTTTTGTTTGTTTTTGTTCTGTCTGGTGTTCAGCTGTTTCCCAAGCACACCGAGCTGTGTGAGCTTGCAGCACAGAGCTGCTGCAGCAGCGAGGCCATTTTAACGTGACAGCTCTGAAATTCACCCACTCCTGTTTTCTTCTTGTTCTTGTCCTGATGCCCCTTTAAGCAGCAGGTGCTGGAGAGTTCTACAACCTTGTCTAAACATAAATGTTGTACTTTAGCAGTACTGGTGTCACTTAATGGCTTCTGTCCTCACAGACCTGGCAGCAGATGTAGTTAACCTGGAGTACACACGCTTCAATCCATGACCTGTTCCTGTTTGCGAAAAGGACTAAGCCCTGTGGTGTAAGGTGCTTTCTAGAGGCCTATTTGTCACTGTGACCCATGTCATTTTAGGAATTACACCCTAACTTGGTTATAGTATGAGTGGGCAAGCAGAGGAGACAGCTGTCTAAGGAGCCAACACAAATCAAGGTAGATTAAGGGTCGTGAAAAGCAAGAGACAGCACTAATTTCTTTGGTTTTGCAGAACTATAAAAATTCTGTATCAAGTGCCATGGTTTAAAGGCCATCTGAGGAGACAGACCCACTGGACTCCCTGCTGCAAGCCCTGCTGACAGGCTCCAGGGCTGCTTTGGGTCTCACCTGTGCAGAAGACAGCCTGCTCTATTGCTTTGGACAGTGCCTTGTGTGTAGGAAGGTGCCACGGGGATGAGCTGCAGCCTTCCAGCAAGTCTCTTAATCAGGCACATTCCTTGGATGCCTCCACTTCTTTATCGAAAAATTTGCTTCATGGCCATCTGTCACTCTGTGACAACATCTGTGACATTACCCTCTTCTTCATCATGTGAACTTCTGCAGGGACTCTCACAGCACCACCACTCATGAAGGCCAGTAAGTAGAAGCAGCTGCTGTATAGTCTGGGTATTTGTGGGCCTCTGATCCCAATTTAACTTTTGACAAAACCTCTGAGCCTTTAAAGAGACTTGCAGGAACCCATAACTCCCATCAGGCTAACTTCCTTATATTTTAGTATGTGCTAGACCCCTAGAATCCAAGCAAGTGGTTTAAAATTCTTAGGTTAAGTTACATATGAGCCCAGATTTTATAAAGTTTCTTTCTTCTCTGCTGCCCTTTGATATTGCTGAAACAAAGCCATCTGTAGAAGATTATGTCTCTTACTACAGAATGTAGCAATTGTTTACCTTATTAGTCACCTGAATTTGGATCAGATGCAAAATGAGAGAGTAAAGAAAGTGAGAATTTAAGTCTTCTGTTCCAGTCTTTTAATTTTGTTTCTATGTTTCTTCAGCCCTTATGTGCATGATAAAGTGAGCGCTCTGTACAAAAGGTACGTAGGCCTTGGACAAAACACCAGGCTAACTCATGACAAATGGAGTTGTCCCAGCTACAAACTCAGGATACAATTCCTAAAAGTGATTCAGCTTGGCCCCAACAGGAGCATGTGGAGCTCTCAATCTCAATGCCCAGTGCTCTCTAATGTCTGCTTCCACACACAGCCTGTTTCTTCAGCTTTCCAGGGCAGTGTCTGATCTCTTGTACACAGCTGCTACCAGGCAGCTTCCTGCAAGTATTTCAAGATTTAGCGGATGCATTTTGTGTCTGTAGTATTAATGTCTGTTGTGGTTTAATCCCAGCTGGCAGCTAAACACCACGTAGCCACTCGCTCAGTCCCCACCTTCCCTCCACTGGGGAGGAGAATCAAAAATAAAAGATGGGTTGAGATACTCACAGTTTAATAATTGAGACCAAAAAAATAAAGAGAAGTTATGAGGAATAAAACCAAGAGAAGCAGGTGATGCACAATGCATTTGCTCACCACCCACTGCTGGATGACCAGCCTGTCCCTGAGCAGTGATCACCAGTTCCCAGCCAAGTCCCCCAGTTTATATACAGGACATGACACTCTATGGTGTGGAATATCCCTCCTGCCTTATCTTCAGGTCAGCTGTCCCAGCTCTGCTCCCTCCCACCTTGTGCACCTGTGCTGACAGGGCATGAAAACCTGAAAAATCCCTGAGTGTAACCACTACTTAGCAAAGAGCAAAACATCTCTGTGTTACCAACATACTTTCACACTAAATTCAAAGCACAGCACTGTACCTGGTACTAAAAGAAAATTAACTCCATCCCAGTTGAAACCAGGATATGACCCTGGAGGAAGCAGGCTGGACAGGGTGGAGTTCTGATGGAGGTGCTAATGCTGGGTCCCACCCTAGCTCTGTTCTCCCCCAGTGCTTGGCAGCTCAGCCTCCTTGTACGTGATGTGCTTGTGATGAGGGGAGAGCAGGATAAATGCCGTGAGGAAGGTGGAAGCAGGGAGAGAATTGTGGTGTTCCCAGGGCTGCTCAGGAAGCAGGGTGAGAGCGCTGACATGTCATTAGCCTCTCAGGATTGTGTCTGGGCCATCAAATCTTATTTATCACTGTTATGGCTTTCCTTTCAAGGTTTCCTTAGCTTTCTGTATCTCCTGTTTTGTTTTCTGATAAAGAACTGAAATACCATGGAGACAAACTCCTTATAAACACCAACCAGACAGGTAGGTCAGCCAGTTTTCAGCACATTATTTTACATGACATATTGAGTGGGAGCACAGTGAAGGCTGGCAAAACATCCAGTTGTACTGAAATCAATCAATTGTCTCATGCAGTGGATACAGATGATTCTGTTCATAATAAAAGAAGAATAAGCTCTCTGAGAAACCAGAAGTTACGTGCTGTGTGATGCATCTCTGTTACAATTTGAAAAATCAGATAGATAATTTAATTATGTTCTCTCTTTGTCTGTAGTATTTTGAACAGCAGCAACTTCAATCTGCCTTCCCATGCTGCATTTATTCCTCTTAGTCAGAGATTACTAAGTCATCATTAATTGCATCAAAGTTAACAGGACTACTTACAAATTAAAACAATACTCACTAAGAGTAAGTCTGGTGAGTCACATTTGTATTTTTATCCTGAGGTATAAAATTAAACCAAAAAAAAAAAAAAAAAAAAAAAAAAA
>VZTI01000227.1:11622-25557 GCA_013397865.1 Struthidea cinerea
AAAGGAAAAATATTTAATTCTCATGGCAACCTGTTGGTGACAGCAAAGTTACATTTAAGTGCAGCATGCATTGAAAAACTAGCAGAAATAAACCAAGCTGAGCCCTGCATATTCTCAGAGAGGTGGACTCAACAGATTTTCATTAAATAGCTTAATTATGTTTATATAGAAAGCACCTGGTTTCTTCTAGTTTTAAAGTGACTGTCTGACCCAGCAATGCCTTGACTAAGTGAAACAGTGACTGCAAAGAAAATTGCAGATGGTAGGGTGGGGAGAACCCTTTTGTTTCTTTTAGCAAAGAACAAAAATTCTCAGAGAACAAATTAAACCTCATCTTTCAAATGGAGTCACTATGTTGCCCCACTTTGTGGGCAAATGAAAGGATTGTGATCAGGTGTGGGGCATAAAATAGCACTTAAGGTTGATTAGATTTAAATCACCTGTTTCTTAAAGCCCAGGTTGGGGTAGGAAGTGTTTGCTCCTATTGTGCCTCACACCTGAGGAGATACAGGACCCCCAGTTCTGAATGGGCATCTAGAACAGGAGAATTCAGGTAAAGTTATTTATTTACCTAGGGCATATGTTGTAGCAAATTGTCTAAATATAGATCCAGTTAATGGATAGATAAAGTAGTAGGATTAGAGATGTATCATGTATTTACTGAAGCTGGAAAAGAGACCAAGGTCTCTTTAAAACTGTTCTGGGGGAGAAATTTGCCCTTTGCCCCATTGAGTTCACTGGAGTTTAGAGAACTAAAATTGTTCATATGAGGGTTTATTGAGACCTGAGATGTTGCCAACAATCAAACACTGAACAAATATGGTTGCTTTGGCAAGCCTGTCTTTATGATTGAGTATTGAACTATTTATAATTTCTTTAATAAAGCTCTTTTCCCCCTCTTCTTTACCCTCTGCTACTGACAATAATAGACTGTTTTGTACAGACCCACTGTATCTAAGTAGGATGCTGGGAGCAAAACTCACCTGAAACGCAGCCATAAAAACGTTTATGCAAAATTTATTGTGAATGGAAAACATCAAATTTCATAAAGCAGCAGCTGAGTCATAGTAGTTGACTGTAGCTTGGATTCTTCCTACCTTTCTGCAGATAAGTGGATTGCAGTGGATGTCTTTGGAGTTAAATGTCATGAAGGAAGATGGAGGAAAATAAGTAAAGAAACAGACTTGGTTTGGGATTTTTTTTTTTTTTCTTTTCATTTTTCTGTATGTGTGTAAAGATAATAGTGTCAGTGGTAAAAATCAAGTGATGTGCACCTTTCATTTTGTCTGATCAGCCGTAACTCTGGATTTTCATACAGATTTCCTGGAGATGAATCATCAAGTCTGCTTAAAATATGAGAACGCCACATTTAGTTAAACTGCAAGCTTCCCTTAATGAAATAATCTGCCAAAATCTGGGCTGTTGTCCACAAAATGCAGAGAGGCTGAAAAACAAAGCATGCTGATTGCTAGGAAAGACCTATTTTTGCTGTCAATCAGGGCTTTTTATTTCAAGCTGGACAAAAATTTGGACATAATTTTGTAAGGCTGTTACAAGTCTATGGCATTTCAGGAAATACAGGAATTGTGTATTCAGGGGGAAAAAAAGCTTCACCCCAGATTTTGTCCTTTTTCATCTTCTTTGTGCCAGTTTGAGCAGATTCAGTGATGTGTTTCTCATTCATGTGGAAATAGTATTTTCCCCCATGTTCTCGCTCTACTGGAACATTTTGTAGTGACAAATCTACAGAAATGATTTTAAGAAATCAGGGTATCTTTGCATAACCCCATGAGCTGTATTATCACTCCCTGTCTCAGGAGGGGGAAAAAACAGGGTGAAATGCTTCAGTTTTTCTCTAAGGATGGGAGTTTCTGAAACCTTTAAGTGGGAAACCTGAGACACAAGGTTTGTCAAGCACTTTTCATGTAATAAGCTTTTTCTCAGAATTCTCAAGTGCTGAGGATGACTTACTATAATTAACAACCTTTTTAAAGGGTGCAAAGACTTTTCCTGTTTCCTAACTCTGACTTGCACAGTTGGTGTCTTCCTCGTGTCCCCTTCCATCCTCTATCAGATGAACTGTTCTGCTAAAAGGCCAATTTAGTCATTATAAAGGGATTTTCGTAGTCATGATGAGGTAAAGCAGAGTGTGAAGATGTAGGAGTTTGTATTTAATGGGGAACTGATTACAGGAGGATTGATTGCTGAGCAGATAGTTCAGACAGGCATGCGTTTGTAGAAAGAAGATACACATATGCATATGTATGGCTTTGTCAATGTGATACTAATTGACGGAGAGAGTATAGATGTTGAGCAGACATCCCCTCGGAGGGCTCACTGGAATATGGATTACCAGCAAATCCAGCTGCCCGTCAGCAGTGCCATCACACTGCCCCTCTGTGGATGCTGAAAAGCTTTGGTAGAGAAATCTTGCAGCTTTTCTGCAGCGTTCTGTGAGAACTTTGCAGTTCTCACAGAAGCTATGAAAACACTGCTATGGGTTCTTGTAAACTAACTCCTTATCTTGCACCTGGGTTTGTTATGCAAGATTGTTATGGTTCTGGCTTTCTGATCTTTGAGAGTAAGTGTCTTAAAGCTTGACCAATCCCCTCAAGGGGTGGATGGCCGAGCACCCAACTGTCTTATGCCATTCAACACACTCTTTGTGATCCATGTTATAAAAGATGAATTAATTAATTAATAAAGGTCAGAACTGCTTCCCTTCTGAAATTGCCGTGCCATTCCTTGCTGTCAGTGCCGCTCACAGCGACACCCCTCATTGTGTCCTGTTGATGTGACACTGCACTACCCTGCTAAATGCAACAGAATCTATGCTATTGCACTGGGAAGAGGGAAAAGAAACCTTTGGTCTCTCTCAGTTTGGATGGCAAGTCTCTTATCAGCTCTCACAGTGTTTGAAGTGGGTTGAGAGGGTAAGTGTCCATGGTTCACTAGTTCAGCATGTCTGTGCTGATAATGCAAACTAATGTGTGGTTAAAGCTCCTAGCAAGTTATTTCTCTCTGCATTGGAGCACTGCACAGGGAACTGGAGGTACATAGATAGACACGGGTTATAGGCACAAGAAGAATTATCAAGTCAATCTAAATAAAGACAATGTTCATACAAGTTGGTTCCTTTTGGCAGATTCTGGCAGTGGGGAAATTGCAGATAAATGCAGATAAATGTTGTTATTATTGCGTTCTCTGGCAGGTAAAATAGACCATTTTGCCTAATTCTTAAATTTACAGCTGTACCTCTCGATTTTGGGTCCCTGCTCCTGTAATCTAAATGATTTGGCCAGGGCTGGGCATGGCTGCTGGGGAGATTGAGGTCAAAGGAAGCGCAGAAGCAGGAAAGCCTCCACTCCTCAGTCCCACTCTGTCAGCCAACAAGGGGAAGCAGGAGCTCTGCAACTGAAGTGGTAGAGATGTGTTTGGCTGCTAGTCCTTCATAGCTGATAAAGAGGAAAGCAAAGCTGTGAGCAACTCTGAGAGAAGGTAGTGGAGGGCTTTTTGCCTTTTGAAATGGGAACAATAAATGTGATTGTTTTGCTCAAGACAGCTGGCATGTGAACAGGACTCTTTTCTCGTTCTCCATTCAGTGCTATCCTGGAGACTAGAAATTAATTTTGGAATTATGTACAAAAGTTAACTCTTGTGTGTACCTGGTAGAAAGCTCTATGAGTTACAGAAGCACAGTGGAGCTGAACATTTAGTGCAGGACATTAAACCCTGAATGGATAAGGAATTGTGTGGATGAGGCTGTGTTCTGGGCTCCTGCTGAAGGCTGCCTGTTAGGGAGGAGCCTGGGTGGGACATGAGGGAGAGGGAAGCAAAGGTAACCTGGAGGAAAAATTAGTCATCATTTTATTCTTCGTTTGTATTTGCAGAATGAAGTTGCAGAATGTGAATCTAAGCTTGCATGTGCTGCCAGCTGGGTGCAGCCTGGGCTGTGTTTCTGTTTCTGTCATTGATTTATCTCAGTAGAGGTTTCTGTTTTCCAGGTGCGTATTGGTATTTGAAGATGTTGTGATAGTTACTGTGTGAGGATGATACTGCAAGTTGTTTTCTTAGAGAACCTGGAGAAACTCTTTGGATCTGAGCAGAGCAGATTCTTCTGTGTCCTGTAATAACAGCTCTGGTTGGTTTGTTTTTTGCAGGATCTCAAATCCAAGAGATTAGGCAAGAGGAGTGTGGGAGTTAATTTATAGTTTGTTCTGTCTAATTTGTTTCCTCTATCTTTAATGTATTTTATTGTGATCCAGATAATGTAAAGATTGACTTGGAAATGTCCTACTGAGTGATCTGGTAAGGAGAAAACAGCACACGAAAATGTTTTGTAAAGCAGTGTAACAGCTTCAGTTGCAAGGAACAACAGGCTTGGTTCTGCTCCAGCATCTGCCAAATGAAGTAACTGAAACTCCTGTTTATTACACAGCATAAAAGAAATGGAATAATACTGTTAAGAGTGTTATCTTTGGAAAATGACTGCACCTCACTGAAGCATGACTATAATGATGGGGAATTATGCTGCTAAAGCACACCAGTTTTGTGGCACAGTCACTAAAACATATACTCTGTGGTGTTCTTCGTGAAGGCTTTATTGCAGATACTCTTGTATTAACATATTGTCATGAGGCCAAAATTGGCATTGTCTTTGTCTGGAGTGTTCTGGAGGGAAACCACACTTTGTCCTGCCCTTTATCTAGGGCTTATAAATGAAAAAGCACTTAGTAGGATTTGTAGTCCTCATTAAATGATTGTGATACTGGATTTATCTTGTCCTATGGGTAAATGCTGCTTGTCCTCTCCATATCTTTGCAGAGTGGTTCAGATGAAGCACTCTCAGGACACAGCAAATGCTAATTGTGGTAGGATTATATTTTGGAGGAAATGAGACAAGACCGTTTCATAACTACTTTGCTGCTTGTCATAATAACTAGCTGAGTACTGTGGGTATGACGGTGGCTGTTGGCCACTTCTGTATATTTTCTGACTCAGAATCTTTCCAAGGACCAGCTATTCACTGGTGAAATTAAAGACTCTTTGATAGTGTTCTGATAAATGTCATTTTACTGGCAGCAATCTGTTGCTGCCTGTAGCGCCAGCCCACTTCTGAAGTGTCTTCTGTCTTCTAATCTCTAGTGCTGGATGCCAGGTGATACAGTAAAGATGTATCTGCTTCCCACAAATTGAGAACTCCATTCACATTTGCATATCATTACATTTTTTGGGGGAACGTTTTTAAGTCATGCCCTCACTTTAATCGCTCACTGCATCAGCTTTGAGGAAAGGGCCTCATTTAAGTGCTGGAAAATAAATGACGGTGCATGTACTTAGCTGTGAATTGTTAGGGTGGTGGTTTCTGTGCTCCATGGCTTTAGACATGCAAACAGGGGTGGGGGGAATGCAGTCTGGAGCCCTGGCAGCCATTCCACTGGTAGCTCAGCGTCCTGCTGCAAAATGACAAGCATGCTCACTGCTCTTTCCTGGACAGTAAATGTTTTGGCCATTTTATTCCATGAAAAATAAAGAGTGATTGCAAAAATATGGTTTCCCTATGCACACAAAGCAAGGGAGGGTTCTTTGCTTAGTACCTGCTTTGCTCTAGGAAAACTTGTCTGATTGCAGGGACTGTTACATGGGGCAGCTTGCTGGAGAAAGTTTTTGGGATGATGCTGTAAAAGCTAAAGTGGTATGATGCTAGTAGGGAACGACTTACTTGTGGGAAGATTTCATGGTTCCACTGCTGCTCTGACATTTTCACAAATCACCCCTGTACCAGCAGCACAGGCCAAGGAAAGCAATGCCTGATGCTCCCATCTGCTGGACCCTTGGGGGTAGGAGTTGCAAGGTCATCTTGGAAAAGGAGCTATTCTTCTCCATAATTTTTCAAAAGTAAATGTAACCTTCTCTTCATTCTCCGACACTCTCTATTTATTTTCTGTGTTTAGAAATGAACCCCTTTCCCTGTGTCAGTATGTTCTGTCACCTTCAGCGCTTGGGGACAAAATGCAAATTTTGTTTCTTCAGAATTATCATATAGTCATGATAAACACAACTTCTTTTAAGAGTAGTGAGAGCAGGAATGGAGAAGCGTGTTACATATTTAAAAAGGCAGTTCACCCACCCCTACCTGAGAAGTAATAGGCAAGTTCCTTGGGAATGCTTCCTTTCCCTCCTGCTCTGTAGTCTTCAGACAGGCAATACAAGACATTGGTAATAGTTATGAATAGGTTTTGCTGCATCTTCCCTTTTCCTTTTATCCCTCTTTACCCACTTGCCTTGCACATGCAAGTAACATGTCTGTTACTGTCTTAACACTCTTCCCCTTTGCACTGATCTGTTTCTTATTCCATTTCCCTTTCACCTTTTCCTCCAGGCCTCCTTCCAGTCTTGCTTTCTGCCCCTTTCTCCTTAAACGTGAAGGCACACCAGGGCAAACTGCAGGCATAGAGGAGCTTGCAGGGAATTCAGACTGATACCTTCCTCACAGACATATCAGTAGTGCCAGTTCTCTGATTTTTCCATCTTGTTCTTTTTCCATGCTGGACTTGAGCTGTAGCCAATGCAAAAGCACATTAAGATATGATTTTCTGGCTTCGTGTCACTTCATCTATTGCCACATCTTCAAAGAATTTTGTCTCTCACCTGTTTGCAAAGGGCTGCACTAACTCAGAAACTCCTGGTGAACTGCGAAGCCTTCAGCTATTTCTTTTGCCATCTACAGAGACTTGAAGCATCCTAAAGTTCCTCCAGAGGAGCATTTTCACTTGGTTGATTGTTAGCCCTAGGGATGAACAGTAGCATTAATGACAGAAAATTGTGTTGTTTTCAGTGCCAGCAGTGCAGTTCTCCCCACCTCTTTCCCACAATCATGGCACACAGTCCAGGAAAGTCTACTCACTTTTGGCATGTTCTGCATCCCTGTGGGCTTGTGGGGAGAAGAGAGTGTGTTGTGCTGGCAGGAGCAGCATTTCGGGTAAACCTCTGTAAGGGCAAGGCATTACTAATTTCAGTGTGTGTTACAAATGTCTCTCTGCATCTAATGACTATTTTATATATTCTGACCTTTTATTTCATGGCCTTTATCACTATGATATCTTAGTGCTGAAAGAAGATTTTGGCTTTGTAAGCTTTAGATATAGATTTTTTTCCTGTAACTGCCTCCTCTGATTCAAGGAAAAAGAGAAATATGTAATTTTAACTAGTGCAACTCATATCACAGCCAGATTCAATATGAATGTACTAGATAGGCATACATCAAATATTACCTTTTAATACCCTTATCAGCGCTTTTAATGCACTTCTTTGTTCTGTTCTGCAAGCTCAATATGAGGGGATTTTTTTAAAAACTTTTTTTTTTTTTTAATAGGATGTTAAATGGCATTTCCTGTTGATTCTTAGCACTTTAATAGGTGTCTGCTGTCAATAGCAATGTCCCGGAGGAACCCATTGAAATCACACTGCCTACACCATTTCTTTAACTGGAACCGTGCTCATGCTTCTTATGTGGACATGATATTAATTAAGTCAAGTCCTTGGATATCATATGTGCATCCAGGTCTCTGTAAACAGAAGTGTCAGTGCTGCTGGGTGTGAGGTCTTTTCTTTGTTGCCCACATTACATTTTGCTGTGTCCTCGGGCGGAGATAGTGGAAGCCTTTGTTTCAGTCTGTTCCCCCCAAAAATAAGCTGAGTGCTATCCAAGATTTGACAAATTTAAAAAGTATTAATCAACCTTCCTAATAGTTGCTATTCAGCTAATCACACTCAAAATGGCAAATGGTTGTAAAGATGTCAAAGAGATATGCAGAACACCCACTGTTTGAGCTCTTCCCATTCTCATTAAAATAAGCTCTTATGGCCCAGCTAGTGTAATCATGTGATAAAATACTCAAATTAAGAGCATTTAATAAAAAAACATGGTGGGGAGCTCTGTTAAAGATCTCTTTAGTGTATTTTTGCATTCATGTTGAGGACATTAGAAATAATTTAATCATTGCCTGATTATACGAATGTGAGAAATAATGGGATCACTGCCTTATCACACGTGGGCTAATTCAAAGGCTCATTATTTATTTGTCAAGCGTTAAGCATCAAATCAATTTGGCTTGATACTTGAAAGCAGGAAATTTAAGATGAAATTTGAAAGGAAGATTAAGAAGTAAGATTAAACCTAACAAGAGCAGAACTATTTTGCTTGCTAGAGTCGAGTCACGCCTGCAAAAAGATCACAGAATAGATGGATAAAGTCCGTCTTAATATAATGATACTATATTGTGGAATGAGTGGCTTATGGTTTTGGACAGAGTGCTGTTTTCAGTGTCTCCACATCTTTAGTTTTCTTGTGATCCACAGCTAAAGTTACTTTGAGGTTTCCAAACAAACCTTTTTTTGCACATACTCTTCCTTTAATGAAAATATTTTCCTCTTTATATCGGTCTATAAACTGAATACTATTATACACAATCACTAGAATAAAATCCATTTTTCAGTACTTTTGGGGTTTTTTTTTCTTAATGGTAAAATGGTTAGGACTGAGTTTCAAAAGCCCAGAGTTCAGTGAGTTGCTCTCCTTTTTCTGTAGCAGAGTGGGTATATGTGTCTATGTGGTGCTTTGTTTTCACTACAGAAATACATTCTTTTGTGTGTAAAAGCAGATTCAGAGAATGGACCTTCCAGAAACTGGATACCAAGCCCATCTGAAGGGGGAGAATAGGACAAAAGATTAATCCTTTAAAGGTGGCTTTGATGGAATTGTAGCATTTTCCCCCTAAAGAGGAAAGAGTTTCACTTGGGTCAGGAAGATTTTCACAATGTTAGAGAAGAATGGAGATATCAGTGTTAATTATGGAGGAGTGATCCTCTCCTGGTATTTCCTGGTGGATTTTTTGCTGTCTGTGTTTGAGGTCTTGATTGTGAGAGAAGATGGTTTGGAAAAAAAAAAAAAAAAGAAAAGGTGAGAGGGAGACCCTGCATTTTGCAAACCCAGCTCCTTTTCCTCTGAATTATCTAGAAGCTCTCTGGTTTGTCTGTTCACAGATTGGACAGCTTACAAACCTACCTGGTGGTCAGTGTACAGCTCTCCAAGCAGCAGAGAGGTCTCTGCTTCACTTCTCAAGGTTCTCCCCTTTTCAGCAGTTCTGCAGAACTCAGGGCGTCCCTTCCTCAGCAGCACTGCACGCAGGCACTGTCTGCAGTGTGTGATCAGCTGGGCTGAGCCTCAGCAGTGACCTTTCCCAGAGCCATCCAAGAGCCCTGCCCCTGCTGAGCAGCCACCGACTGGGTTTGCTGCTGTGGCTTCCAGGCTGCAGCATCTTCCTTCGGCCTGAAGGTTTGCCTGGTTGCCATAAGAGGAACAGGGATCCAGGAGGGTGTTAAGTCCCCTGCATATTTTATGCTTGCTGAATTAATCTTACTTAATACGTGCTGTCAGACAACATTACTATAATTTATTTACATAACTTGAGGAATTTACTTCACATTAATTTAACCTTGCAGAATGTGTAACGTGTGTTTGTGCTGCTGCCCTCGGTTTCCTGAAGGCAGCCCTGCTCAAGTGTTTCTCAGTTTGTGATTGATTTGTCTTCCAGCTGCTAATGTGAAGGGTGAACCTAAACACTGTTGTTACAAAGATCTGATACTTGGAGCTCTCTTTATTGTTGCATTTATTGAATTAAATGAACTGCTCTGCCTTGTACTTAATTCAATGAAAAATATGTTCTAATTAGATTATTTTCCTTCTAAAGCAACACCACAATTCTGACCTTGCTTTTTACAAAGTAAAAATCTATACTTATAAGGAGGAAAACCTATATTTTGTTCAAGCACTTTTTTTGGGTGTGTTAAGAGGTTGATTTTTTTTCTCTCTTGAGATGGGCACCATGTCCTGCTACTTGTGTTCACAGTTATACCCCACTTCTGACGCAGTTAAAATCTTCAGGTCCTAAGAAAATAGCAATGCATGGGTGCCTGCAGCTGTTGGTTCTTCTCTCTGTGAGCAGTGTTGTTATACTGTGTCTCAATTTGAAGGTTTGTTGTCTTTTGATTTCATTAAAAAAAAAAAAAAAAAAAGAGGTCAAAACTGATTCTTCTGTAGCTTCCCCCCCTTCCCAATTGTCTGCAAAAACACTCAGTATTGGGGTTTGTGCCAAATCTAAGAGAAAAGTCAGATCCTCCTGCTCTCCAGGTTTTTTTTTTTTTTGGCATGATGTATAAGGATATAGAGTTGGAATTGCTATTGCATTTAAAACTAATATAAAACACACTTTTATAATTTATGAGGGACAAGCATGGGAAAATTGGCCAGTTGCCAATACTATCTTAGGTGTGGTCTTCTGAGATGTAGGATTTATCTCCCAAAAAAGAAGCTTGATCTGGAGAAACAAAAATGAACTTGATTTTTAACGAGTGAGGGCAATAGGTGATGGCTTCTGCTGGAAATCTGTCCCTTGTTTCTGCTTTTAGGGGTTGTGAGGGGGGAAAGGAACAGGAATATATTCAGGGTGCCCTAGTTACCAAAGGAGTGACCTGAAATAGGACTGATAGAGCACCACCTTTCCAGAAAAGAAAATCCTGTTGCCTCATTTTAGGGACTGTGGATATCAAATGTACCTTCTCTGAGGTGCACACTGAGGAGGGAAGGTCCATTTAATGAAACCAAGAGGTGGCTTGAAGCTCAGAAGGCTTCTCATAAGGGAATAATACTCTCACTGCGACAATAAAAATGAGAACTCACATTTGTACAGGTCCCGAATGTCTTAAAAACCTGAAAAAGGGCCCATTTCTGACAACATCGTCTCTCTTGCCTCCAGGCAGGACTCTTTGCTCTCTCCTCCAGATCCGTGTACGTCTGATAGCAAGGAGCTGGCTCTAAGACAGCTCTAAGAAAGCAAACTTTCTTGAAATGGAAGAAACAAGAGAGCAGATAAGCTTTTGCACAAATCAGTATCACTGTGATCAAATTGTGTGCATTCCCATGAAAGAAATCTTTTATTTTTCGTCCCTTTGTTGCATAGGGGAGAGGCCAGTTCCTGCTTTCATTTATGGCATGAGCAGATTGGTTTGTCCAGAAGAACTCTGCCTTTCATTAAATGTGAGACACCTCTTAATGACTCAGCTATGGACCTAACCTGTTTTTTCAGAATTTTACAGTCAGATTGTTCCTTCGCCACAGGAAAAGAGGACATGGAACTCTTTTTGGCCTTGTCTGAGCCACATTGTCTTTTTCTCCATGCCATCCTTTCCTCCTTCCCACTGGTGGCAAGTTCAAGGAGAAGCCCAGGCATTCAGAGCAGGCTGAAGGTTTTGCCTTAAAACCATCTGATCTGTTTTATGGAGGTGGAGGAGGAAGATTAAGAGGCAGTGTCTCCCTCAAACTGCTGTGTGGCAAGGTTTCCTCAAGCCTTTCCTTGCTGCTATCCCAGCCCCATCTTGGAGGTGCTCCCCTAGGGGAAGACAAAGTGTCAAGGTAGAAAAACCATTCCAGAATACAAGTAGGTGTCTTTTCTGGTTGAAATGAAATGAAATGAAAACTCTTTTCTGATTTTGGACCAGCACCTGAATTCTGAGGGAGGAGAATACTTTATTAAAAGGGCAAACAAACCCCAGTGGAGGGGCAGACACGATGTGGTTTCACAGCAGCTCTGCTGGGGTCAATGGCACTGCAGCAGTGCTCTGTTTGATGACATACCCCATAAAGCTTAGCACTGGGGAAGAAAATGATGTTGCAGGAGAGAGATTTATGTTTGCAATTCCTTAAAGCAATTTTATTGTGTTCTTGGTGGGTTTTACCATATTGGTTTAGTTGCAGCCACTGCAGTTCATGGAAGTTTCCTTTAGTAGCAGAAATATTGCCACAACTTTGTTTCTTGCAAGTCACTTGTCAGGAAAGATTAATGAAGCTTCTGCTCATCAGGACAGCACTTAAATGCTTAGTTATCTAAAGGTGTCCTGCACGATAATTTTGAATTTCCTCTTTCTGTTTCATTTCCCTGTCTGTTCAATTCTGCTTTGTGTCTGAGTTCATTTTCATTATTTCTTTGTCTGTTCCAGTTAAAATCTTGATTTTCTGTATGTCTTCTGCAGTTCTCTAGAGCGTTATTTAACACCAGAATGAAAGGGGTGCTTGCCATGTCTGCTGCTGGAGAACTGGCTGCTGTTCCTTTACCTTCTCCTAATGGCCTGAGACCTTTTAGCAGGATGTGCCCCAGCTCTTCTCTGCACACATCCGTGTGTACTGCAAAGCTCTTAGTTAGGGTAAACCCCACCACTTTTCTTTAAGCTCTTCACATGTTTATTTCATTTAAAACAAGTTAGTTACATATGTAACTCATGCTAATGAGTCATGTTGTCCTCATGCAAAATTTGAAATTAATAATATTCTTATTAGAATAGTGGGAAATCCTCCTTTCAGTACAGTACTCTCTTGTTTATTTTGAGTGTAATGGAAGTATAAATTTATTGGCATACAAATGTACTGTGCCATTTATACGTAGATATTTTGCAATGTCTCCAATTTTAGTTAGAAGGCACTTTTGTCTCGGCTGAGCAAAGGAAAGATGGACTTGGAGTTCTTTACATAGTTCTTGAAATCTAAAAGGCTTTCCACAAAAAGAGTTCCTGTGAGAAACCTGTTGTGTTAGGTGCTCGGAGCCTTGTCCTGCTGTCAGCTGAGAAATCAACCCAGGGAAGTGAGCAGTTCTAGGAAATAACATGATGTTTCCTGAAATATTATGTAGCTCTCACATCTTATCCCAGTATGTGTAGGATCAGTTTTCCTGCTGCTCCATTCTGCAGTTTTGTGCTGAAATCATCTGCAGTATAGCACTTGAATTTTTAAATTTCTTTTTTTGAAGAGCCATATTGACAAGAGGCTGGGATTTAAATAACTATAAGGAAAAAAACAAGGGGCTTGGTCAGGTTTTGGGAAAGAAGTATTTCGAAAGGATGAAATTGTTAAAGAGGCCAGCTTTGAGGAAGTTGCCATTTGTAGAAATTATGTATTGGTAGGTTTTATGGCTTTAATTATGGTCTACAACTTTAAAATTCTTTTCCTCATAAAAGTTTTTAGCTTTCATTCAGAACTAGGACATGCAAGTCACCAGGGCTGATTAATGAGCAAAGTGTGATAGACACAGGCTGAGAATAAAAGTTATTAGTGTTAAGAGAATACAATACCTTTGTTCAAATATTTAAACTGTAAAACTTAAGGATAGGACTTCCTCTACTGGACATAAAGGAGGCTGGAAAAGGCAACATTTGGGTAAGGACTGGCACGGAGAAACCCTCAGGCTTTTGAGATCTGCCTGGTCAAGACTGACTAATGGAAGCAAATATTTCTCCTGCTGAGGGAACAGTGATGGGGGCCAAGGGTACAAGTAAAGAGGGGCCTGTGGGGCAGGTGGGCTGGCACTGCCCAAGCTTTGTGTTTGATTTTTAGGCATTAGGGGGCAGGGAAGAGTTTTGTAGCTTCTTTCAGTTTTTGTCATAAGCTTTTTTTTTTTTAAAGTGTGATAGAATTCAAGGTGTGGACTTGGAGATGAGAACAGCCACAGAAGTTTCAAATTCAGCCCATCTGCCCAGCATGGAGTGAGGTGCCTTGGCTTTATTCTGCGACAGAGGTACAGCTGATCCACTATGTCTATGAATCCTTCAAACTGCATCCCTGTCTAGTTTGACCACTGAGATACTGTGAAGCCCTGCTTGAAACCTGCATCTTGTATGGATTGTTTCTTTCTCTTTTTTCCCCTCTCCTTTGGAGGGAAGATAGTAGCACTTCAAGAAAGTAGGAAATCAAATACAGAGACAGGAGAGGAGATGAGCTGTTAGAATTTGATGATAATAGCTGGCACAGAGGGGAGTGAAGATAAGCTCTTTCTAAGAATAATGACTATATATGTATGTATGTATATATATATATATATATATATA
>VZTI01000227.1:25596-43479 GCA_013397865.1 Struthidea cinerea
ATATATATATATATATATATAAGGAAGCAATAAACTGATGATGGTATAGTACAGTAGTGTCCAGAAAGCAATTCTCATATATGTTTTATTTCTATTTATATCTTTTTATGATAAAAAAATAACTGCTACTGTATACTGCTTGGTGCATCTGTTCTTGAATCCTGTCTTAATTTAGGTCTCCAAATTTCTACGTGGAAGTTGGTACCAGATCAGGTTTAAAAAGAAAAAGCTCTTGAAGGTGGACATAGTTTAGTGAATAGCAGCTCCTTTTTCTCTAGTTTCATCTTAATTAGGAGTGGCTGCTGTATTTATAAGCATGTGATTTTGTAACATATACCTGATTATTTATTCATGTCTCTACTATTGCAGAGGAAAAGGAGTCAGGGGCATTCTAGATGGAAGTGAGCTCTTGCACTGATACTGGCAGTCTGATGTAACTTCCTTGGATTTGCTTCCCAAGCAAACCAAGTTACATTCTTAAATGTTAGGTGTTATGAGTCTTGTGCTCTCTTTCCCTTCAAAGACTGACTGTTGAGGAGTGTTGTGTGGCAGTTACTTGCAGAGACAATACTGCTTTTCAAGATGATGTCATAGCTCTGTATGCTATGAGGACATTATTTGTTTATATGAGGAAAGGATTATTCTCCGTAGAAGACGTGAAGGCTGACATGTGGGATTTATTTTGTGAAGAGTTAATATGAATGAAATGCTTAAATAAAGCTGTATTTTCAAAGTATGATGAAGTATGAAGCTATCCTTTTCCTGCTGACTGCTTCTTCAGCAGCTTTTTCTTTCAGTTAAGAAAAAAAAAAAAGAGAAATTTTATTTTTACCTGCTGTTCCTTATGCCGATTTCTAGTTTGGGAACACAAACTAGACACATCATCCGTGTTTTGGACACATCATCCGTGTCTTGTGACTGACCCTTCTCCTTTTTCCTCGGGTTGTCAAAGGGGGTCTTGCCTGGGTAAATACTATATTTAATAAGATTCAACCTCCACCATAACCTTCACAATTTCTAATCTGTTTTTCCTTCAGTTATTTTCTGTAAACATTGACATTACCTTCCAGAGTTTTTTCCAGTATACTTGTGGCAGGTATACTTTGTGGCAGTTTTGTTTTTGCCTGTCTGACTCTCCCCTTGGAAACAGACTATGCCCTTGCTAAGTTTTCAGATGTGCTGGGGTTACACTGAAAGCGTTGGAAAGGACTTTGCTTAAGGAAAGAAGTTAAGCTTTCATCTTGGACTGGTTGTGGCAGCAGAAGAACTATTTAAATTGTTTTTACCGCTCCATTTTCTTATTATGCCTCCATTGATTCTAGTAGGTTTGCTTCATCTTTCAGATTGTCTTGAGAATTCAACACAATTTTTTTCCTGTTTACCAGCTGAACACGTTTCTTTGTAAACAGAAAATTCTTGCACTCGGGTCAATGACTCTTGAATTTTCAGAGTGCCTGTTAGAAGTTGCTTTCAACTGAAGAGGTCACAGCAATATCACAGATGCACAGATTGCTACCCGATTAATACAATTATCAACATGGAGAAATTATTAGTTGAGTGTTTGCATTTGAATACAGCTTTTATTTTAATGCACACTTTGAAAAGCATATTTTAAGGAGACAAGTTTAAATTGAAAATGTTCCCAAGGAATGATTTCTGTCTTTTGTGCAGATCAAAGTGGCAAAAGCAATTTAACAATTTGTCTGTCTTTGAAATCTAATGGGTTTTCTGCATTTCTCTAAATACAATAACTGGACACAAGTCTATTATTCCTTTTTAATGCTGTAAAAGCCAGTGTTATATTACTTAGCTTTCTTAAGGCTTTTACAATGGAGATTTTTATTATGTCACATATACAAGCAATTATGTTTGACAGTTTGGATGCAAAGTTGAATTGGCAGCCACTTCAGCATTCTCACCAATAAAAACATTAAGCATGTCTATTAAAAATGTTTTTTCTGTAATTTATTTTTTATAAGCTTTCAGCTGTGCCACAAAAGCCTCCTGTCTCTTTTACAGCTAATTTCCTGCAGACTGCTTTACAATTTAGACATGAAAACTCTTTTTTTGTGATTAGTTTGTCATAAAAGAAGGGCCAAGTTCTGATGGTATCAGACAGCTCGAATTAGACAGGAGCTTTCTGAAGACGTGTAAAACAAAATTTGATGTCCCAAAGCATAGCACAGTGTCGTGGTTTGATGCTGGTTAGGCGCCAAGCACCATGAATAATACAAGGTGAAATGAGAATTACTGAGGAAAGCGGAAAAACTTCAAGGCAAAACAGGTCCACACTTAAACAGTTACAGTGTAAAGAAGATTTATTACTAACAGAATTAAAAGTAAAACGAAATAATACAAAATTAAAGCAAACTCCCAGAACACCTTTCTCTTCCAGTACCTGCCTCTTTCCACCAACCTGCACAACGGAAACAAACATGGGGGTCTGGTCACTGTTTCATTTCTTAAGAGTCTTTCTTTGTGTTTAAGGAAAAGAGTTTCCTCTGCTGTGCCATGGGATCCTTCCCACAGGAGATAGCGCTCTGTGAACTTCTCTAGCGTGGTTCAAGCTTTCACAAACAACAGTCTGCCTGGGATCTGCTGCAGTGAAAAACAAAAATATCCCTCCCATGAATCTTGCAGTCTTCCCCCACTGCCATCATGGGTCATAAATAACATGGGGTTTAGTCTTTTAAGGATGAGCTATTCCAGCCTGAAAGTAAAGGCTCTCTTCTCATTCTCTCAAAGTCTTTCACGGCATCTATATACTCTGGCATGAGTATTTTTCATGAACATGTGTATTTCTACATCCCCCTATGTACCTCATCTTATGAACTACAGGGGGAAAAAAAATTGCTGTATTATAGTCTTCACCACGGCTTGCAAGGAGAATTTTGAGCTCCAGCGCCAGGAGCTCCTGCTCTCCTTCCCTTCTTTTACTGACCTTGGTGCTGCTATGTTGGCTTCGTCTCACATGATCTCGCTTTTCCTTTCTCTCTGACCTGGAAGAAAGTTGGTGCCTGCTAAGTTGCGGTTAAGAAGTTGATCTTGTCTCTCGTCTGGGCTCTGCTCTGGGTAAAACTCGCCATGTCTCTCATTGTCAGCTCCATGATGTTTTTGCTCGGTTCAACACGAGCCGCACTGGCTGCATGGAAGGGGCCCGCTGGCCCCAGAAGCCATGCTGTGTGCTTCCAGCTGCGCTGTTGTTTAAGGCTGGTCATGGCTGCCTGCGGAGCCGGGATGGCTTCCCCAGCAGCTTGGCTGTTGCGGTGGCTAAGGCTGCTGCAGGAACAACCAAGGAGCCATAGGGCCCAAAAGCAGTGAGGGTCCGCTGGTGGGCAGGTAGTGATGTTTAGACGTGCATCCCTGGTCATGGCGAGTTCCTCCAACCCTCTGTTCAGTTATGCAAATTATTCCCGGTTAATTGGCCTGTTGGCCTACCGCCCCTTTTTTCCCCTATAAGTCTTAATTCCAGAATGTTCTCCTTTCCTCGACACCCCCATTGGCCTTTGTGTCCCAACTCCTCCCTCTGCGTTCTCCCATTGGTCTGTGTACCCTGGCCCTGCCTGTGCTCCTCCCCTGAGATCTTTTCTCATTGCCTCCTGACCCTTTCTCCGCCCTCTCTCCTCCCCGTACTTAACCCCTGCACCCTCAGTTCTGCTTGCTCTTTGTCCCTGAGTCCCTTGGCGTGCTGGAGTAAGCCCCACTCGCTGAACCTCATACAAAGAGTCCCTCCAGCTTCCTTGCCTCCGGCATAGTCGTGGTCGCGTGTCTGTGTGTGTTGTTGCCGCCCTGGGTGCCGTGTGCGTGTGCAAAGCCGTCCCGGCTGGCCCGAGCGAGCTCCATGGGGACGCTGCAGGAACGGTTGCCGCGCTTTGGCACTGTCAAGCCACGCGCTCTTGCGACACTCGGCCCTGCGCTGCTGTGCCTGGGGGCTCGGCCCGCTCTAGGACGGGGCCTGGGGCCCCCCTTCGCCACCCCTAGGGGGGGAAACAGGAACAAAAGGAACTTCCTGTGCTTGCTTTGCCTTTAAATATGTAAATCACAGAGGCGGTACCAGCTTTTTCATTTTTTTAGCAACCTGTCTGTTGAACTAAGTTTAAATTATCACACATGATCCTGATGCAAAACCGTTTTGAATTCGGGGAGGGTGTGGGCTCGCTGTGGCTGTGCTGGTGGAGAAGGGCTCTGTTGTGTTTGCTGGCCTGGCAGGGTCATGGGTGAGCAGCTCAGTGGGTACAGTTCTGCCTGCACGCTTCGTTTGCTTACCTGTGTCATAAGCCAGAATACAAAGCTGTAAAACAAATCTAGCATCAAAAAAAAGATTCATCTCAACCACAGAAAAAAAAGATTTTCCAATGTACATTAAGCTGAAGAATTACTTTCCCTACGTGCAGTGTGGTGAATTAGCCTTTCTAGGTCAATACTAATTTTTCTAAGTTATCTTTTTCTTTGATAAATTATTTAAATAGGGCCACATTTCAGTATGTGATCATCAGTGAATATGATCACGATAATATAAAAAGTTTTAATTCATACTTATGTGCTGTATGTGTGTTAAAGAATGTGCAGAAGTTTATGCTGTAGTCATATAGTCGTCTCAGCAAAGCTTATGGGAGTAAGCTTGTGTAAGATTTATGTTCTGTACAAGAAGAATGAAAGAGTTAATTGTGATATATGAACCTATTTATCATGCGAAAGGAGAAATAAAAGACTCCAAATAAAATGTTTATTGAAGGAAACATTTATTCAAATATTTCTGGGATGAGGGGAGGTGCAAATTCAGTGGCCTATCAGGGTATGTATGTAAAGATAAAATATGTAATGATGCTGTAAATGCTGCTGAGTCAGTTTTACTTGTGAGGGTACTGATTCAGTTTTGTCCAGTGGAGCAACTGTGTGATTGAAATGAAACAGCCCTATTTGTGGCTGGGAGTCTTCTATGGGAAAGCAGCTGGTGATGAGGCTGATGGGTGGGAACAAACCAGTTACCTCGGAACTGCATGAATAATGCTCCCAAACAAAGGAATGCCTTGGCATGTTAGTTACCAGCCATTTTCACATAAGACTCCAGCAGTCCCAATCAGTGCGTGTCGACTTACAAGAGTGTTTGACAGCAGTTTGAATGTTAAACGTAAGAGGTCTTTTTAAAGCTAAACCATAAATCATGTGTTTGTCTCAGAAATCTGCCATTCAGAGTTATTTATTATAAGTTATGATAGTTCTATTGGGAATAGATTAAGAAAGATGAAATGCAACATTTGGATACTGGAAATGTCTCAACTACAGAATGCTGCAAGTGAGGAAATTATAGAGGCTGGGAAGCTATTCAGAATATGTGTTTGAGTAGTGAATTCTTTTGTGTAGATAGCAATGTTTTCTTGGATATCCTACTGTTAGAAACAGGCATAAAATGTATTTAATAAATGAGCAATTAGGAACCCTAGCTGATGCTTTAGCTAACAGGTCAAAAATGCGGTGAGCTGTGCTTTGTGTCTGGCTAGGAAGCAATAAAGTAGTAGAGAAATTTGACTATGGAAGCTGGACTGTTTCTTTGCTTTGCTTCTCACAGAGGGTTACAGTTTTAATTCTGAACTGTGATGGTCAGCTCCTGCAGTCAGGGTGTTTGGAGAAGACAGAGTAGCAGAGAGAGCTGGGTGCTAGATGGTTCCTTCCAAGCCTCTTTTCACCTCTTCAGTCCCACATCTTCATACTATTCAGGGCATTCCTCCTTCTGTGCCCTCTGCCTTTTGCACTGCCCTAACAAGTGTGGCTGAAGGAACGTGGTTATGCATGTCTCTGAATCACATTCCTAAATCTCTTTGAGAAAACGGGAAGAATTAGCATAGAATGTTTTAAAACTTCAATGAGAAAAAGCTTCACTCACTGTAACTTCTAGCTGGTTCCCTTTTCTTAATATGCTATTAAATGATCTTACTCCTTGTGAAACTTGTGGAAAGCAGCAGTCTCATGATTTCTAATTTTATAAAATGTCAATAACAGAGTGCTCCAATAAATGAAATTTATTGATGATCACCTTTTTCTCCCTGTTATAGCATGTTTCAACTCAATTTCATAACAATTTCTGGCTTTAATATGAAATGTCAACAATATTTCCAGCAACCACCTAGTTCTTATTACTCACTAATCTTATTTTTATAAAGATCAGTTCTGATGCTTTGTACATCGTAGGCTTTGTACCTTTAGCCAGTGATCAAAGTTGTATAACAATAAGCCGTAGTTTGGCGTGGAGTAGCTTAAATCTGTTCAAGCTAGTGTAATGTCATTTGCAGATTAATTTGCCAATTCATGCAGTGTTCATTTCATATCAAATAAATAATATCCAATAATCACTCAAACACTGATGACATTTCTGCTTAGATCCATTGGTAAAGCTCCATTTACTGGAATAAAACAGGACAGCAAATTGAATTTTTATATGCAGGTTTGAAATTGGGGGAAAACAGTTTCAATGTGGAACTGTAGTGCCATCTTTATTTGTAGGAAAAAATACTTGTCTTGTGGTCCCTTGAAAACTGAATCGGAGATGGGTTTCCCAGGGGAATTGTTAAAGGGATTTGCTGTGTCTGCCTGAGCTGCTGTAAATATTTAACGTTTCTTATGTATGTAATAACATCAGATGATGGAGAAAACAAATGTTGAGGAAGAGAAGAAGGGAAAACAATGGAAAACAGGCAAGTGTTCTGCTGCATTTCTTCTAGTGCATGTAAACCAAAATACCACAGTCCTCTAGAATATCTCGTGGTTGAGACAGTCAGTGGAAAGCTTCCTTCAGTGCTGTCCTCCACCCACTGTAGTTCTGACCTTCCAGTGTTGTCTGATGTCTGAGGAGGGACTGCAAAGTGGAATTTTCCTTAAGAATTCTTTTCATCCTTGTAAGAAATACTGCAGTGCTGTAACCAGATAAGCTACCGTGCGTTTACTGCGTATCAGCAAATGATACGGATTCATCTCTTCCGTGTGCAGATTAAATACTTAAATATTATTAATTTAGGAGTCTGGGACTAAAACCTCTCTTTTTCGTTTTAAAAAGAAAGTTTTTTTTTTTTTCCTAAAACTTTTCAGTATTTATATGTAAAAAAACAAACATGCAGTGACTTCAGGATGAGGATATTGTGTGTATGGTCTTCATATGTGTCCATCCTTAGAATAATCTGTGTCAGCTGCATGTGATGTTTCTTCAGTTCTGAGATCAGGATGGATTTCCTCACCATGTGATCTATCCTGTGTGAGTTTGCTGACTTCAGTGTTAAGTTAATGAGCTCTGTTCTTTAGATCAAATAAACTTTTAAGGAAGCTAAATTGTGGGACTAGGAATCAGTGTTTTCAAATACAGATGCTTTGTGGGAGTCAGGACTCTGGACTGGACTTATATATTTTGTATTACCTTCATAGATGTTTGTTTTAAGTAACTTGCTTAAAAGGGAGAGGGGTTTTTGGTGGTTTTTTTTTTTGTTGTTGTTGTTGTTGGTTTTTTTGTTTTGTTCTTTTCTTGGAAACTCTGTTGTTTTCCTCCCACACAACATACTGATGATTTCCATGCTGTACTTCTCGTTTTGTAAAGAAAATGTGATTTGCTACTAGGATGCTGTCTGTAATTCATACTATTGAGATAGGTGATTTCAAGAAGGAGCTGTTGTGTGTGATACCTTTGTTAATTTTGCAGGTTTTGAACTGGCCATTGGGATCATCTCTCAGCCTTTTTTCAAAATATTTTGAGAGTTCCAATTATTTTCTCCAGCTGAAAGTCAGTATCAATATGTATGTCCTGCTTCAGAGGCATCAGAAACAATTAAATAATCAGTATTTTAAATAATCTTGAGGGGTGATACACTTGACTGTAGATCAAGGGAAAGACCTTGCTTACATTTAACCGTGATTCTGTGAAATGAGGTTTTATTGTAGCAGACTGCGGGAGGAAAAGAAAGGGAAAATAGCTGTGAAACCACTAATTTGCACCTTATGAATATTTATGTGCAAAAAAACCTTTTGTGGGTGTTCGTGAAATAGATGGTGAAATCAAACCATACCCACCAGCAAGTGCAGCTGTCAGTGGGTGCTTCTACACACAGACCTAAATCGTGGTTTCCCAGAATTCTGGCTCAGCCACAGGCATGCTGGGTTTGCTTATTGAACATTGATTTTCTAGTACAGACCCTTATTTTAGGAAATCTTGTCATCTGTGTGAAAAAATTTTACTTACATAAACTGCTGATAGCAGTTACCAAGGTAGGCATCTTGATTTTGTAGAGGCAGTGAACTGTATGTCTATTTTCTGTATGCACAAAATAGATATATAATTTTGTCAATGAATGTATATATGGCTACTATAGCAGTCACACTCTTTTTGACTTTTGAAATTTTTTGAAATTTGTTTCTGTTTCTAGTGATGAGTTTTTGTATATTTCCCCCTTACCTTGGGCAATATTGCTCTGTAAAGTTAAATAGCTGGGATTAATTCTGCCAGCCAGTGTAAGAGAGAGGTTTTGGAACTGCAATAGAGGGAGGAAATGCAGAACAAAGCAGGAACAGCAGCTGAAGAAATTCTTGTGCCAGTGGGTGATGCATCTAACAGGCATGGATCTTTACAAGCCAGAAAGGCTGGTAAATCCATGCAGGTTTTAAAAGCAGGCCCAAATAATAGCATCCGTCTAGGTTAACAGTTTATAATGTGCTAATTGGATATTTTTAAACCTTGATAAACCTCCCTCACTCCACAAGCAATCTTGAATCTTCTTTCCTATTGTCGTTTCCTACCTCAGTAGAGTTTCAGCTTGGACGTTCAATAGAGCGTTGTCAGGCACATCAGGGAGGAAAATTTTGATTTCCTTCCTTGTTAAATAAGCCAATGAAGAAACATAACCTTAATCAGTCTATTGCATTGAGTTCAAAGGGTCTAGACAGTATGATGTAATTTTTATAGGTGTGTATTTTTCTTATTAGACTTGTTCATCCTAAATCCTTTTGCTGTTACTTCTATCTCCATAGTAACCAAAGAAACCCCTGAGTGGCTCACCAAGATGTTTTCTAGATGCTGTACAAACACGAAGGAATGCTGAGCAAGTTCCATGGCACTCTTAGGCTACAGAAAGACATATGATGAGGAAAACATATGATAAGGAGTTAAGTGAGGATTTGTTCATATGTAATTTGGTAAAAGGTTTAACAAGGGCATTTGTGAAGGTGAAGTGAGTGGTTTTGGAGCAGGACTGGGTAAGAGAGGAGAGCATATAAAGAAGGCCTTGAGAATTTAGTGGGTGGGGGATTAAACAATGAGAGAGTCTGTCTGTCTCAGTGGAGTGAGTGCAGACTGCTGTATCCATGGTTCATTTCCCTGTGCTGCTGGTGACTTCTGGGGTGACCTTCTGATACTCCCAGAGCCCATATTTGAAAGTATGAATCTGCTTAGTGCTCTGAGTCTTAAAGTTTATTTCCAAAAGCATCTTAGTTAAAGAACATCTGCCTTGATTCAGAGCGTTTTAAACTTGCTTGTGAAAACAGGAGTGTTTAATGAAGTGCTTGCTATTGTTTTGTGGAGCCAGAAGGCATTCAAATGCCTTTTAAAAGAAACAAACAAAAATCCACCAACACCCCCACCAAACACAAAACCAACCAACCAACCACATTAAAAAAGCCCAAAACAAACCAAAACAAAAATGCCTCGAACCCCAAACCAGACTCATCGTCCTTCTGCTCCATCTGTAAAATGTGGATAATAATTGATTGTTTCACCAGGAATATCCATACTGACAACAAAAAATTTCATGTATGATGTTGTAGACATTGTAAGAGATACAGTAATTGCAAGAAAAAATTGCTGTAGTCTATGAATTGGTCAGAAATCATCCTTAGTTAGTGCCAGTCAGTGAGAATATTGCAATGGTTCCAGCAACCGTTTCTGTAATAATGGCGGTAGATACCCTGGTTATGATTTTAAGAGAGTAAGAGATGAAGTCTGACTTGTGTCACTTAGCATTGTTGTCTTTTGATGTTTTGGGGATTTGGGATAGGGAGTGAAATCTTCTCTTATTCTTAAGAAAATTATTTGGGAAAGAGCTATAATGATGTAGCACATCCAAAGATAGCTCTCTCTCTTTCACAAGGCTGGCTATCACACTTAATTAGCTGTTCACAATACATTTTATGGTTTTTTTGGAAGCCTTTTCTGCAGCTTTAGAGTGCCATGCCAAAACTTGAAGACATTTGCAGTTATAGTGACTTTATATTGAAATTGTAAATGAACTGTGACTGGTTATCTGTATTTTGTTTAAAAACAAAATCCAAAATCTTCACAGAAAAACTATTTCACAGCTCCGAGTTTCTCAGAAGATGGGATAAGTGCTCACAAAATTATATATGTGTATATAGTTATGAAGGGCCTAAACTTCACATTTGTTGTTGCTGTTGAACAAATTTACTTTCCAAGACTTCAGTTTTAATTTGTTAGAACAGCAAAGTGGCAGCGCATTCGGCTTTTACAGGTCCTCACCATCTGCTAGAACAGCAATGAACCAGCAGTGTAATCTTGCTGTGTTGACAAGTGGCTTAGTTAGGACGATTTGGAAATTGGAGCACTGTTGAAATAAATATTCTGCTTCCCCTGGGAAACTTATTGAAATTCTTTCCATCACTTTTAATTTATCTAGCATAAAGTTGGGATAGAGTTTTGTGTTGTTATTGCATGAATTAGCAGTGTTGCACAGCACTTCTTCAGGGTCCTGGCAGTGGCCTGGAGGTGAGATGGGAGGACCTTTTCCAGGCTGGTGTAGTGCAAATGAGAAAACAATGTCTGTTTCTTCATTTAGACATTTGTTGAAGATGTATTGTGGGTGAACAAATGTGAGTGGCTGACTCCCAAACAATAATGTTTATCTTTTGTGTAGTATGCGGAGGAGACCAACGCTAAACAGATCTCTGCTGTAAAGAGTTGTATTGTGCAGTCTGGAAGGAACGAGAAGAGTTAGATGTTGTTCAGGAAGCATTTTAGAGTTCACTAGAACACTGAAAAAAGAGCCTGAAGACTGGTCAATGAAAGATAACTTAGGTAGAGATAAGCAGGTTCTCTTGTAATTTGATATTACATTTTGAAAGGATTCTTTCAAATTACTTCAGAATTAAATCACTGCAGAGGAAATTAAAAACTCATGAAGTGATTTTTTTAAAATTTATCCAGTTATGTGTAACCTTCTAATTTAAGTAAACTCTGCTACGACATTTAATGAAAATAAGACTGCATGTATGTGACACTGATAGGGCTGGTGAGGATTAACCACTCTTGCCTTTTACAGTATCCCAATATGAAACCAAGGGATCTTTTTCCTTTGTGTTCCATTAGATTACAAACATCAGTAGATTTTACAGTCACTCCGATTCCTGTCACAGAAGAGCTTCCCATGTGCAAACAACAAAATGGATCTGGCATTTGAAGTGAGCATGTTCCTCAAGCTATTGTGTCCAAATCAGAACAACCCTAAGGTGCTATGGGTCAATAGCTTGGCATGGTGGCAATAGAAACAAAGGTTTACGGCTCATCACGACTTTCCACAGGGCTTGCTGTAGGGCAGGATGCACTTCCACCTCAAAATATGGATGTGCAACACAGAACTAGTAATAAAATTCCAGATAGTATTCATGATTATTCATGCATTTAAATGAATTTTTGTTGTTCTCACATTGAATCTCTTCTTTTGTACCTTAATTTTCTTAGCACATGTATCATGATTAAAGATTTTACTGACCTGGCCAGCTCAGAAGGCAAATGTTAAGCTTGCGTGTTTTGAACTCTTTTACAGCAAATTTCAGCATTGCTTCCTATCAGCATTTGAAGCAGGAGCTTCATTTATAATGTTTGGGTGTTTTTCCAATTAAGTAGAGGAAGGAGAGTCAGCTTCACTTTTTCTGTATAAACAGTAGACTGGACTTCAAAGATATGATGTGTCAGAAGTTGTTTGGTAGCAACAAATAAAAATAAACCAGTCAATACTTAAAGGAGCTTAAAATAAAAGAAAGTATTTGGCATCACTGATAAGGTCCCTTGGAACAGAGGCTGTTGGCTAAAGGACTGAATGAATAATTAAGTTTTTACATTGCTTGTTGAGAATTGCCAGTGACCCAGTTGTGTCCTCAAAGCCTTAAGGAAGTGCCATTATGTTCTCTAATTTCATTGGGCCACTTACTGGTGAGGTTCCAACATTCCCTGATCCAAATAGGGAGGCAGATCCACAGAACTCCAGAGAGTGTTGGGCCTCAATTACATTGAGTATTGTGAAATGGTGTCAGTGTGTGCAGGGACCACTGGCACCCTTGTGCTGGACAGAGAGCACAGATACCTGTGTGCCAGGTGCCACTGCATTTTGTGTATAGGAGGACATTGTGTTTCACTATTAAGCAACATTTAGGGCCTAGGTACACAGAGCTGGTTGTGTAAAAACCAGGTTGGTCTTTTCAAGTTTGCGGGTGTAGATAAAAACGGAAAAAAAAATTAAATCTAGCAATTATTGGACTTCTCTACATTGGATCAAGGTACACACTCTGGTATTTACTTTTCTGATTAGGAAGACATGACTGTGGTAAATGAAAAGGAAAATAAATTAAAAATTTCCACAATAAAATAAGTCTTTTCTATGTGATTCAAACTGCCCCATCCCCAGCTTGATAATGTTGTTTGCCCATAGTTAAGAATATGTTATAATGTAATTGTAACTGTTTGCCGTGGCTGGCTGTTAGCATGAGAGATCGCGCATTTGCATCTCATATAACCAGAAATTAAAAATGAAGGACTGACCACTTGACACCATTGTAGTTCTTGAAATAAAGCCTGTTGAGCTAAATTTGTTGTGGCTGCTGAATGACTCTGCTCACCAATTTGAATACATGATGAAATTCCTGTGAGAAGATGGCACTGTAATAACTGATGGCATAATGAAAGTGCCAGAAACAGAATAGAAATATTGCTCTGTTAACCCTTTTTTTCAGAACTTTAAAATGGAGTTTTTGAAATGCACATGTGACATTCGTTCTGACCTCTGGAAAGGTACTTTTTTTTTGTCCCCTATACTGGAAGGTGATGAGAGCTGTGATAATTTCAGTCTTTCAATAAGGTACTCAGAATAATACACTGTATTCTCTGGATGAGTTGTTTCTGTACTCCAGAGAAACTGCTGTTTCCCCTCAGAGCTGTATAAAAAAGGAAAATGAATGGTGGTGGTAAGGCAGTGATAAAATGCATTGCAGGCAATTACAGGTAGGAAATACTGAGTTTCCACTATCTTAGAAGGCATACTCATAGAAGAACCCTTAACTTTACATGTGTTTGGAAACTATGTAAACTCACACACATTTTTGAATTCTTAACCTGTCCCCTCCCCAAGGCTCTAATTATTCTGCATCAGGAGCCTCTTAATTCTTGCTTTGGGATGAATTTCCATTTACGTGCGTGTATCAAAGCTTAGGTCCCTGTGTGCAGGAATGCAACTTTGAAAACGATGGGCTAGGGGTTTGTCTATCAAGTACTTTAATTTTTCTACAGAGCCACATTTATTATTCATCAAAATAAAACATAATCAAAAGTAGTATTTAAGTGTCAGTCAACAGACCTGATGTTGCAAAAGGTGATCCTTTTTTCCATTACAAATGCTTCTCCCTCTTCTTCCTGTTTCTCAGAAGGGAACTCAGTGCATGTATGTAGAATATAATTCTACTCGAGTTCTTTTGTGAAGACCTCACCTTTTTCTTTCTATATAACGTTAATTAAGTGAGTGTCCTATGTCCTCAGTGTGTCTAATGCATTAAAAAGCAGAGAATTTAATGCTGTAATTATGAAAGCTTAAAGGAAGAAGCCCGTTAAATGTACTTCAGATAGGTTATCAGCTTTACCTTTCCAAATATGTTCTATAATAGAAGCTGATTTCCTAAAGAGTTTTGTCACATGCATACATCTGGCTGAGTGGCTCTTGCACACTAGGATATGAATAAATTATTTCCATAGCTCTAATGCATCCATTTTTTTTCAGTATGGGCCTTAGGCTTTCCTTTTCCTTAAAAGCATCATTTGGCTGCTGAATCAAAAAGTCTGAAAAGAGACAATAATGAGTATTCACATTTGAAATGCAACAACCCATTGAGGTCAGAAAAGAGCTGCAGCAAAGTATCTCTTCTCTAAACAATGGATATTGGAAGTACTAATCAACTTGAATGTAATTAATAGAATGTAAAAAATCGTATATTGATATTCAGAGGAATTAGATATTTTTGATGTTTTCAATAAATTCACTTATTCTTCTGCACATGCAAGACCTTAACTGTCTTAGGTTTAAGTATTCTTATGTATTTTTTTGGGGGATGGTGTGTATTTATATAATGACCATATTTTCATATTCACTGGCAATGACTGGAAGTCAGTCGGAATGGCTCAGGTGATGCCAGTTGTTTTAAGAAGGTTTTTTTTTACTGCAGTGAGGGAAGCGGGCTTTCAAACACACAACCATTGGAGCATGATGTAATCTAGAGAGAGAAATAGACCCAATGAGAGCCAAAAGAGGGCAAGAAGGCACAGAGAGCAGTTTTGCATTTCCATTCAGACCGTGCAGAAGGGCAAAGGAGAAAACAAAAGTCAGGGAAATCTCCCTGGTAGCCAGTTAAAAATAAGTGAGGGCATCCTGCTGAACATTGTGAATTTTGGATCAGATTCATTCCTGCTGTGTTGGCCCCTGAAAGTAGTAAAGCATTACAGTGCTTGGGGAAGGGGTGATGCTGCGGCACAAAGGAGTGAATTGTCCAGCTGCCAAGGCCATCTCTATTGGCAAGGGATCTAACCCTGTGAAGAGTGGCTGCCATGGGGCTGTGACTTTGACACAATCTTCAATTTGTACTTGTATTGATTTTTCTCATGACTGGAGATGTGAATAAGTCTAATTTGAAAACTGGGCATGGAGACCTGTCTTCTGTGAGGCCTGCCCAGCAGGTCATTTCCCAAAGGCCAGAAATTATTCTCCAAATGGTAATGAAGAAAAATTATTACCACGTTCCTCAAAATATCAGTGAGTAGTTGCTGGATACCTTGAATAGTGTTTCTTTTTATCTGAAGTTGTATTTTCTTTGAAGTCAGTGAAAAATGTTTCATTGATCAGGTTCTTAAGTGCCATTCGTGAAACCATTCAGGTGTTGGTGCATTTTAGACTGTATTGAGCCCTGAGATAAACATCGAGGTGCTCATGAATAAACAAGCTCCTGGGAAAATGAGTAGCTGAAGGCTTAGTGGTAGTTCATGCCAACAGGATGCCTGTGAGATGGAGCACAGCATGGGAAAAAACCTCTGAAGAGGTCTTCCCCCTGGAGTTTTATGCCTGGGAAGAGTGCCACAGTTCCTGATCATAGGCATGCGAGTGCTGGGTTTGGCAGGCTGCTGCAGTGAGCTTCCCGAGATTGCTCTGTCTCTCTGCTCAGTCACTGCAGCCACTGATAGCTGAATCTTTCTTCCCAGCTGCTGTTCAGCATTTACAGGGTCCCCCAGCCCTGGATAGCTCCTACTTTACTAAGTACTAATGCAGAGTGAGGCTGACTTAGGTTATTTCTTGCCCATAAGTAAACTTTGGTCCCTGCTATAAAAACAGTTTTTAACAATTAATTTGGGTTAGTTTGTTGTCCTGTTTAGAAGTGGTTTTTAATATGTGTTGTTTTCTTCTGAGGGATCCAGTATACACTGGGAGGGGAGGAGAAAGCTAACTTTCATGATTTGGATTTGGGTGTTAAGATTCATGACTTATTCATTTTGCTGGGCCACTGAAGATGGTAATTAAACCTGACAGCACTTTGCAGTGATTAAGTGATAAGCATTACATGGCATGCATTAAAATGAATATTTTTATTTCTTCTTATTTTGAGATATTCAGGTCCCAGTATATCTTTAAAAAATAATTAAGAAAATGTAGATCTTGTGTGATTATTTTCTTCCTCTCCCACTCGCATGCTTAAAAGAGCAGATTATAGGCTTTCTGCACTTTAGAAATGGCTTTTTATTCAGGTCAAAGTTAATCTTGCTGTAGTAAAAAATGGATTATCAGACATGGAGCCCTCCCCATCATTGGTTGGGAGTCAGTGCTCATCTGGCAAAACTCACCTTTTTTTTTCCATTTCTTTTTGCTGATCCCTTGGGGTCCTGTTCCTAGCTGAGAGCAGCAGCATGCCAATTTCAATTAACATTTCCTTTAAAACAAATGTTATCATCTGCTTTAGTGCTTGTGACTTTCCATTTCTAACGAGGATAACAGGAGAGTGCAGGCGGATGGCTTTGTTTGGTTCAGATGCTGTCACTGTGCTTTGGTGAACATCATTAACCATTATCCATCCGTGACATTTCTTCAGGTTCCTTGTGATTTTTAAAGGTCAAGAGAAGGCTTGAAGAGGGAATTCTCTGTCTGACATAAGGACGTTTCTTTTCCCATAACAGAATAAAAGCCCAATTCCGTTGCTGTTAAACTGTTTGTCTACTTTCTCATTGTGACCACCAGCCCAAGGCTTTTGGAAAGTGCTTTGCTGTTGCGGGTCTGTAGAGATACTGGTTACATCTGTGTGAATAAATTACGTTGTTAGATTGCTGATTTTACCAGAGGAGAAGGCAGCAAGAAAATTTTGTTGAGTTATCCTAAACTGTGTTTTTCTCAGGCACAGGAAAAGAGAAATAATTTTGAAAATAATTTTGGGTTAGCAGAAAAAAACCCCTCCTTTAACTCTTTTAAGTCTTTAAAAATTAAGATGTATACGCATTCTAAAACAAAAATCCAAATGCTTTCTTTTGAGAATTTTGACAATTCTAAGGTTTTCAGTGCTTCTTGGATTTGTTACTATGTGGAGTCTTGTTTTCTTCTTTTCCATCTCCCTCCCACCATGACCCCTTAAAATTTTGCCTGTAGTTGTTTGGCTCTTCCACTCCTGTCTTTTTTTATGACTCTTTCACCATACATCAAACGCAGAGATGTCTTAAACAGTTGTGACAGTCCAAATAACTGTGTGTGCCCACATGTTAAAAACCTGGAAAAAACAAGTCCGAAAAAGAAACAGTTTCTGGTCCAAAACAGGTAAGAACTGGGCTTCTTCCTGACTCTTCCATGACAATAAAGTTCCAATTCCTTTTTGGCCTGAAATGAAAGTAATATGTCTGGGGTAGTGAAAAATGGGAAAGCCAAGACTCAGGTTTTTTTAATAGCATAAAGAAAATGGGGTGAGGGAGGCCACAGGCCAAAAATATACACAGATAGCATTTTGGTCATATGTCGTGTGCCAAATAATCCTTTATTAGTGGTTCTCCTCAGTTGATAGCTTTTCATGGTTATTTATACTGCCAGAGCTCTATGGAGTGCAGTCAGTATCCAGGCAGTTCCATGGTGCTGCATTATGGACAATGCACCAGGTATTTAAATATATTATTTGAATTGTTTCAGAAACAGAAATCGTGATTCTGCTGACCAGGAGCTCAGGAGCTGGCTTTGGGTGATATCCCTGTTCTGCCCAGTCCTGGAACCTGTCTTAAATGGATGCAGTTTCCTGATGCTTTGGAGAGGATTACCTGAGCCTCCATAATAAATAAAACAGAGCAAAAAAAATTTAAAATAAGGCAAAGTGACTAGAATTGAATCCATCTGAATTCACAGCTGTAGGTGGTCAAGGGGTGCGTTTCTTGTTGGCTATTGAAAAAGGCTCAAGAGGGCTTAAGAAGCTTTTGGAGTGATAACTTAAAAAGATGTGCAGGTATTCAGGTGTGTTCTTTGAGAAAACATCACTCTTCAGCTCTATCTTTAGGCCCTTCTCAGTGTCTCACTGAATTTAATAAATAATTCTTGATATTTTGCTTTGGTTTTTTGTTTTTTT
>VZTI01000227.1:47388-106086 GCA_013397865.1 Struthidea cinerea
CAGCTGCTTGATTTTTCCAAAGAAATTCACAGGCAAGCCTGTAGGTATCCTGTAACACTGATTAAATGGCCAAAGGATTTTCCTTTACAAGTTTGTTGCAACATTCTGTTTTGAATTCAGTTACCAAATGCATGTCAAGTGCTGAGGAAGGTAATTCCATGTGAAAAATACCAAATTCTTTAAGATGCTTTCACGCCAGCTGTTCTTTTTCCTAATTTTCCTAGAGGAGAACCAGTCTAGAAATACTCTCTCTATTCATTTGCCACCTCGCTATCAGTAACGTGAAGCTGATTAAAGAAATAAAAATCAAAAATAATACCTCCTCCCTGCAGGCAGCACATGCACACACACACACACACACACACACACACACAGAGAGAGAGAGAAACCCTCAAAACTAGGTAAGTGTGAGCTTTTTCCAAGGCTTCCTTCACCAGTATCTTTTAATTATTAATATTTCAGTTGCACCTGAATTTTTTGAAGGATAAATATCTTCTCTCTCGCTATATATATAAATATATATCTCCTAATTATGAATACCTATGTATCCTCAAGATCGTCTCTCTGTCTCTCTGAATTGACGGCTAAATATCTCCCAAAGAAAAGGCTCTGGCCCCCTGTGTTGGAGGAATACACAAATACCACTGTCAGGGTACCAGTGCAGACCAGCCCAGGGTCCAGCTGTGCAGGCTGCTCGTGCAGCTGGGAGCACTGGTTGTACGGGTGGGCTGTACCTGCTGTGTGCTGAGATGCCACAGGGTACAGGAATGGGGGATCAAAATCACAGGGATTTTTTTCTTGATTTATCAAACAAATTATTTATGCATGTTTGCAGCTCTAATGGGGGTGTTTAATAGAAATTCGTGCGTCTCATAACTTGTCCTTCATTAGAATAAAAGGCCAAACCAGTATAATAGATGTAGTTTCACTGATTGTACAGTTAGATTTAGGAAAAATATGTTTTGCCACTGATGAGATTTTCTACTCCGATGACACAAAATGTAATTCTCTTTGAGTAAAGTGCAGATTTTGAAATAAGTTCTAATAAGCTGCTGATAAAAATCATCTTCCATGGATCTGATTTCATACCAGTTTAAGTGTTTTTCTCAATTAGACACAACTTCAAATGAAGGAAATGAGCAGAAGAGTAGAAAACAAGGAAACCTTGCAATATATCTCACAAAACCCCTCTTTTGTGCCCTTTATCATGGGCATTGGGCACAGCTTGTTTCTACCTGACTGCGAGCTCCAGCCCTGTCTGAAACCCGCAGCACAAAATCCCAGGTTTGTCTAAGATAATTCATCTACTGGTATTTTGAAAGTAGCACTTAAAACATCTGTAGTGTGAGGAGCAGGCTCTTCCCTCTCAGCGTGCTTGATGAGAGCTGAGAAAGTCACAGAACATTGCAGACAGCCCACAAACATGAAAGATTTGTATTGTTCTCCTTCCTTTTAATCTGCATTCATTTTTGAAGCTACCAGACTGTCTGCATTTGGTTGACTTTGTTTCCCATTAACTTAAGTTTCCCATTTCATGAAGCCCTACTTTCTATTTTAACTCCATTTAGTTGTATTTTTCCTTCTTGTCTGTCATTCTACCTGCCCTGAATAATTTTCTGTTTTTTAGTGCTCGTCATTTTCCTCCTGCTCTGCTGTTGCAGTGTGGTTACAGAGCCTGCTACTAAACTGGCAGAGAAGGGGACAGAGGGAATGAGCCAGCCAGGATCCAGGCCATGAAGCGTGTGCCAGTGGTTAAAGAAGTCATCTTGGCTTTGGAGCAGGGGCTTCATGTCAGTGGCAACTGGCCGGTAGATGACAGTTCAAAATCCGGCAAATGGAGTTAGAAAAGTTGGTTTAAAGCACTGTGCATCTGCTGATCTCATATCATTCATTTTGGTGTCATGTTTGTGGCTGGCAGTCTTTGATAGAGGTGAAGAGAAAATAATCAGCAAATTAAGATGTGCCATCTTTAAATGGCACCACAAAAAATACTGGGTCTCTTCCTTCTTCTCTCTGTTTTTAATGGGCATTGGAGGCATTTGGCTCACATGAAGAAAGGTGCTAAAGAACACCTGCTTTGTAGAAGAATAACGTCTGCAATTTAAGGGATGATTTTTTTTTCTTTTTTTCGTCATATTCCAAAAAGTTTGTACCTCTTTATAAAAGCAGTTTGGTAAGTGCCTGGACCTATTCTTTTTGAACAGCATCAAATACTTAGAATAAAACTCAGTATCTTCTTTTGGCTACTCCTTTGGCAGCATAAAGTTCTACTAATATCAGTATTCCTTCACTACTTTTTCAATGGGGATGGTTGCTTTAGTCCAAGTACTGGAATTACATGGAGGTAATAGTGTGGTAGCAGTGAGAAGAATCAGTCCAAGACACTTAATTTGACTTAAGCCAAGCACAGACATTTTTCTACCTTTTGGAGCTTTGTACAAGTTTGTGGGCAATAATTTAGTCCTTACTTTAAAAAATGCTCTGCCACTACTTTGTACAGATTTAATATATATGAGATATATATCAAGGAAAAAATTGTATTAGACAAGTACAACTCTCCAATTCTCAACACTGAACATAAATAATTGCTGTACTATGAAGATTTAAATGGGGATTGCCACTTCTATAATTAATACTTTTTTGTTTCATCCTCCTAACTAATTGAAAATGGGCTTTCAATGCAGAATGCTTTGAAATTGTGTGAAGAGATGGAATTGGAAATGAACTTAATTAACTACAAACTGTCCAAATCAATCAGTGTTTCACAGTGCCTTTATAATATACAGAGTTCGTAATTTACTTGGGACTTGCCATAATACATATGCCATAATTGCAAAGTAATCATGCTAAGAGTGTCCAAAATTTAGTGTTGTGCTCTGATGCTCTATTGGAATGAAATGTCTATGCTTTCACACACCAAAATGGATTGGGGGCAAAAGGGTATATTTTTCCATTAACCAAACAGAGAACTTCTATGAATTAGGGCATTTCTCCAAGTGTGGCAGGGCTTTCAGGTGTTAGTAGTTAGAAAAAAATCCTTTGAATTCAATGTTCAAGCAGTCTAGTGTTTCAAATGGTAGTGTTCTTGCTACACTAGCATGAAAACCGTAAGTTTATGTAGGAAGATCATGGAAAAAAAATCCCATGGAAAAACACTTGGCAAAATTTCTGTAAGTTTTCAGAAAGGTTTTGCAAGTAAAGCTTCTGCAGACTCTATTGAAAATCTCTGCCTGTTATTTTCTTTTAGGATTGAGGTTTGTCTACAACTTTACGGTTTGTTTTTTTTTTTGTACGCAAATTTAGTAACTCTTTACAAAAATAGAACAGTGCTTAGCTTTGCCTTTGTACCTTGTGAATACCTTGGTTCTGCCTGTAGAGTCACTCTGCTTATGTTTTCAGTGCTTCTCCTGGAAACTTTGGACTTCTTTGTGCCTGTCTGTGTTGCTCAGATTGTTAACGTAGCCTGGGGTGGTTATACCTGGCTCTCCCCACTAAAACTTACTTGATTTGAGCAGTTTTGCAGCTTGAAAATTCCTCTTTGTGTTGTTCCTCTACATTTCAATCACCATTTTCTGTCCTTATTTTTCTCTGGCCTTTAAATCTCTAATTTCCATTAAACAAACCTTTTGTATTGGGGATTCTAGAAATTCCAAAATTGTATGTCTGACTCAAGTCTCAAAACCTCTGTGCTTCCAAAGTTTCTATTTTGATCTCTCATCTTAAACTGAGATCTTCTAGAAATTTGATTACCAAACTTCTGATGGGCTGGAAAAATACATTCATTCTGAATGCTCCAAGATCCTAATCCTCAGAAATCCTTTTGACTGTGCCACAGCTGTTAATGATAGTCTCTGGCCATAGGATACAGGACTACGAGGAGTCTGGGACAGTGCTGAGTTCTGGCCTTTCTGAATCAGACTATTTCCAGTTTGCATGTGATTTATTTTTTTTATTCCTGACACTGATGGTGCAGCCTGATTACTCTGGTGTGGTAGATTTGCTATTTGGCTGGTATGAAACCTCCCCTGTCCTTCTCAAAGAGAACTTGTGAAAATGGCCCTATAGTATATTTATTATAGATGTTTTATATATTATATAAGTAAAATAATGCAAGTTTGCAGAACGGGAGAGACAATGCTCATTAGTGATAGCTGCCCAGGATACCAGGTACTGCCACATCCTTGTCACACCTAAAGCCATTTTTATTATGGTCAGCTGCTAATGCCTGGGCCTTTTCAGATGTTGTGGATGAAAAGGTGTGTTATGCTGACACTGTGGAATTTTTAAGTGATTCTTGTGTTCATTATTTGAAATTCAGAGGGTGACAGGAGTGCTAACTTAATTGAGAGGGTTTTTGCCTGATTAATTTTATGGACTATGTTAAAAAGGTTTTGATTTTTTTTGGCTGGTTCAAAATAATCAGAATATAGTGCTTTGCCCTTGTCATTTAGGGAACAGAGGGTGCTGTTTTATTCACTTGCGTAGATTGCTTGCTCTCTTCGGTATTGTAACAGAACCTTCTGGTAATGACAGTGGCCTTCTTGGATGTGTTCTATTAACAGGACTTCATGAAAACAGAGAAAAAGTATGAATAATGTACTCAGACTTGCTGACTGTTTAGAGGAAATAAATGCTTTCTAATCTATGGAACAATAATATAAGAAAATAAACTGGCTTGTGCTGCTATAAAAATGCTAATTGCAAGGCTAAAATTCATCCTTCTTTCCCATACCAGGAGAACTATTAAGCCTCTTATTTTCCCTTCCCAAGTTGTCTTTTATATGTGCACTCTTGGAGCAGATATCTAAATGAACAAGTTAGTTTCTGTAGCACCTCTCCTTACTCAATGTTCATATGGAAAGTTAGCCAGTGCTCTTTAAGGTTGCTTATCCTGAAATCTGCTCCCTGGAGTGTCTCCTTCCCTCTCTCCTCCTTTTGTTCCCTCATTTCTCTCTCCAAAGGGAGACTGCCAGGCTTGCTGAGGGCACGATGCATCAGTGTGAGTGCAGTCAGTTGCAGATGTCAGGAGCCCCACCTGAGCGGAATTCCTGCTGCGTGACACAGCATCCCCTGTCAAGGGTGGGAAAAGATCCAGGAGAAAGCTAAGACGCTAATGAAGTAAAGCTTGTTTGATTAATAGCTAGAGACCAGGCTGATGCCCTGACTGAGGCCCCAGACAAGGACGGGCCAGTCAATCACATCTTTTATTTCCACAGAAACTCAGACTTCATGGATAGAAAATGGAAACGCGGCACTTTTCCCCTCCCTTCCTCCAACACTTCTCCAGAAGTTATGCTTTCCACTGGTGTCCATGTTCTCTGTGCGTTTTCATGAACAATATATAGTTCACTTCTTATCCCTTCTTTTTTATAACAGAAAGTCCCCCAGGATGCAATTCTTGGGATGGAGCTTTTTCTTGCCTTCTTCAACATCTGCATTTTTTTCCTGGGATCACAGGGTAGGAAATGCCATCTGCAAATGTTCCAAAGATACTCCACAGAACTTGTTGCTTATTCTGTGGGCTGACAAGAGTGATTTGTACCTCTGTAGGAAATGTGCCTGACATTTTTTCTTTGAAGTCTGTGGTAAGGAAGGTTTTGATGTTTGGTGAACTGGCAGGTACTGCCCCTTTAGAGAAGGGGTGTAGAGCTGGGCATTGATAGAACTCCTGTTGTTGTCTCCCCCTGTCAGTGAGAGCTCTTTGCAGTGCTCTGGGCATGCTAAGCTGGCATTGAAAACACCCAGTTGAACAAGCTCTTTTTCAAGTGATATAACAGATGAGCACTTCTCTTAATCCAGCCAAAATCATTATGCTTGGGCTATTCCTTCCAGACGTTCACCAAAATGTGCCTGTATCTCTTTTGCCAGCTACCCGTATGTCAGGTATCTTTAGCTTGGCCCAGCAGGGATTAGCTGGCAGGATGGAGTCAGCAGGAACTGGACTGGCTGTCTGGAGCAGTGTGCAAGGAAAATGAGAAGTTAAATATCCAATAAGTGGGATATAAAATGGTGTCCAGAGAGCAGAGGTCAAAGGAGCCAGTGGGCACAGAGAAGGGATCGTGGGGCTGCCAAAGAGAACTGACTGTTCAAGGTGTGTAATTCATATTTATGTAGGAATCACTATGCAAGCTGTCTGGACAGGGAGGCCAGTGACAGCTGAGCAGACACATACCTGGGACTGAGCCCAGCCTGCAAGCTCAGGGAAGTTTCCTAGGAAGCAAGTACCAGCCACTTTTTTGGAAGGATGATAAGGTGGCACTTACTGCGATAGGGACAACAAGCTGTCCGGTTATTAGGAACTGCCAGCTGTCTTCAAGTGTAGCACTGCTGCCATCACAAATAGAGAAACTTTGCCCCTGATACCAATAAGCCTGAAAACATGAATATTTGGAATATTTAGTGTCCCTGTTTGCCATAGCGCTGAGCTAAGTGCTTGGACAGGTGAGTGTTCCCTCTGACAGGCGGTGCAGCCAGTAAACAGACAGTTTGATGAACAGGCAACTGAGCACTGCTGTGTATGGGCAAGTCACTATTGATTTAAGTAATCTCATGCCCATAAAGGATTTTTTCATCACTTGCTAAGAAACAAGAAGCAGCAGATAAAGATGAGTTTCATCAGAAGGAGGCTATTGCTGGAAATCCTTTTGCCTTTGAGTCTAATGTGTGAAAAAACAGACAAGTCTGCCTAAACAGAATAAAACAGAAAGCCAGATAATACCCATAAAGCTTCCAGATGCTGCCTTTTAGTCCTCAGAGCCCCAGAAACAGATGAAGGGCAATTCAATTGCCCTTAATGATACTCCACTGAATACATGCTTTATTTCAAAAAGCCAGCTGCTCTAAATGCCATTGACAAACAAAATGTAATGTACTAGTGCCAGTGTCCATGTAAAACTGTATGCCATTTTAGGCATTTTGTGGCTTGTATGTGTCAAATAGTTCACCTTGATACACAAAGGAAAAGCTGACTGGGCACAGTGGTGATATGGAATACTTTCTTTAGATTTCTTTTTAATTACAGATTTGTTGGTGTCATACAACTGCAAAGAATAGTAATTGTGTGTTTATTTATTTATTTTTTTAAAAACCAAAGCTATGCAAAAGTATGATTCTTTGAGATTAAAATAGAAGTTTCTGTGAAATCTTACATCATGTCTGTAGACAGCACTGGTGAAGCCATGCCTCAAGTACGGTCCAGTTCTGGGCTGTTTATTTCAACAAAGACATTGAGCTGCTGGAGTATGTGCAGAGAAGGGCAATAAAGCTGAAGGGTGTAGAGCGTAAAGCCATGTGAGCAGCGGCTGAAGGAGCTGGGGGTGTTTAGGCTGGGGAAAAAGGATGCTCAGGGGAGACCTTATCACCCTCTGCAGCTCCTTGAGGGTGGAGCGAGGTCGGGGTCAGCCTCTTCTGCCAGGCAGCCAGTGACAGGACAAGAGGATATAGTCTTAAGATGTGCCAGGGGAGCATTAGGTTGGATATCAGGAAGTATTTCTTCACTCTAAAGGGTGATGAGGCATTGGAAGGGGCTGCCCAGGGAAGTGGTGGAGTCACCATCCCTGGCAGTGGTCAAGAAATGACTGAGTTTGGCATTTGATGCTGTGGTGTGGGAATCCAGAACGCAGAGAATATCTCTCTGCCTGTTTTGAAGGATTCTACCCCCCTGGACAATGCTGTTTTTGACCTTCGCCCATGGAGAAAATTACCTACCCTTTGGGAAGAGTTAGAATCTACACTGGTGTGAACTAGATGATAGAATGTTATGTAAGATTGTCACAAGGTGAAAATTTAGAGTCTTTGGGTTTGTTAATATAGTAAATAGAAAAGCAAAAAACTTCAAAATGGAGGATTGTTGTTGTTCTCCAGACCTTCTTCTTCTCCTTCTACTACTCCATATTCTGCAGTAGAAGTAGTTTAAGGTGATTGGATAAAGAATTCCGCAGTTCCTGTCTAAGTGACAAAGTGATTTATTGAACATTGGTGCAAAAGTGAAAATATCTTTTGTTTTATGTTTTCATTGGATAATTTACCTTTAAAAAGACTGTCTCATCTTGATAGTTTGTCTTTCTCCTGCATTCTCTGCTTTGCACTGTGTCTGGATCACGTCAGTGACTCTATTTCTCTGATAAGACTTAATAAACAACTATCTGAAAGCAAAGACTGCTGAAAGTCCCGTTCGTCTCTTGGGTTCCTGGCAAAGACGCTAAAAACTCCCCACCACCCAGGGAGGTATTAATTAAGGCACGGAATGTGTCACTGTGGTTTAGCTGACATGGTCAAATGTTGGGGTAGATGATCTTGGCAGTCTTTTCCATGATTTGGAGGAGGATAGATGGAGGTCTTAACGATTCTATGTGTCATGCTAAGATGATATCCTGGGGGGATTTCTTCGGGGAAAAAAATCTGCAAGATGCAGCATTGTAGTTGTGAATGGGTTTGTATTCCTTGGTGTGTTGTAAGCACACATTCATGTGGGAATATGGATATAGGTTTGAATGCAAGTTTAAAAGGAAAAGTTGTCACTACATTTAGGAGATTAATATTTTACATAAACTAAATTGGCAGTTGCTGTGCAGAGCTCACAAAGAACCAATAATGAGGCAAAAGTTAGCAACCACTTCACAGGGATGAGTTTCTTTAAATCTATTGCTAAGGAAGTGCTGCAGATGAGAGTTTTGGTCTCTCCTTTGGGTCAATAATATTATCTAAGCAGGCAGGGCTGAAGCCTTCTGTTAGTGCAGAAGTGGTGGGAATCTTTTGCTTGGCAAAGGGTGTTGGTTTGGGTGAATTTCTGCTGTCCCAAAGACTGTGGAATTGAACTGCATCCCTCCACCTCTCCCAGGCCAGCTCCAGTCTGGAAGCTGTGATGTACTAGCAAAATGTTGTGTTGTAAGACAGTAATAGCAGGATAGGGATTTTAGATGTTAAGTAGGTGCTGTATAAGAAAATAAACTCACATCACTGAATTTCATATTAAATTTCTCTTGCAGTGTACTGCCATTCTCTTTGAGAAGGCCTTACACACTCAACTGAATCTCATAAGAACTGTGATAGAATTAGCTAAGAAGCTTGTTTTCATTATTTCACATTATTTCACTCATTTTACTTTATCACTTCATTATCTCAGTAATTGTTCTCCACTTCATTTAAACTAATCAACTATTTGTTATGGTCATTCTTAGTTTAGTTCTCTCTTAGGAATCCCTTGAATCTTTAAGATATTGAATTGAGCTAAATGTCTGGAATAGCAAGAATGAAGGGAGAAGGAGAGTTGAGGTCAGCGAATATTCTTTGTGCTGCTCTTGGGCATTTATGATCTGTAGCTTCCACTGAAATTAGGTGCACTATGGAACTGAACTGCTAGGAATGAATGACTGTGACAAGGGCAGAGAGTGCATCTCAGGCACTCACTTAAAAGCCTTATCAGCCCAGAGTGTAGGATGCTGTTGACTGTTAGGGTAGGTAGAATATAAATGTGAACACTGTCACACCCCATTATCTTTAAAATAGAGTGGGTTTGACTATACTGATTTTACAAGTAGTATATTTTATCATTTATTTGGGAGTCCAACATTACTGTATGTACAATTTTTGAAAGGGAAAATACAGAGAGCTTCAGAGTTCTCCGCAAGCGAATTTCAGTAAATCAGTACATCCTCTGACTGTGACAAAACAGTTAAACTGTTGTTTCAAATTCTAGATCACACTGTTTTTCATCACTCTCTAATCTCATATTCTCCTTTAAATTATAAATTGCCCAAGTGGTTTGGACTAAGCCAAGGGAACTTTTGGGATGTATTTAACATGGTTTTATTAGCTTTACTGGAGGCTCAGGATATGATTTGGTGTGTTGGAGACATATCTGTATTCAGTGATGCCTCCCTCAGGATTCATTCTCTTTTAATGAACAGTGAGAGACAGTGGCAGTGTGTGATGTACGTTTTAGCACGGTTGATGAGTTTCTGCAGTTAAAAACTATGTCATTGTTATTTACTCTGTGTTATTTACACTGCAAGCCTCTTGGAGGCCCCAGCTCCATTGCACTAGGCAATGTAAAAGTACAGATAGTATCTGTATTTTTTAGCTACTTTTCCTGAGAATTAGAGGCAAAGGTAAGACTTGAAAGAATTGTGAGTCAGACTTCTTCCTCCTCCTCAGGTGGAGTTAGCGTTCTGGGGCATGGCAATGGCTGATACGTGACTGATGGTGGCGTGTTTAGTTCAGGGATTCTTGCCCTTCTGAGAATTGTAACATTAATGGGCTCTTTGCCGACTTTGTCTTCATGGTCCCATTTTGCTGTTTGGCAAAGGAAAGGGGGCTACTAAGTAAAATCCAATATTCATTAAATTCACTAAATCAAGCCTTAGGAAACAAGACTACATGATGAAGGGACAGTCTCTAGAACAGAGTTGATCTGAGCTCTGTGATGCTGGTTTTATTTAATAATAAGCTAAGATTTGAATGTTGTTATTGGAAGTTTGGTCTACTTGATACAACACCTGTGAGTAATGTACTTTTGTGTAGCCAAAGTCAGTCAGTTTAGTAAATTCTGAAGGGCATTTGTTAAGAAATTAAGGGCTTTTTGTAACAAAAATGATTTCCAAGGGCATACATGGTTTTATAAACATTCTGAGTTTTCCACCACTGTCATAATGAGAAACACTGAAAGCCAAAGACCCATTAAAACATCCTAACTTGATTTTAATGCCAAAATAAGCCATTTTCCATAAACACGCTGAATGTAATTCGGTAAAGTACAGATACCTCAGAAGAATATGAATGCATCACCATAGTGCTTTTTTATAAAAAGAAAGTTAGTGGGGTGGAATAGCATTTTATGTACTTGACAGAGTAATTATGTCTATTTAAGTAGATGCATAGGTTTTGTCTACGGTGGTAAAATTTTTAGGTCTTTGTAAGTAATGATCCAAATTAATCAGTTGCTATGGCTCAGTATTCCTGAATATAGATTATCTTCAGGAACTGTAACAAATGAACCCCATAAAAGACAGGGTTTCACTAAAGCATTTTCTGATATTTTTAGTTTTGTGTTGCTTCTTTTAATTGACTCTAAGGCAAAATTTAGCTTGAAATGAATTATTTCTAAGTCATATAATATTTGGACTAAAATGATAATTGAATGTTGTAGCAAAACACCTTTATGGTGCTCTGCTTTACAGCATTGAAGCCCACTAAGATTAGCAGCTATGAAAACTTGTTATTGAAGAGCTTGACTTGGTGACTATTACAAATTTTGTGTGAAAACCTTAAAAACTGTTATGTATTTCTTATGCTATATGCTCTCAATAGGTACAGAGAGGACTTTATATCCAAATGTTCATATAAACTGAAAGTCTTTCCACGACGGATTCATGTGGCGGGAGATAAGATAGAACTGAGCTACAGGCTGTGGGACATGCCTGCAGAATGCCATGGCAGCATAGAGAAGCTTGTCTCTGCCTGACCCTGGGAGGAGGAGATGCCAGCTGGCAAAGCCCTACGGAGAGGAGCCAGCCGCAGCCTGCTGGATGGGTGGGCAGCGCGCGATCACCCCCAAATAGGGACATTGGGAAAGTGTGCTGCTGACGTGGCAATGCGTGATAGGTCGCTTAGTGAAAAATACCAATACGGAAATACTGCGTCTTGAAGAAGTGTATAAAACCAGCCTGTTTCTCTCAATAAACATCTCAGTATCCCTGCCAATCTGAGTCCATGCATCAGTCGTTATGTCAGTTTCAACCCAAAACTTTCTAAGATTAACCACACAGAAAAAGTTAAAAGTGACTTAGCTACATCCTCTCCTGTTTCAGTGGAGGCGTGCTGTGCCATGGAGACATAAAACCACAACTGCTAAATTACTGTAGTGCTTTTAATGCATTCTGCATTTATTAATAGGAACTGCTATCATAAGGAGACACACTAAAACTCTACTTTTGCATGGATCTCTCCTGTTTTTAATATTTTCTGAACTTTATATTTAAAGCTTTACTATGTCAAATTTTCCTGTTGTGTTTTTAATAATATTCTAATAACTAATTGAAACTTATCTGAAACCTAATCTTTTCCTTCTGTGCTGTAAGAATTAGCCCAATTTCCTAAACAGACCTAGTGTTCTCTTTGATTGTTCTACATGTAACAAAATGGACTATGTAAAATTCTGGAACAAGTATGTCAGGGTATGCTTTAATGCTACAGACCTAAAAGACTCTTAAAGGCAGAGTTTAGAAAGTGATTCTTGTTGTGACCAGCTAAATCTTTTGTCTCTTTGGTAAAGCGTGACTTGCCATGCTCTGCACTGGAGTGAGAGAAAGACGAGCATCCAGTTAGTGCTGAAACATCCTACCATGTGGTGTGACTAACACCTGCTGTGTGGTTGTCCTTCTCTGTTCTTCCTTCCTCAGGGAAAGGCAAGCACATTTGGGAAATGCAAGAGAACCATTTAGAAGCGCACACAGCTGCCCTTCCTGCAGAACAGATGTATTGCAGCATCCTGTGGTAGCTGTAACTTTCCTAAGCCCTCACAGATGCTTTCCTGGTCCAGCACAATGCTATAATTGAAGGGAGAGAGAGTGCACACCTTTATCCAGGTGGGAATCCTCTAACCTGATTGGCAATAGGGATATTTATTTTTGTGGCGATCTTAGAGAAAGCAAGTATTCCATGAGCTTTCCTAGAGGTGTGAACTGAATTCTCCAGTAGCTGATTCCATTGCTATTGTGGCTGGTACCCAATCTGGAAATCATAGCTTGTTGTTTTGTTAGGCTTAACTCTGTGTAGTACCTACTAGTTCTTCTCCTTTGCTGTAGGTGAAAAGACAGATAATCCCTGCAATTAAAATAGTGTGTGTATCATCTTCTAAGAGGCCAAAGAGAGAAAATGGAGGAAAGAAAAAAAAAACCAAAAACCAAACAAAATAACCACCAAAAACTCCCATGACAATATATGCAGATAGAACTACAGGAAGGTGACTACCTGTGGGTCAGAGTGGAGTGAAAAGGTCAGGGATTGATTGATGCCTGTAAGCTCAGTGGCTGTTATCTGTGCCTCTGTTCATTGATGAATGCATGGAAGATGGGCTTTCTCAATTGTTACTCTGAAGGTCTGTGGACTTCTATAGTAACCCTGCTATCTTTATCCTTTCCATATAGCCCTCAGTTCCCAGAGATCTGCGGTACTTACTCTGTGTGCCTGTACTTTCTCATTTCACTGATAAACTGATATCCTTTCAAGGATAAACTGGACTATTTCCTTGATAACATTTTTCTTGGAACACAGCAGGTATTTTCAGTACCTTCAAGGTTTAAATTAATTGGTGTACATCTTTAACTGTGAACCTTAAAATAGTTGTAACTTGCATATCACAGCCAAAACCTCAATGCCAAAGATTTATTGATGTTTGGTGTTACTTGCTTGCTTTTTAAAAATGCAAGAAGGAAATTGGCATTTCTTATCTTTTTACTGTACACTTCCAGATAAGTGGAAATAGTTTTATCTTTGTTTCCTGTAACAAGGTATTGGATTCTGGCAAAAGGGATAATTCTAGAAGCTTAAGCATCCCTTTCTAACAAACTCTTTTTTTGATATAGCAAGTTTTTGATTTTTAAATGAAAACAATGCCCACTTAAAAAAAAAAAAAAGAAGAAAAAAATTAAATAGAACAGGTAGGAACGCAAGCTCATGTATCCAGCCACATCTATACACGTGTACATTCAACTTAAAGCTGACACTGACTATAGGTAACTCACTTGCATTCATTTTTGGACTCAGACTTTTGGACTGTGAGTAATAAAATGCACCTGTGCCATGCAGAACGCTGAGAGATTAACGCAGACGGTGTCCTGATAATTTGCATGTCCCACTGAACATTTTGGAGATGTCTCTTTCACTGTCAGGAATTGACTCCGGTACTCATGACCTCCCAGCTGTCGTGTCAAAGACACGCTCACCTGGCAGTTATGCTATTACACCACCAATACAATACAGTCATTGTCCTACAAAAGCTGGCCCTCCTCTTCATTATCAATACTGTTATTTTTTCTTTAGTTAAGAGATTGATTCCTTTAACATTGCAGAGTGGAAGAAATAAACTTCTTGCAGATCAATAGCATAGCATTCTTTCTTTCCTAAGAAAGTCCTGGAAAAAGCAGTTTTAAATTGCTTATCTTACTGACTTAACGGCTAAGGTAGAAAGAGCAGAAACCTCTGTTTTTACTTTTTACTTATTTATTTTAATTGTCATCTGAATTTGGGCTGCCTACTTGCCATTAAGCTGCCTTAAAATCATCCAGTAAGGATCAGTTTGGCGTTAAAGTCTTGCTGCTGTAATTTTTTTCTGTGTTGTGTTGACATTACATTCCAGTAGTTTAAAAAGCAACGTCAGAACACCCCAGGTTCACAGGTCAAATTAATTTGAAAGTTGGATGGAGCACTGAATGCTATTAATGGAAAATTGATCCTGAGAGATAAAGCTCATTACCTAGGAATGCATAACTGGAGTATTACCGCAGCATAGGTCTCTCTGTCCTCTATAGGAGTAAAGTTACCAAATGCACAAGAATTTTTATTTATATATTTTCTCTAGGAGGACTTTTAGAGGAGATTGCAGTGGACTTGTATGCAAACTGTTAAAGAATCTGTTCAGTGTTTGAAGGAGGAAAAGAAAATCCATGCAGAATTTTCTCTAAGTATGAACTGACTGAATAAACTCTGAAATAAAGACTGAGTAAACAGCCAGCATGGGGCCTCACTGGTGTATAACTGCTACTCCTCTGGAGAGCAGATATCTTCCAGAAGAATTGGCATGACTTTAAGCAGAGGGCATCACTTTGAAATCTCAGGGTAACTGCATAGTGTGAGCAAGTTGTTTCTCTGCTGTGCTTCTCTGTCAGCATTTCTGCTGGGTGTGATTTTGTGTGTGTGTCTTAACCCCATCCCAGATGCAATTGAAAAGTCCTTTTGCGTGTGGCCTGTCACTCAGAAGACGTGTCATTGAATGCTATTACCTCTACAGGTGTCCAAGCAGATACCAGTGTCTTAACTGGAGTTCCTTTGTCTGGAATGCTCAGACTAACAAAGGAGGAGCCATTACAGCCTATTACAAGTGAAAGGATCTTTCCCTGGACTCAGTAAGTGGTGCAATTTGTTCAAGAACTCCAACAAGGTATCCTGAGTGCGTCCTTAGTGCTGCCCTGTAGACTCTGGATGGCTCCCCTGCTGTGCCCCTTTATTTAATCCTCATTTCAGTAAAGTTATTAACATCGTTTCTGTCTCACCTCTGCTGCAATCCTTTATCTCTGGTTTACTCGAAAAATTAAGCATCATCCTACCAAAAGAAGGGTCTTGTGGAGTTATTTGATTTTAAATTTACAGTAACTTTTTAGAAGGAGTCTTTATAACTGGGAATTAAAACTTACTGATTTTGTTAAAAATAATAGCACCTCTAGTGGTATTATGAATGTCTGGTATACATAGTGGTCATTCCCTGCTGTAAATTGATGTACAGCAACCAGTGTACCTCTTGTCTCATTGACATAAAAATCAGGTTGATAAAATTCAAAAATAGAAGACAAGAATTGCAGTGAGCTGTTCACCAGAGGTCCAGACTGCAAACAAGATGCCCTAGGCACTCATGAAAGATGTAGACTCTGCCTCCTTTTGCCCAGTAGGGTCATGTCCAAATCCTTTCACCTTTAAATCACATTGCCTCTTGCTTCACTATTGCATCTTGCCCTTGTTTCTACTTTGTTGCTGCCTTAGAGACTTCTGTTGTTCCTGAGAGTAGAGAGGAGCATTTATTAAGAGAGATTTATTTGGAAAGGTCAGACTGTACATTACCTCAGCATTAGGTTCAGTCTGCAGAATAATGATTTCATTTAGAACACTGGGGTTCTTCAGACTTACCGCTTATTTTGACATATGGCTTTGAGGAATGAAGCATATGTCAAAGTGTGGTAAATAAGTGAATCTCTGGTCAGCTGAGGGCTTCTGAAGCCCGAGAATCTTTAATATTTTTGTTCATTTATTTGTATTAAATGTTGATTTAATTAAAGAATCCTGCATACTTTTGATATTTTAAAAACAGCAGATCTCCCTGAAATACTTTTTGTCCCAAATTAGAATTCAGGTGGCTTCACATTTCCTGTTTTAGCAAGAGAAAGAATTATAAACATGCGATAGGCAGAAAATACTCATTTCTTATAACTATTGATGTTAGTTTAATCATATGTGAATGATACCAACAAGCTTTGTTCATGTCTCTGTGTTTTGTGCTACAATTCATTAGTGCTTCTGAATAAATTCAGTCACAGCTTCTTTTTCAGGACTTACACTATGGCAGTAACAGAGCTGTTGTAAAAGTCCAGGTTTTGAAGCCAGTGGTTTCAATTTTGGCTTCATTGACAAGGCCCTCATTCTGCTTGTTGTGGGGCTTTGTGCTTGCATGATTTACTAAGGTACCTGTTTGTATGTTTAACAATACAGCACGTAGGAACTGTGGCTCTGTGTGCTAACATCTGGAAATTCAGATATGTGCCAGACATGGTATGAACACAGATCAAAAAGACTTCTCCTTTAAGTATTTGGCAGGATACAACAGATTTAGATGTACAGTGACATTAAGAAACAGTATTAGCTGTCTGTGTACTTAAAAAACAAATGATTTATGCATTGTTAAAACTTATGTGGGCATCATAGTATGGTTTAAAGAGCTGTTGAAGATGTATAATAGCATATTTTTGTGGATATTTATGGGATATCTTCCCTGTGTTAGAGCAGCTGGGAAGAAAGTGCTTTTTAAAAATGTGACAAGCAGATACAAGATGCTGAGGTCATGGTCTAACCTTAGGTGGGGGTTGACCTCCTGATATTCAGTAAGAGTCAAGCAAGACAGAGGGTTAGAGGGGCTTTGAACATGGAGATGAGCAGCTCAAGTTTGAGGTAACAGGGGAAGGAGGAGGTACCTAAAGAAACTGTTTTTCCAACACACTCTTAAGTTTGGAGAATAGTGTTTTCAGAGACTAGTATGAAATTTGGCATAATTACATACATATTTTGCATGTCGTGCAGAAAAGTTCTGTAAGGGGTTGGCATGCTCTGGATGTGAGATACTAGAGAGAGGTTGGTTGTCTGAAGAAAAGCCTGAGCCCCAAGAAGAGGATGGAAAAGGAATGCTGGGAAGATCGTCGACACGTTGTTTTATGGGAGAGAGAAGGGAAGATGTTAGGGGTGAATGAGGGTTTAAGATCTCTCTCCAAGTTATTTAGGTAAGAGGAGAGATCACAGATGCAGCTCACTCTTTTAGTTTGAACAGGGGTGGATCAGGAGTATAGAGAAGAATGACAAGACATCACAGATAAAGCCTGGGTTGTGTTTGTGGAGGAAACCTTGGAGAGCATGGGGGACAGAAGAAGGGCAGAATGCTGAAAGACTCCTGCTAAATGTTGTAGAAAGGGTGAGGATATGGAAGACTAGAGGTGTGAAAAATAAATATCAGAAGAGTTGAATCAGAAAACTGAAAGACAGGATTTGAAAGAGAACAATGCTTTGTGTATTCAGTTTTACTCCTCTTTCTCCTTTTTTTCTCTCTCTACTATTTTACACACTGTTGTCAGCCCTCTTTTTCAGCATTTGCTTCTTGCTTAAAATTCTGTTTGCTGCCTGTTCTCATTCTTCACTCAAGACACATTGTCCCCAGGTTTTTCCTTTTTCTCTGCATTTTTTTCACCCTGCACCGCTTCTTTAATACCTTCTTAGCCTGTATTTCTTCGACAGCAAATCTAAGTTTTTTACTCATTTCAGAGCTCTCCAGCATACTCGCTTCCTTTGTTACCCATGTGTATTTTACCCATACGTGGCTTCCTTCCTCTTTGGCAATGTCTCTGTTTGATTTAACATCTCAAAGGCTTCTTTCTTACTGTCTCATGAGCATGGAGAATCCTTAAAAGGCTGATGGATAACTTGATCTCTTCTTTTTCTACTGCTATTACACATAAGCAGCAGAGAAATTACCAACTGAAAATAGCCTTCTGCCTTCATTTTTGTAGCAATTATGGGATGCTGGAGATGGGATGTCTGCTTCCATCCCATCTCAGGATACTAAAATGAAAGCTAAATAACGGCTGTAGAACTATTTAAATTTCTGTATCAAAAGCTTGCTTCTTCCCTATTTTAAACTGCATGGTCTCATTTTTGTCTGTTCAAAGTGAATGCAAAGTCATAACATAAAGGAACTATTCAGGATTGAAGTTGATGGAAAAATTGGGCATGAAACTAAAAAAAAAAAGGTCCAGCTGCCCTTACCTTTAGCACTTAACAGAATCTGTCATGTTGTCAGTGGCTGAAGGAAACATTTTAATGAAAAAAAATCAAGGAGATGCATGTAGTATGTGAATGATAATTGAAAATTGCTTGTTTTGAGGCTGACCCTTGAAACCTTAATAAAGACAGTACTGGGTTTTCTACTCCACTTGAGATTTTATATTCCTCCCACCACAGGGGTGTTTGCATCTCTGCTTTGCTTAAATCCTGCAATATGATTTACAGAGATTAAATAGACTTCAGCACACCTGCATTGTTTACAGTATCTTATGCTTAGATCAAGTCTAACACAAAAAGTGACATGCCAAAAGCAACATAGAGATCAATGGCTTAGCTTAAAAGTAAAATTTGGGAAGCCTCATTGCCAGCTTCCTCTCTGCCCACTAGACACACTATGTACTCCATAAATATGTGATCAAAAGATTGCTCTAATGTATGTCTCTACTTTAAAAAAAAAAAAAAAACAAACCAAAAACCAAACCAAAACCAAAAAGAACCCTGAAAAAAAAATATCAATCTCCTTGGAACCATTTAATAACACCAGGGTGACAATTTTTTAATTGTAAGTCAAAATGAATGAGCATGTTACTCATGACCTGTGTCATATCTGTTTTCATTCCTGAAATGTGACCTGTCACAAGTGAAATATTTAGTGTACAGTACAATGAAGTCACCATTTTTTTATGGGAACCTGTGAACTCTGATCAAGGAGGAAAACTTGTCCAAACTGGCACTAAAATGAACATGGAGCCTGAGCCTGACAGTCTGTTTTGTGCACCCACCTACCATTTAACCACGACATGCCTGCGCACTGCTTGGGTTTAGTTCTGTTCTTTCCCTCTACATACAGTATCTCTGTAAGCAAGAAAACCAACCTAGGATCCAAAACTAAGGGGCACACGTGCTTATGAACAATTTTCTATCCGAAAATTCAATCAAGGTTCTTTTAATCAAAACATTAATCTCTCAGACACCTATCACAAAACTTAGAGCAAACCTGGCTGCCATTCCTTCTCTTCAGTCATTCTGAAAATGATTCTGAAAAGCTGTCAGTGAAAGGTCATTGCAAAGAGAGGCAGCACAGGTGCTGAGAAACCATTCTAAACATGATGAACTTGTTATTCTTTGTTGATCTCCCTCTGTGAGTTCAGTCCGTTGGGGGGGCAATGAAATAGATTTGGGCAATGCCAATCAATAAAGCAAAAATCACTGTAGAACATAGGCCATACATACAACAATGAGAGTTATTCACTTGTACCCAAAACCAGGTCTGATTTTGTTTTTATTTAAGGGAACTGCAAAGCTGCAAGATGGCAATATTTAGAAAGAAAAGTGCTGCATTCGTTCTTGCTAAGGTGACAGAGGAGTTGATTGTAGATTTCTGGGAACTTATCCTAGACCACATTAGCAAGGAAGTCATTCAGATTCCAAGCTGCTGGTTTGCTGCTGAATGCAAACAGAAAAGACAGTGATACCAGCTCTCAGTATTTTGAGGCCATTATTTGGGCTTTAATTACAGTCAACACCTTCAGCAGGCTCTAAAACATTCTAACAGCTCAGGGTACTGCTCTGTTCACTAGAATGTGTGCAGTCATTTTTTAATATATTGACCTTCACAGCTGCAATGTCCAGTGTAAGTGAGGATGGGATCCTTCCTCTCAGCTTCTTTTTCCCTTGTGCAGTTTTGGTTTTTCTTACATGAGGTGTGTTTCTCTCCTTCCTTTGCCATAATTTGTCATTTTGATATTATATGATTTTTTTAAATGGAGACTTTTCCAAATCTTTTTCCTTCCAAGCTAAAACTGTGTTGGCATAACAAAGTGATCTCCTGTCAGTGACTTTATCCAGGATACACTTGCTATCATCATTCCTGGACATGGTGTTAATTAGATTTCTCTGAAGCCTATTCTGCGGCAGATGTTTTAGGCTTACGCTTTACTGTGCATCTAGGAGGTAAGAAACAAACTTTCCTAGGAACAGGGTTGTTTGTTGTATGATGGAAATGCAGTTGGCTTTTTAAGCATTTTACTTTCCAAAGATCAATGAAACACTGATGTTTAGTTGCAATGTCAAGCAATTCATCTCTATGCGTTAATAATATGGTGCAGTGATATTGTAGAGCTCTCACTGTTTGATGGAAAGGGTAAAAATTAGGGGTTTTTTCCTTTTTCCTGTATAGCAGTAAACATCTGCATGCCATAAAGTGTTGGTTACAGCCAAGAAATGTAATGTCTGGGGCACTCACTGCTGCCTATGTGAATATTTCAAGCTCACATGCTCCCAGGCTTCTGCACACTGTTTTGAACAGTTTCTTCATGCCAGAGCCCTGTATTGAGGTTGGTGCAGTGCTGCCCTCGTTACTGTTCTCTTCCTCTCTCTAGTGAGATGCCAAACTCACCCAAGGAGTAGAATGTGCAAAAATAAATTGAGAGATGGTAAGGACAGAGGAAAAAAATTATACTGATGAGTATAAGTGAATTAAAGAACCTAAGTAAGCAGGTTGCAATCAGGTCTTTGTTCCATGAGGCTCTAAACAATACCCCAGGCACCACCTTGCTTACAGGCCTCTTTCAAGCTGTTTTGGCAGTGCCAGCAGCCCTTTTTTTGCTGCTGACCAGGGACAGCAGGGAAGTTTATGCCAGAAAGCCACCTGTGTCTGACTGCAGATGGCCAGGGTGGCTTCCAGTCAGAGATCCTCGAGGCCACACTCTGTACTACTAAATAAACTCTCTTCTGCTTAATGAAATGGGGACCTTTATGTGACCCTGACATCAGCTGGCACAGGCTTGCTGTGCCTGCCCTGTGTAGTGCTTGACCTGTTCCCATTAGATCTGGGTGGGGGCATCACCCCTGGGAAGGATTTTAATCTAAATCTGCTGCCCTTTGCATTGCCTCCTTTTCTGTTCCTAATGGTTATGCTTCTAAAATTTGGATGATAATGATTGCTGTTCCCTCCCACATGGCCATATCTTACCATCTTCTTTACAAGTAATTAAAATCCTTTATTCAGGGCCTACATCATTTGTATGGTTCACTCCATGGTCATCCCCGCTTTGTTCTGGGCAGTGCTGGGTCTGGCTGGTTATTTTCACCCCACACTCAGTTGTTTGATTGCTGCAGTACAGAGCCCTGATGGGTAGCTCTGGTGATGAAATAGGTGTTGCCTTGCAGTGCTGCTCCTGACAGCTCCAGAGGCTCCTGCTAACCCAAGTGGAAAGGGCAGAGAGGGTTGGTGGTGAGAGTCCTGCTGTCCTGCTGCACTAGAGACTCAGCTGTTTCTTTTTGTGCTTGGAAAACCAGTACTGGGAATGGTGCTGTGACAAATTCATAGGATTAAGGACAGAGGGCAGCCTTCTTCCAGGAGAGAGTTGATTTATACCACCAGACAAAATGTTGGGATTTTGTTCTTTAATATGTAAAAATATTGTTTGCTTAATATGTAACAATAAGGTTATTTTGCCATTTTCTGTCTTTCTTTGTAAAGTGTCTGAGACAAAACGGTGGCTTTTTTTCCCAGACAAGGCAGTGATATTGTGAGTAATGTCTCAAAAGCACATCTTTTTGGTGCAGCATTTCTTGTTTATAACTTCTGTTTACTGGAAGAGTGCAAAGAAAGAAAAGGAAAGGAATGGGGATCAGGGGAAACGAAAAGACAGCCACGAACACCATTCTGTTTACACTTAACAGTGTTGCAGAATTGCCAGTCTTAACATATTGCTGTGGTATTCTGCTACTGCAGACATTTGTTCTTCTTTTCTTTCATGATAATGAAAATGAAATACTATTTCACCTTGAAAGCTTTATTTCTGCAATGGGATTTCAATCATAGTGCATTTGTCCAGAAACCACCAAACCTTGAGATGAATAAAAGGTTTGACAGCTGCACATCGATAAGCTCTAGTGACCTATTTTCCTGTGCTCCTACCTGCATTATATTGTGTGAGCAGGCTATACCAAATATGTGACTATTGCTACATTTATAATGTGGTCCACCCAGAATCACAAATAGGGGCTTACAAGAAAAAATACATTGTTTGGGGGAATCTTAAGAATAAACTTATTAAAAAAAAATCTGCTGCCAATCAACTTGTAAGTCTACTCAAACCATTTTAAATTAGCTCAATAAATTATTTTTTAAATTATTTTTTTAATGGCTCTCTTGGAAGAAGGGAAAAATTGGTAACTAGCTCTCACACCAAGCCCCTACAGCAGAATATACAACTTGAGAAAGTACAGTATGTGGTATAATTTATTAGTGTACAGGTTGCCTACAGTATGTGCTAAATCCTCTGAATAACTTACTAGTGATATGAAGATTTTGATTTTTTTCCAAGTCCCGGCTTTTATTTTGATTTGCTAAAGTGTGAGGTGTGAAAGCAGATGTTACTGCTGTCCTCTCCTACAGTGTAAAGGTACACATACACTGTAAAGTTGGAGTGCAAAGTCAAGATGACAAAATCCCAGTAGTAAAGCAGCTCCCTGTGTACGTCCACGTGTAATCCACATGCTCCACACGATCCTCAGCTCCCTGTGTAATCACCATGAAACACGTGGGTACTTCTGAAGCTCCTTAGCATATAAATAGCAGATTTATTGCAGCATCAGTAGTGACGTGTGTCTTTTCCCATCACTCGGTTCCTGCAAAAGTGTGGTCTCCATGAGATGCTATTTTGACTGATAGTAATTAAGCTAATGACTAAGCAGAAGCAAGCGAGGGCAGTCTTTTGGTGAGATTGGTTTCTGCCAAACAGTTCAAACTTAGCACAGCTTTAAGCATCAGTCCACAGTCTTCACTGAGACAACCATAAGCATCCATTGAGCATGGCATTGGTTCTATATGTGCAGGAGGAGGTGTAAGTTACTGATGGAGCTGGATCAGTCGCAACCCAGGATTAGCTGTTCTGTTCTGCAAGGCTGTGCACACATCACTGACAAACCCGGAGTTATCCCTGACTGCCACAAGTGGGCATGTGGAAAAGCCCTTCCTCTGACACTGAAAGAAAAAGGTAAGAACAGTCTTTGCCTGTAGGAGATGAAAAGACTCCACTCAAAAGGGTTTAAATAAAGTTACACTAGAACTTGAAAAGAACTGTCCATTTTAAGAAAAAACTAAAATCCCCATTTTGTTATTTTTTGTCAAAGGCCATAACAGTAATTTCTTCAGGAATCATCAGTCACTTCCTAATGGAGAAAAATGTAGTTATGTAGTTCCTAGCTTCAATTAGTTAAGAAGTTTGCACAAAAGTAGTGTCAATGCTATAGAGAGGTGCTATAGAAAATTCTTTAAATGCTGTTGAACTTCTTGTGACAGCTTGAAAGTGAGTTACAGCTTGCTGATATATGATCAGTGGGATGGATAAAGGGACTGACACAGCTTTGTAACCTCTTCTGAATGCTCTTAAGGTTTGTGCTAAGAAATGTAACTTTGAACTTCAGGACGAAGTCCTAAGAAATAAGTGTATAGACTCAGCAGTGAATTCTAATCACAACAGGTCAGTTGCATAGAGAGGTTTGTTCAGAAGTTTCATGTCCTGGTGATGACTCTTTTCTCTCAAAAGTACAATATAATGCAAATGCCTGATGGTCATGGTGCTTGGCACTTTATTATTTCAGTATGATTATTTTTCACTTCTCACTGCTCTGGAAGTCAATGCAAACCTCATTTAAGATGTTATTGGGCATTATGTTAGTGAGAACGGGTGAATAATAAAAAGAAAACTGAAAAACTTTTGAGAACAAAGCAGCTCTGGATAGCCTGGTGGGCATACAGTAAAGTCCAGATTAGTCCTGTCTGCAGTTCATGGGTGTTGTCATTGCCACAGACCACATTAAAAACTTGCCTCCTGAACCAGAGAAAACTTCTGAAAGATTAGGTGCCTTTCCGTCATGCAGTGGATGGTAAAATTCTGACTCACCATGCTCTTTCCCCAAGGGTAGTGATCACTGGGAGAAAATTCTTATCAGAGTAGATATGATCTCGTGCTTTAAAGTAGGTCAATAAAAGAATCCTGTTCTTTATACTAAAAAAAGGTTGCTGATTCCAACCCATTGCCTAGCCTGGCACGTACTAGTGTGTGCTGAAAAGATATGTAAGTGTTCTGAGATGAAGAGACGTTAAGTGAAGAGTTCATTCTATTATTTCCATGTATTCACATTACACAGCCCCAAAACTATAAGACTGTTTCTGTGCAAGGAATGAGGGATTGGTTTTGGAAGGGGATTACAGAGCTATCATATGTCATGGTACATCTAGAGAGAACATTGCTGTAATGTAAAGTTGAGAATTGTAAGTTAATTACTGTTCAGAGAGATTTTGGGGCTGCAAATCGGTGCCTATCATTGAATGCTGTGCTGAGCACAGATGCTAAATGTGTTTAGTTTAAAAAAAAAAACAGATGTAAAAATAATTCAAATTACTTGGGACCTCAAATTCTAGCAAGTTTCAAGGTGACTTTCATTCCTAAATCTCTTACCTATGATGAGAGATAGGTGCACCTTGGGGTTTTCTAAATGCAACATTTTGCATGTAAAATAGATAGATTACCTGGAAAAAATGTGGGCTTTGTGCAGTGTTAAAAAATGATTCAAAACTCTTGACAAAAGAATAATAAAAGCCACTGAGGGAACACTGGAATGGTGATACCCCTGGAAGGTGCTGCTTCACAGGTTGCTCAATACACAGGTTAAAATTAAGCCCTAATGTATATGAAAAGTACATTACCTAATGTGATTCAGAATAAGTAATTTTCATATTGATGGCTTTCTTGCTATATTAGTGAAAAGATGATTTGCTACTGTAATGGGTACATCACTTAAATTACACCAGGATTGCTAATGTAGAAGCATGTTGTTAATAAAGTAAAACGATTGTGTGCTCACAACATTCCCATTGTGTAAATAATGAATTTTGTATTCACAACTGTTTTTCACAAGAAGGGAGCCAACCTATTATTGTTGTAATAAGGTTATTTATAGAACCTGTCTGGTGTACCAGAAAATGCCTGAGAGCTTCAGCAGGGACAGTGTTGTCCAAATGACAGACAGAAGACTGGGAGGTCTATTGTGATTTGTGGATATGTTGCAGTCTGGAATTTCAGCTTCTTGACTGCTAGCTCAGCTCCGTAATATGAGAACAAAACTTCAGTTCTGGAGATGCACATCTTAAACATCTGTAAGATTTGAGTGGCTCTGTTCTTTAGCCATCACTTGAAAAACCCCTTACAGACAAATGTACCATTTGCTTGCATCTTTCCTTAGAAGTGTTTTTGTCAATAATGAAAGAAATTAGAATGTGTTGTTCTAATTGGAAATTTTTATGTAGTTTACATGCACACACACACACACACATGCACACACATCCTGCTGCAAGCAAACAGACACAGAAAAAAGGTAAAACTGTTCCTTGAGAAAAGGGTAAGTTTGCACGTAGGAGGTCTAAAAAAAAAAGTACTACAATCGCACAAAGAAGTGCCATCTTTTGCAGAAGCTATAGTAAAAACTCAATATAAATGGTAAGCATTAGATAAGCTGACTGGTCTTTTGAAGAAATACTTTCTCAATTATTGTAGTACTTGATATTTTGTGAATGTTTCCTGAAATGGTATGTTTTTGATTTTGGAGAGACCACTAAATATGAAATACCAAAAGTGACTTCTACAGAGAACCTCCTTCCAGGGAGGGTATAATACCAGTCTTTGGTGAAGTAAGTTGTCTTTCATGTTTTCTTCTGAAGCTCAGTAGGGAATTTTGTAAACCCAGATTCACTAGTCCCATGTAGTAGTATTGTTACAGGAGCTCAGCTTTGCATTCAGTAAAGTTCTTGTGCATTTTTCAGTAAAAATAATGGGTTCATGTTTTCTTAGAATGCTAGTGAGTGACATTACAAATGGGAAAAATAGGCAGCTGAACTGCATGAAAAGTAACCTCAGCTGTAAAGTAGTGTTTTGTCCGGTTTAAGGACTATAGGAAGACGTTCTGTGCTGTGGATTTTATTCTCTCCTAACCCTTACACTGCATCTGTCACTGTAGCATTTGGATCCTACCAGCAGTGCATAAGGTGACATGTGCTTGTTCTCCCATGTACAAAATTTATCCAGGGGAAAGCTTTATTTGGAAAGGACATGTGTGCATCTATTGGAGAAAACGAGGTCAAAACCCTCTCATCTTTACCTGAAGTAGTGTACATGGGTCCTTAGACCTCTGGGAGTCATTTCACAGCTGTGAGCTGGATTCTCCACAGCTGGCTGCTACATGGTGTAGTGTGCTCTGTGAAAGATCCATACAACCTCATCCAGCTACATTTTACTTGAGCCAAATAATCTGTTAGTCTGAAGTGCCTTTTCTAGAAAAGCATGAAGCATTTAAAAAGTGAGTGTCCGTCATTTTCAGAGGAGATGGATTCTAATGGACCCCTCCACAGTGCAAATGAATGCATTCTAGTGAAAAAAGAACTCTTAATATTTCATTATTAGCATAAATAAATATTGCGGAGATCAGTGAGATTAAGAAATGCAAGTAAGAGAGAAAGTGAGTAACGTTACTGCAGAGCAGAGTTGATTTGGTAAAGAAGATAGAAGTGTGAAAGCCTTGGTTTGGTTCAAGTGTACAGCTGTTTTACACGTGCAACTCAGATATGTATCACAGGAGCTCACACTGACCTACTTTTTAAAAATGCTAGTGTTTTTAACTGATGATTAAATGTTAAATTAATGTTTGTTACTGATTAAATCAAATATTTATGGTACAATATCACACCGTCTCCTTTCCTCATTGCAGCTCATTTATACAGAACAGACTGCTGCTTTTGTGATTTTTAGGACATCTGATGCACTCCTGGTAACAGAAGTTAATGTTAATTTCCAAGTATAAATGTACTTTTGACTTTTAAGCTGGATCTTGTTTACATCTTTTAATGTGTTATTCCAGTTTTCTGTTGTGTAGCTGTTGTCATAATTGCTGTCTAAGAGGAAAAACAGATGAATTCTTGCCTCACTAAGCTCTCTGTTCCTGACCACTAGAAATTGAACATGCTTCAAAAAAGATGTATCTGTTATGTCTCCTACATTATTATTCCGAAGTTTGCTTTTTGACTGCTTATTGCATTCTGTCCCTCTGCCTGTACTGCAGCTTAGAGGTCTCCTTGGATTATATGTGCTTGTTGAGCCAGGATATTTCAGAGATCAATCTCCCTTTAATGATGATCTTTCATTTTGCTGTTCACACATGCAATACAGTGAAGTTATTTGGGGGTTTAAAGATCTTCAGAAGAAACATGTTCCTGTAAAGGCTGTTATATGTCTGAGTCACTTGGCTTGAGATTGTGGGACTGCTCCCAAAAGTGAGCAGGTCTAGAGAGCTCAAAGATCTCAGAACCACTGTCTAAATTATTTCCAAGTCATTTGGAATTCCCTCAGCCACCAGCCTCACTGAAATCACAGTGCCAAAGAAAAGGGAACTTAAGCTTGTTGGGATGTGATCTTGTTAGTATTCTAAGCTGGGCATATGAATGGACTGTAAGTCTGATTTCTCTTAAAGCAATGTGATTAAGGAATTCTCCAAGGTAGGCTGGAGAAGAAGGCAGCAGCACCTCTTTTCTCCTCTGTTTTTCATTGCAGTGTGTGTAGATGTCCAGCAGAGAATGAAAGCTCTGCCATGCTTGCTCCTTTGTTTTCTTTAAAATTCAATGAGATTTAGGTATGGTTTCCTTTAGAAATCAGTGATAATTGGGTACTTAATTCTTTTAGGCATCTCTAAAAGTCCCACTGTCAGGTTGAGGGGCCTGTAGGTGCATATTTCATCAATGTGTCTTGAACATGTCAAGCTATTTACGGGACAAGTAAATAGAAATGACTATGTATTATGCTACATGCATTTTTAAATGTTGCAAATCATTTCCTGGTAGCTCAGCAATGAATGTGACTTCTATGTACTCTGTTACGCTGTTTTTAAGATTATGGGTAGTAATTTTTTCCAATGTTACTATGTAACCTTAGAAGTTAATTACTTGAGATAGCTGGATTATTTTTGCTTATCTTTATTCAGGTGGGATTACACACAATTTGAATGTAGCACCATGGTAGGAGTCCACTTCAGATACAGTCAATTATATAAGTCTATCAGCAGCTATTTTATTATGGGAACAACAGAGACAGAAGGCTTGTGTTCTGTGATGAATGTAGATTAGAAAGAGGTCACCCTGACATACATAATTAGTTTCAGAATTTTAAATTAATAGGTAGCGTGCCCCCAAGGCATCCATACATTCAGGCTGAGGCTGCAGGATATCTGGTCCAGCTCCTGCCTGCCTTTGTCAGCAATGACATGGCTTAATGCACTGCTTGTATAATAGCATACGATATTATGGCAGGGCTAAAGCACTGTAAAAACAACATTTGCATAATACTTTGGTCATACTACATCTATTCCCCTTTGGAAACATTTGCACTGTTAAATTATTATGCAGATTTCTAGGAGATGGTTGGCTCAGCCTGGTATGTCTTCAGGTGCTTTATGAGAGCTAAGCAAATGCTTAAGCAAGTTTCTGCAGGCAGTTCATTGAGAGGATCTAGAGGTGGAGGAAATTGTGGGCCCGGCCTGTTATGTGAACAGCTCTGACTTCAGGTGACTGAACTGAAGGTGAATGAAGGGCAATACCTGCCAAGAACTGAATTACACCATAGAATTCAGGCTTTTACCGCAAACGCACAGACCAAACCTGAGAATTCCATTTCTGAGGAACTGGGCTGGTAACTCCATCTCTCACAATGGATAAATCTTTTAGGGTTTCTCTCTGCCACTGGCAAGTGCTGGTTATAGGCAGGATCCCACATACTTTTCCTTTCTGGTTTATATGCTTACATATGATACCTAAATTTCTTGAGCTTTTTGAGGTGCTTTGAGTTTCAGTTTGGGTTACAAATTAATCTTAGATGTTCCAGCAGATAAAAATTCTGAGTAGCACATGAAATCTGCTAGCATGTGGCAGTTTTAAATTAATTTAACACAGATTATTTTTTAGTTTATTTAGGAATCAAACTGGGAAAAAATTGAAGTAATTCCGTATTTCTCAAAAATGGGTACAATGTGGGCATGCACTTCAAGGGATCGAAACTACTGAATTGTAGAGATACTAGAGAAAGGAAACTAGGAAAGGATTTTCAATTGTATAGGTTTTCTGTATTTTTGTTGATGTTTGTAATCAAATGCTTCATAATCCTTATGAAAAATGTCTCAAACTGATGCCTTTCTATACCACAGCAAGCTTTAGTTGAGATGCACAATATAAGTAGCTTATTAATTGTACATTTTTAGATATTTTTAAGAAGTGTTAGGTCTTCTGAAACTTATTAGGTCTATATGAGTGATATAATTCTAAAATATAAAAAGTCCAGAAATCTGCAGCTGATGACAATTGCATTGGGTTAATTTGCTGTCTTTTTATGAAATTATTTGTCAGCCAGTGTTTCTTATGGAGCCATTGGTAGTTAGGGTCAGGTAAATGGAATGTGACAGACACATCCACAAGTACTCAACTTTTTAATTTTTAAATTTTTTTTAGACATAATGCAGTTGAAATAAAGTCACAAAGCAATGGTTTCCTGCTGGCACTGAAATGCTGCAGTAAAACCAATTATTTATTTTACAATTGTCTCTTTTATGGAAGATAAATACTGGAGGAATCCCAAAATGTTTATTTTGAAGGTAGAAGACATTGATCCTGTGACAGCCCTCTATTATGATGTATTTACTTCCATTATTATGGCAAATCACTGATGGATTGCAAATTGAATCATTTTGTCTTATGGGAACTGATGTAGTCGAGTGATTTTCACACAGTGGTTTGTTGAATTCCTGTCTGTCCTTCCCTGTGGTCAATTCTGATTACCTTTCTTGTTTGCAGAATGTATGAAAAAGTACTTGATTTCCTGTCTATCTATGACTATTTCTCTGAATGTTTCCCATAGCTGCTTTTACATTCTCCATCCTTTCTCTGTGCTGTCCCACAGTTTGGCAGTGAGTGGAGTGCAAATGTTCCTTTTAGCTCCTCTTTTGTTAAAACCCTTTCTTTGAAATTCTACTTTTAAGTATTTCTACCTACTGGCAGTGCTATTGTAAAGGGCTCCCACAGAAAATTAAATTTCATCCTTAGTGGATATTCAATTCCATGGATGAGAGCGTGTGAAAGGACCACAGAAAAGAATGGACAAACAAGGAAAGATATTTATTTATACTCCATATTAGGAAAACACAGGGAATCTGTAATCAACACAGGAAGAAGCACCTGGCAAATATTTCTACAAAAGTGACTGGACCTGCAGAAACATTTATATTGGTTTCAATTTATGTGGTTTGAAAAGGTAAATAATAGCAGAACTCTGAAGACACTGGCATGAATTCAGAGAAATATTTCTGTAATCTTCTCCTGAAGATAATTTTTGAAAAGTTCTGTTATATGCTCTAAAAACAGCACTTTTTTTCTTCCCCACTATGCAGTAAGAATATGTAGAGACAACTAAGGCACTTCTTCCAAAGTGGGTTGGAATGAGGACCTGAAATACAAAAATTATTTCACACTTTGACAAATTGAAACTGCCATAATTTTTCTTTTATGTACTTTTAAAAAAAAAGTGTGACAGGAAAACTTGTTATAAAATTATAAAAAAAACCAGTGACATGTAATGGTCCTTATTAATAAATCACTGATATTGTAGTAGTAGGAGAAAAGGCTGCATTCCTCAGCATCCCTGTTGTAGGTATGTATTTTTAATTTCAGTCACAATTTCCTGCTGTTCCGAACATGCCATATAATCTGCAGGGATCTGGGGAATTAATTAGGTACATTTCATTTCTCCTCTAACTAATCCCCTCAATTCTCTTAGTTTAGGGAGCTGAACACACCAATGACTGATAAGCCACAAGGGCCTTATTTACTTTACAGAAGGTTCTGCAAATCCCTGCGATACGTTGGCCTGTGCTTAAATTTTCTCCGTTTAGTCCTTGGGATAGTGGCATTTGAATGTGACCCTTCAAATCAAAAGCAGTATTGTACTTGGAAAAAGCAAATGAGGGTAGATTAATGAGAATAAAACCATAACAGTTTAACAATAAACCTTTTCTATAGCCTCAGAAAGGATATAAAACTAAATCTGTGATAAGCAAAATCAACCATGTCCACTTCAGTTCAAAAGATTCCAATGAAATATCCTCATATTTTCTGAATGTGTTTACAGTTGATTAGACTGACTTTGTTTCAGTCTGGTTTAAAACTGCTTTTTAGTTTCAGTTTATCTTTTATTATCAGAGAATCGAAAAAATGATTCATCTGAATGATGTTACGGCTGATGCCAAGCCTGTGTCACACCAGACACAGCTCCCTTTTCAGCACACTAAAGATTGTGGGCAGCAGGCTCACATTCAGCTCTGCCTGGGGAGCTCATGGGACCAGGGAAGGAAGAGGGAGGTATTTGTGAATGGACCCTAAAGGGAGGCAGGAGCTCAGAGTCATTTTGTCAGACTCACCTGGGGCAGTTGCTTCATGGCTGTAAACTGGAACTATTTGATTTGGGGGAGGGCGAGCTGGCTGAATGATCCCATTGATTTTGTTGAGTGTTGATTTGCTGTGTTATATTTTAATCATTTCAGGACAGAGTTTATTGAGGCACTATGTGTGTAGAACCTGTAAATCCCTTCTGAGGTTTTCTGGGTCTTTTAATGTCTGTTTTTGTAGTTTTGAAAGGCTACAAAAGAAAGAAAATAGAATATTTTCTTTTGTTGCCCATTACTGATGATAAAAACAAGCATGCAGTGTATCCTAGCTTTTTTTGAGTGTTCCACAGTGGTAGGGTGACTGTAGAATACTACTGAATGAGGCCTGTCCTTGCCAGTACAGTCCCTCATGTCTTACTGCCACTGGTCCTATGTCCAGTTCAGGTCAACAGAGTTGTCTGTTGCGTAATTTTATTTATTTGTTTCTTCTTACATCTATTGTGTCATTTATTAGGATAGAATCCCAGCTTTCTTTACCACGGGAAATAAACATTGACTTAGATGCACACATGGTTGAATGAGGAGAGTGAGAATAAAATCTCCAAAATACTTTTCTTGGAAGACTGCTTGCAACAAGGAAAACTACATTCGTAGTAATTCCTCTAGGCCATTTCTTCCAAAGATTTTATCACTATAACTGTGAAATGCTAGGAGATCCTTTAACAGCTCTGAAGCATTAATATATTCACTTTCATCATTAGAGTGAAACACGACAATTTTTAGCAGTGAAGTCTTCACATGAGGTTGTTATAGGAGACAACTTAAAAAGAAAGATTTGTAAGCAGTTGTTTCTCTTTTCATAATTTCTGACGTTGCCTATCCAGAATAGTTTGCCTGATTAATGTGGAATACTTGCAGTGTTTATGATGGTTCTGAAGGTTGTATGAAGCTCCTTTGTCAAAGTTTGAGTCTCACTCTTAAGTCAATTGACTGGTTCTCCACAAATGAACCAAAGAGCCTGCCTAGCATCTCTTCTCTGTATTGATCTTTCCGTAGAGCTCAAAGGAGCATCTTCATCCTGTGGCTCATTAATGTGGCAAACACTTAGGCGCTTATCTGGAGAGAGTAATGATGTCATCTGATGTGCTGTAAAACCACCCGTTCGATATTCCACATTTCGAATAATAACTTCTCGTTGCCTTCTCTTACCTCGAGTAAGATTGGAGCTAATTATGCTTTGCTAATTTCCTTTGTTCTATTAGTTAAATAGAATAGTTCAAGTGTACAATCTTCTTTGTTAGTGCTACGCCTATGCTATGCTATTAGGCGACTGTAAAAATGCTGAGATTTAGAGACATCAGCTAGCATTCAGTTGGCTAAGATCCAAATAAATCTATTTTATGGTGCTTTCAGTGATATTCTATAAAGTTCACTTTAGTTCAAGTAAGCAGCCAGACATCTTTGAAAAAGTCAACTGCTGTGCTGGAAAAACTGAAATATTTCCAGGTCTGCAGCAAACTACGCAACACATAATAGTTGGGACCCTTCTGATCATCATAGAACAGTGCTTCTTCTGTAATCCAGGGCTGGCAACTACCTTTAGAAGTCTCTGTTCATGGCTCCAATTTAAGTGCTGTAGCTCAAAACCAGGAGCCCACACTTTATGCAAGCAGGCAAATGTATGCAAGACATTGTATGCAAGTGGGAGGCTGTGGTGGTGGTATGTGCACAGACATGTAAAGGGATAACCCCTTGCCTTTTCTTAATGGAATTTTGCCACCAAGCTACCTAAATCTTCAGTGAAAATTCTAGTCTTAATTTCTCCTCTTCTACCAAGATATTACATTGCACAGTAATATATGCAGCTCTGAATAAGGGATTTTTCCCCCCACGTTGTAACCAAGAACCATTGTTAGCATGTCAGAAGGTGTCTGACACAAGAACAATGGAAAGAAAAGAAACTGCCAGGAGTGTTGTGACCGTATTGATTACATGGAGCTTATCTTCCCTTTGTATTCTCTCCTGTCTAAAATAATGCTATTCTTTTTCCTATGGGTTGAGCAAAAGCAGTTTAGCAGTTATATGTGGAAACCCAATATGCAAAAAGTTCCCCTTTTTAGCTGTAATAATTTAGTGCTCTGAGGTAAAACACATGCTTCTTGAATGTTATTCTCATTTAATGCCATAATCAAAAAACCACTTTCAGGTAAATAATCTATTTAATTTCACTGGCTTTGGATGAAGTCTTTATTTTTCAGATGAAAGTGTAGATGCCTGGGAGAATACCTTCACATCATTGATGTTTGTTTACTTAACTGTCAAAATAGGCTTTTTATACGAAGGACTGATATTAATGATGTTATTTATACTGCTGCTCAAAATTTTTCAGTTCTAGTATTGGTAAAATGAACATGTCATTTAGAAATGTTTCTCTAGCAGTAAATATACTTGCATGGAAGATTCAACCAGCTCTTCTTCCTCCCTGAACTTCATAATGAAAAACAATTTACAATCCCCAAACCCTGAGTACCCCCTCACCCCCATCAGTGTCAGTAATTTGCCATTTCAGGATTTCACACCAAGATCTGATAATTGTTGGCTTGAGTTTAGGCTGAGAAATTGGGCTTTGTAACTCAGAATCAGGTGGCTAAGAACTCTGAACTAAGACTTGGCTTTCGAAATTACAAGACTTATCCATGTTATTTAAAATAAAATTTAAATGGGACATCATCTGAGTTGTTTAAAATTACACTTTGGAATTTCTCTTCAGCAGTAGTTTTTGATGCTGCGTGTCAGTCAGTGACAGTGTTTTGGAATTTACAACTTTCTTTTGAGTTGGGATTCTGATACTTTGAAAAATTGAAAAAAATGACTTATTTTACAAACTGGGGCGATAAACTCCCATGTTTTCTTGGGGTTAAAAACACTCTGTGTTCTCAGCAGCTTCACCCCTGCCAGGAGATACATTCTGTAAATGTTCATAACTTTCAAATCAGACTAAAACTCAAAATTCAATGTAAATAAATTAATTCAGTGATCAAGGTGTCACTCATAGGATTGTTATAAATAAGAAATTAAGCCTGCTTAGCCCTGATACAGGAAGGTGAGCTTTGAGGGTCATGAAAAGACTCCTTCAGGTTTCCTTATCCGGTTTTGTACTCTTTGTGTAGTACCAGTAGCAAGTTGTATCTCTGTCAGTAATCCTCTTTGCCCAAATACACCTCTGTAGTGCTTCTGTGATTCTTTAGTGCTCAACCACAACATCTTTATTCAGATTTTGAATATTTTCTTTTTCTTGTTTTGAAGTTTCAATAATGCACGTTGATATACTTTCTGTTTTAAAATCCCAAATACGAACAGTACAATCATGAAGTGTAATTTAAATAATTGTATGGATCATTAAATCCTCTAGACATGTCTGACATTTTCTTGCTGAAACATGAGAGACTTAAAATATCCAGTAAATTTAATTCTTCCATCTTGTAGTAGAGGTAGCAATCTCATCATGAAGCATTTCCTAAGGATTAATAAACAAATGCAGTTAATGGTGCTGGGCTGTATTTTGGGACATCAGCTCCTCCCAAGAGGTCATTAATTCCCAGGAAGCCTCCTGCTTGAGTCATCATTGCTTAATTAGACCATTAGGATATTGCATGTTGATTGCAGTATTACAAAAGGGAGAAGATGATCAAATGCCTACAAGGATCAGTGGTGTAAGAGTCAGATGATTGCAATATCTGTAATGGTTTTGACCAGAGCAGCCCTCAAATCCTCTTATGCTCCTATGGGAACCTATATTCTGTGAGTGAAGCATGAAGCACACAGTCTGACCAAAGCAAGGGATACAAAAGTCAATGGGTTTCTGCATGAATCGATCTGAATTAAAATGTATATTCGATTCCATCCCTAACATAATGTAATGATCTTTTGAGATGCTGTTATAATTCCATCCAGTGACATTTTATCATGTTTATGTCCTGTATAATCAGAAGTGATTGCAGATGTATCTTAAAATTCAAGTTTCACAGGTGAGGCTACAGAATTTCTTTCAAGGGAGTGTCTGCTGCATCAAACAAGCAGAAAATTGGGAATTAAAGTCAGAAATTCTTTTTTTTTTTTTTTTTTAATGGATAACTAAGCAAGAAAACGCTTCATTTTCACTGATGCATGAAACTTTTTGGGAGCAAGCCATATAAATTTTATTGCCTCTATTTTTCATACAGTTACACAAAATAGGCAGTAAGTTCAGTGTTTCATTTTACTGGAACCTGCCTAGACATGTTTTTTTCTCCCTAAGTCTGTTATTTTTTTAGAGAATGGCTGCTCTAACTGTAATGATGAAACCGCTGAAAGACAATAACAAACTCTTGGTTACTTCAGGCCTAAACCAGTGTGTGTGGAATGGAACTGGAGGGTGAAAGGTGGCCAATGCAGAAGTGCTCATCAAGATGTTGCTTGAAGTGAATAAATCTTCAGCTCGGTTGCAGTCAGGAGGAATCATAAGCAGTGTAGGTAGACGCAGTTGCTGGCAAGAGGATGGTGCATCTATATGTAAAGTATCAATCAAATTACACAAACCCAGGGGTGTTTGTAAACCAAAAAGCCAGAAAAGCAGGCTGGGAAGACTGTGATCACATCTTTGCTTCAAAAGACAAGAACCATTTAGGTTGCATCTTAATTTTTTTATTGAAAATCTGTACTTACGTCCTTTATCGTTGAAAAGCTCTCTAGGATCTGTCTCTGAATCAGAAAAAATTGTCTTGTTTTTCTAGTTCAACTTGTAGCTTATTCTAGCTTCACTATACCTTTTCAGATCTGTAGAATTTTCTCTAGGTAAGGCACAATATTTTGAATTTTATCTTAATGCACCAAGAGATGGTGCTTACTGCCTTCACAGTAGAATTCTGAGGATAAGTAAAACTCTTTGGGCAGAGCTAATACCTTGCCAAATTAAGCGAAAGTTTAGCCTCCAAAGATTCTTTCTTACCAAGAATCTTGCTCCCTGCTTTCTTACAAAGATTTTTTTTTTTTTTCCCTTAGCCCTGAACGTTATACTTTCATTTTCTTCAAAAATAAGATACACCATTAAGGCAGACATCATGTCATATTGAAGTTTATCTGGTTTCTTTTTAATATTTTTTTTTTAATTTGAAAGTGAGTTCTGCCACCTAATTTGATGTGTTCAAATATAAATTTGTTTTAAAAAAATTGCCATCTGTGTTTGCATCTCTTCTGGTGAAATATCATGCCCAGCTCTACTTCATATTATGATTAGTTTAACAGTATTTAATCTCTATTCTTTAGTTTGACCATCTGCTAATTTTGGACACTCTTTCATATGTATCTCACAAAGGTATTGTGAAAGCCTGTTTCATCCAGATTTTACAGCCAGTCCTTGGGGCAAAATAACCAGAATCTACTGAGTACACAGAACAAATATTAGAAGTGTTTTTGCTCTTTAATGTTGTAAGATGTTATTTACATACAGTTCAGTCGAGCACAGGATGTCAGAGTGGTCTGTTCTGTGTATCCAGTTTGGAAAAAAGGGCTACATGAAGAGTTCTAATAGCAGGTTTTGTGAAGTTATTTCCACAGTTTAGCAGTGGTTGGTTGGTTGGGTTTTTTTCCATGGAAGGTTTCTCTTTCATTAATTTGATATCTTGTTTTCCTATTTCTTTGATTTGGTAACCTGTTTAACTGTGGTTAAATACCCTTTAAGGTGGCTCACATTCTTCAGGGTCTGGACAATCTGCCCAAGTGCTTAGCCATCCTCATTATGATTTTTTTTTCCCCAATACTCAACTGGAATTTTCCTTCCTCGTTGCATCTTTTGCGGTGCACCTGCAGGTACTTCTTTTCTGTGAGCTAAATGAATATGGCTCCCTCACATTTGTCCTCTTCTTGAACTCAGTTTCTTAGTTGGGTCTGGGGACCCAAAATGGGACAAAGTTCTCCAGGTGTGTCCTTCTGAGTGCTCAGAAAAGGGGAACAGGCACTTCCTTCAACTCTCATAAATTCATTATTGAAGAGGATCATGTTTTTGGAGGTGCTTTTTTTCTTTGTTTTGGTACTATATTATTTCACCTAATGGTCTTTATAATAGATTGTAATAAATGTAAAACAAACATACAGACACAAGCAATTACATTTGAGCAATATACTGACTTTCTGGGAAAAATACAATGTAATTACACAAATACTGTGAAGGGATAGCAGGGGTTTTTTTCTCCTTATCAATACAGAAATTTCATTATCTGTCATCTAGAATTGGCCTTCCTCAGACTGAAAAACAGAGAAGGAGGATAATGAGAGAAATAAGAAACTTCTTAAATTTCTTTCAAGTCATACATTTCTCATTTTGATGGAAAACATTTTTCTCAAATCAATGGGTTTTTATTGATTTCCCTGTAAATAGTGTACTTGAATTACCCTTTCCACAATAACATATTGGAAAAATCTTACAATTTATTCAATATCTCAGTAGATCTGCAAACTCCATGTTCTGCTTAGACTAACAGCATCAAGTGTAGCCCATCCACACTATATTTCAGGCATTGATTTTTTTTGAAACTAAAACAATATTCTGAATGTGAATTGCACTTAGGAGGTAGCTCATATCTTCACAGTGATGCTTGCAATTGCTGTACTTAAGTTAATTCTGACTTTATGTTTTTTTGTCAAACTGTTGCATTTAGAATTAATTGGCGTCAAATTGAATTGGTGGCAAATTGATTTGACACCATGTATCAGTAAGTTTAAAGTATGTGAAATTTGAGAAAGGATAGATGTGGTGTAGTATTTTACAGTTAACATCTGTTAGATTAAAGCTTACCAACTACTGAAAGTAATAATTACATTAAATTCCCTGTGTTCTTAAATCTTTCTGTAATTGTGATCTGTGTATTATCGCTTCACTCCAAATATGACAGTGAGAGACAAAACACAGTACTACATGGATCCTTGTTTAGGTTCCACCCAGTGACCATACCAATGTTCCACTGTATAAATAGTTACTTGAAGTACAGTATTTTTTCTTAGAATGACTACTGCAGTAATTTTCAAATTGGGCTCTGGCTCTTTGTTGGCCCTCAGGTTAATTCATTTTTTCGTATGACAATATTAATCCCTTTTCTCCAGTGGCTCATTTTTCACATTTTCAGTACTGATAGAAGACTGCAGTATGTTGAAAATCAAGACACTTCAAATTATGCCTGCTAGATTGTATAATACTTGATAGCATGACACAAATTTCATTTACATGTCTTACACAATTATTCAGTGTACAGTAGGGTTAAACTGTTAGTGCAGGGGAGGTAAGATCTCAGCTGGGGTTGCACTTCTTTAGAGCTATGCTTTTACATGCCAGCTGAAAAACTAGATCTGCAAATGTGGCTTAGTTGTCCGATTTCCCAGTGACTTGTTTTATGATCTTTATCACGGCACGTCTGCCTCATTTCTCCATTAGTTTATTCCAGAATGTTGCTTTTCTGATGTGTTTATATGTAAAGAACAGAACGATTGAGGTGCTTCAGTAGAATCTGGAGGAAAGAAGGAAATAAAAGCAGTTATTAGTACTTCTATGATCTGAAGCTTAATTTATTAGCACACATAAAGTAACGCAAAGGCTATATATCTAAAAGGACATGCATGCATTAAAGAGATCTCTCTAGAGCCAAGCTGTTATCTTCATTTCTTATCCTTACAGTATTAAATATCTTAGAAAGTTAAATGTAGTGATGAAATGAAGAAAAATGTTATATCCAAAACAGTTTAGTAAAGTGAATATTTGGTGGTCTTGTAATGGAGGATCATGATAGTCCCAGTGATTTAATTAGACCTCTGAGGAAACAAGATATTGCTCCAAATAAAGTCAGGCTTGGTGGTATGGTAACCCTAAGTCCTGGGCACCTACTGTTGTATTCTAATGGTGCTAATTTAAATTTCTGTGGAACATATCTCCAACCTCCTTTTTAAACATTTGTGAGTTTCACTCCATTTGTATTTAAAAAAAAAAAATATCATCAGGATCTGAAGTCAAATATATGGCTTGAAATGTTTGGTTTCTCTTCTCAGTGCCCTTGATGAAGCTGGATGACTGTCTCACCAAGGAAATGAATTTATACCCACACTCTACTGTTCTCCAGCTGGTTAGAATGGCCTTCCATAATTTCTAGGTAGCTGAATGTACAATACAGACTAGTTAATTTTTTAAATGCTTAGTCACCTGAAAGAGAAGCATGAAGAAATGCTGCCATTAGTTTCTTAGCAACAGGTTAAAGGGTTGATGATTGTTCTAATCACATTCAAATGAAATAAGTTAAAAAAAACCACCAAAACAAAATAAAAAACCAAATCCTAGGTTTTGTAGAACTTTGCCATCAGAATTGACTCTAATAATAGGGGACAAAAAGTGAAAAAAAGTATTGTGTGTGGATTTGGTTCATCCATTTCCAGCTACAAGCTCCCTATAGGCATTCTCCAGGAATGCATGTGTATCTCAAATGGCATGTTAAAACTGACCTCATAAAAAAAATGAAGAGATTGGTATTGAATAGTCAGAATCATAACTGGGTCTTCAATTCTGCTTTCCTTTTAATATTTATTGTTACTGCATAAATCTTGTTCCATTTCTTTTTATTAGTGTAATGCTTTCCACATTTCTATTTCCATTAAAAACACATTCAGAGCTATTAGTGGATTGTTATTTTCCAGTACTGTATCAATTAATGGAGCCAACATGCAAAGAAGAGGATGTAGATCAATTCTACATGTGGGACACTGGCCTTGTGGACTGATTTTCTTATTCCCTAAAGTCTTCGCAGAGAAGTGATTTCTGATTGTGAGGTGGAGGGTTGAGAAACAGAAAATAAATATTTAGCAGAAAACTTCAGCTTCAGAAAAGGCACAAATCCACATATCCTGTATCTTAATGGAATTGAATCAGATTGGTTTGATGGATTTTGATTTTTGCTAGTTTAATTTTTTTTTTTTTTTTTTTTTGGTAGGTAATGTAAGAAATTCACTATTTTGTTTCTTTCAATATCATCTAATGATTTCCTTTTGCTGTGCACAAAGCTGGGTTCCAGTTCTGGCCACACACCTAGCTCAGCATTTTACATTTCGTAACAATTTTTTTCTGTATCTTCCGCATGGGGGTGAGAGGGCAGAGACTTTTTTGAGTTGCACTGGCAGATTTCAGACTCCTGGCAAGTCATCATCCAAAATATGCAAAGTGTTTTGATGGGATAAATAAGTACTTGTTATAGCACACCTAACATATGGAGAAAGCAATAAAAATCCCTCCTGCTCATACCTGCACTCCTATTATAAAACAAGAATAACTGAAATGAATCTACTGGAATTCCATTGGTGCAAGGAGGAGGGGAAGCAGCTCATATGAGCTCAGTGCCTGTCAATGTTATGATCAAATGCTGGATACATTCTGGCTGTTAGCTTGGGAGGAATGCAAGTCAGTGCAGCTTCAGTCAGCTGACTTTATCTACAACAAAAATCTACAAATGAACAACATTTCTCCTCATTTTCTGTTTGGGGTTTCTGTCCTTCGCTAGAAGAGTAAATTTCTCTCTGTTAAGACCATGTATCTAAGTTTTTCATTGTGTCATGCTTGTGATTTTCTACTGTTATCATTCAGCATTATTTTCATTAATTATTTTGCCATTATCATGTTTTCTTTTTGTATTGAAACATCATTTCCCTTCATTTTAGGAAAAGGAATTAATTTTTTCCCAGTTAGTTTTTTACAAGTCCTAAGGCTTCAGATTTTATAAGGTAACAAAATACCTTCTCCAAAACATTGATTGTTGTAATTAAAAACTGCCAGGGGCGGGTGAAGGATTACTGTTAAGGTTCAATTGATTTCATCTTGGGTGGTCCACAGACATGAATACCTGTAATCTCTCATAAACAAATTCATGGGCATGCAGCCAACTTGTCAGTCATGTAGGGAATGCACTGACTATAATAAAGAAAACATGTTTTTTAGCATTTTATGTTACTTCACATTTTACGTAATATCCATTCATAAGATGTAATTTCTGCTAACAAAAGAAAGCCATTCCCGTTAAATAAAGAACTGTATTCCACATGTAAAATATAATTCTTTACTAATGTGATTCTTTTTTACTGGTAAATACTTGTGTGTATAGATGAAGTTAGAAGAAATGTTCTATCACCAGGAGTTCGTTCTGAGCAAGAATTACCTAGGTAATACACGCTCAGTGCAAGACTGAAAGGTAGAAAAGCTCAGAAAGTAATAAGGACAACTAGTAATTATTTTTCTTTCCAAGGTATAGATAGGAGATACATTGAGTTGACAGAAGCATACTGCAAAATCAACAAAAGTGAATTTAATGATTTAAATTTTCATGCTCCTTGTCTTTTCAGCCTAAGGATATTCAGAAATTAGAATCAGCCCTGATTTTCATCATACTTCCCCCCCTAATTTATATTACAAATGTAACATTATTTCAATAATGTATCATATAATGTGGTGACCTGTGTGAAAACAGTTTAAATCGTTGCTTAGATTTTGGATGTGAGCTCTACTGTCTCTCTGATATCCTGAGACTGGTTCATTACCGAGATCTGCAACATTACTATCCAGGGCAGCCTAACTCTCCTCTTGCCTTGCTGGCTTACCCTGTCCTCTGGTGGGATCCTAACAGAGAAATTAGTTCTGTAAACTACAGGCCTTGCAGGGAGATGGAAAACAAACTGGGCTATAAAGAAGATTAAAGATTTTCACTGGAAGGTTGGTGTCTAGAAAACAGGTCTGAACCTATTGGATCACTTCATTTAAGCCACTGAACTGTGGTAATTAGAGTTAGGAGGAAAGAGCATTCATATTTCAGAAGACTGAATTGCTGACTCCAGTTTGCCTCTGCGGTGTGCAGGGCCGAGCTCTGCCCCGGTTCCGCAGTGCCCCGATCTCCAGTGACCATCTGCTCACATCGCTGCAAGGCCGACAGCGCCGAAGGAGATCATAGCTGAGGGTCCTCCATTCTGCTCGTTTCCTTCCAGGAAAGAGTTTGTAAGAGATAAAGCAATGTCAGCTGCCTCTGCACTGAATACCAGTCATTAGCTAATGAAATACCAGGTATTAACAAATGCTTTCGGTGACTGATGTAATCAAGCAGTGCCCAGGACTTTTGCTTCTGGTAGTGCTTAGGGCAGGGAATGTGAGCTCTTGTTACACCTTTTCTCTTTTTTTTTCTCTACTGTAGTAATTTTCACCTGGCCCAGGAACTTGTTTTTAATGGTGCTTGTTTTAGTTTCCCGTAACAAATCTTTGTCACCTTACCTGTGTAGCTTGTTCATACGGTTTTGTTACAGCTGCCTCTGCCTGAGAATTGGGCCTGGTACCTGCTTTGCCAGGTCATAATTATTGCATAACATGTGCGAGACTTCTCCCGAAAAAGGCCAGAGGTGTACAGGCTCCCTAAATAAGTCCATATTATTTATTGCTGTCCACACTTGCTCATGGCCATGAGCAGCCTTCTAGAGCCCAGCCTTCTCAGAAAAGGAGCAGGCTCTCCATTTCCAAAGCAGAAGATCAGGACATGACTTGTGCCCAGTTTCTGAGAAGAGAGCAGTTAATACAGATCAACCTGTGTTGTCAGACAGCTGAAATATGTTGCCTAAACACAATATTCCCCACACACATACCTTATTTGCAGGTGCAGAATATTTGCTAAATCACAACCTATGGAGGCATCTCCAGGCCTAATTAATGTGAGCTTTGGAAGCATTTAATTTTGATCTGCCTTGCAGGTCAGGAATCACACTGATAAATGTAATTTATGATGCTGTGAAGAAAGTCCCCCGTAGGTGGAAATTCAGGCTGCAGAAGGGAATATTATGCTGCCTGACAGATTTCAAAGGGGAGGGGGAGTGGACACCTTTGCCTTAGTCTTTACTTTTGGGAATTTTCTTTTCCATACTTTTAAGAGCATAGAAAAATTGTATTTAGTTGCTCTTTCTAAAAGAAATGCTTCACTTAAATTTTTTTAGACTAGTTAGAGCAGGTAATGGAGGGCTGGTGTATTGCCTGTACACATAGCCATTTAATAAAAGCCCCAATGTGTCCAGGTAGACAATTTGGTGGCTATTCCAAAGGTGTGTCCTTTGTGTAAGGATCAGGTAAAGGTTGTGAAAGATGCAGTAGAATTCAGCAGCCTCACTCACTCTGACCCAGAAGGAGATTTGCCAGTTTCTTTTCACTTCACTGTATTTATCATCTTCTTACATTCCTCAACATTTTAAAACCTATATGCCTTATAATCAGTCAAAAAATACATTCTAAATTTCCATGAAACTTTGACAGTACCTGCAGATGTTTTCATGAATATGTATTTAAAGGTAGCATAACTGATTCAATAACCTTTAAAATTCCTGGCTTTGTGTGTGTGTGTGTGTGTGTGTGTGTGTGTGTTCACTGGTTTTCTCTTTCTTCTCACAGTGGCAATTTCTCGGTAGATGTTCCCCAGCCCATACAGGAATATGCTCATCAGAAATAGTGCTCCACAGCACACACTCCTAATTGAATCAATCACTGAAATGGGCACCAAGAAATAATGTTAAGTGTAAAGCATATGAGGCAATAAAAACCAGATAATACCACTAACTTCATTCTCCACTTGGGATATATTTCATCTAGAGGAACAAATGTGAATTTTCAGTCCCATGACTGAACTGAGTAGATATTGTAGGGATAATTGTGGACTAAAGATAACCAATGCCCTTCCATACTGCAGGCCTCAGAGGGCCAAGGTCAGGTGAAAGGCATGAAATAGGGAGCTAACTTGTTTGAATAACTGTTAATGGAGTCTCCGTGATGCACGTATTTGTCTCTTTTGAGAGAATGAAAACCATTCCTTTTTAGAGAAATCTTGTGTACCAGAGGACCCTGAGGGGATGCTAGAGTATTTCTGCAGAAGGCAATGCAGTCCCACGCTACGGGACCGAGCTCACACCAGCTCTGCCTGGCCTCCGGACCCGCGTCTTCAGAGGACTGAGCCAGAGCTCTGACTGCAGCCAGGCCTTTCATCCCCTGTGCAGAAATCAGCTGAATAATGACTGCAGTATCTGCTCCACAAATAGTTTTAGGAGCTTAAACTTTGCAAAATGGGCCTAAGCAATGAGTGAGAAGGTGCTGCAAGAATTTCAGAGTTGATTCTGACAATCAGCATTGACAAGACAAGCTGACAATTTAAAATAACAAATGGTGAACTTGCAAACATGGGCAGAATGTACGTGGCCCAAATGTTATTTCAGGGTGACTGGGTTAAACTATTTTCTCAATTTTAGAGTTTATGGCTTTATATATAGCACATTTATGTATAAAATAACAAATATCATATTTGTCCTTTATTGGCTACATTTATTTTATTAAACTTAGAAGAATTGGTTCATTGCTTTGCCTGGAGATTCACAACCTGAATTACTGAAAAGGTGAATGAGTTGGTAGGCACCCATGGAGGAAAGGCAAAACGGTTCAGGAACTCTCATCTTCCTTTGTCAGAAAAGAAATATGTTTCAGAAAATATGAAGTTAAAACTGTATTTTTTTTTGTTCGATATTTAAATCCCTACCTTTTCAAGCTCAAGTGAGGCATGATTATTCACTCATATAATTAAAAAAGAATATGGGCTTGGACATAATGTGTCCTTGGAGCTGGCAGGCAGTGCCTATGATTAGGAATTTGCTGTGGGCCACATCTAAAATGAAGGCAGGTAATCTTGAGTGTTTGTGTTGGTTGCTTTTTTTTTCCTTTGCCTACTTCTTAGAAATACCTCAAGTTGACACTAATTTGATACTTTAACTCCCAAAGCCCTTTGGATTGTGAGGATAGAATGTAAGAAATTTTCCTTGGTGTCAGTCAGTAATTTTTGCTTTTCTTCAGGTTAGAAAAGGTGATTGACAGGAATAGCAGTGCTACTCCATACTACAGTTCAGTTTGAACAGAAAATTAGATTGACTGGCATTGGATATTTTCTTTTCCTCTTAAACAGTTGAAAACAATGACAGCAGAATGCAAAGAGTTCTTGATTGACCTGCTGAGGGATTTTTTTTTTTTTTAAAAGCCTTAGATGAAGTAATATGTTGTAAACTGAGAATGTGAACAGAATCTGCTAAATGAAATCATTTGTTCCCTCTTTTCTTGCATGTGTGTGTACAGTCTCTCCTGGTGAGTTGAATGAAACGGTTGCAAGTGAACCATAGCAGTGAAATATTTGTGTTGTGCTTTTTGCCCTCTCTGTTATGTTCATGTGGTGGTAGGGATCACGTTCCATTTGTCCCTGTTTCCATATGGTGCAACCTCGTTTAATCTGCAGCTGACTGGCAATGCTGTACTTGAGTAAGGAGGGCAGGATTGCTTTAAAGAGAATTTTAGGAAAAGCTTCTTTGTGGAGCCTTTATGAACAGATGCTTCACTCTTAAGATTTGCTGATTATACCCGTGCTGATAGCACTTACCTGCAGCCATGATAAGGTTTGGAACATCAGGTTGAATAACAGTGAGTGTGTTGGGGTGACAGTTGACAATAAGGATTTATTTAACCTCCACAAAGTGGTCAGGAGACAATTTAAACTACAGACGGTGTCTGCTGATTTCTGTTTTAGGCATCTATCTCTGTGTCTTAAATTTAGGTGACTGCACAAAAGAAAATTTATTTCTTTCTCTTTTTAAAAAAAAAATTAAAATTTGGTGTGTGGATGAAATATGTAGCAATATTTGCAGTCAGGGGTACTGTCCACAGCTATGAAATAATATTAGTACATCTCATCTCTGTCCTTTTGGTGGGTCAGAAAATAGAGATCAGTCTTCCACTGGGACTTCAGTGTTCAATATCTGTATTGCACTTGATGTATTACATTACTAAATGCATCAGAGGGAATTTTTGAGGCCACAGGGCACCACTGGTGGTGAGCAAAGACCCTGAAATTTGTCTCTTTTATATTCCAGAAAGAGCATTTCAGAGTAGTTTGTAAGTTACCTGTGGGATCAGTACTTCATCTGGAAATTTTTCTGGCAGATTTTGAATTTCTCTCTAAGTTATTGGTTGGGTGATGCAATGCTCAGCTTTAATTTAGAAGGAGTTTATTCAGTTATTCTCTATCATGTTGAGGTGAGAGCTGGAGCTCGTTGGAGAGTTCATTGTTGGATGACTGGTGACATTGTTGGGAACCTGATAAAGTTCACACCATGTTGTGTTCAGCTCCTGTTTGCAGAGGGGCTCTTGGCACTGGTCTGAAAGTCTTCTCAGTTCCACATGTTGGAGGTGCTGCCTTTTTGTAGCAACTGTCTAAGCAGTTATTATTTTTATTTTTCTTGCTGGATATCTGCCCATGTAGCTGGAGTTCTACAGTCAGAAGAGGGAAGGTTTGTTTATGTTCCTGCATATTATGTCAAGGCATGGCAAGTTTGAAAATGCTGAGGTGATCCTGTCTTGCATACAGGTTCAAACTGCTCTTGTAGAACTAAAAAGAATATACAGGTCTCCATTGAGCTGTGGAATGACAGGGAGATGATTGTGTCATGTCTTTTTAAGGTTTTGGGGTATTTTTTAATGAATTTTATCCTCCCTGTTTTTCTTGCAAGTGCTTGAAACCACCTGTTTTCTTCTGCTTGGCTAGACACTTCTGTTCAACACATATTTTTCCTTTTATTACAACAGCCACAGGGCTTCACAAAAATGATAGGTTAAAGACATAGTCCTGATTCTAACTGCTCACCAGCCAGCAAATCTAGTCAGGTATGAAAGGAAATATGTGAAGCACCTGCTGAAAGACAACAGGAACAGAGGCATTGTGCATGGGCAGATGTGTGCAATGCTTCCTGCCTCCTGTGAAAAGCTTCCTAAAATGCACAAAGCAGCCCTTGATTTAGCACAGTAGGCAAAAATCGGGTGGGCAGTCAGTCTGCCTTATTTGTTATGTAGCAGTTAAACCAAAGGTGAATATGTCCAGCTGAAAGAGTTGCAGATGTACCAATTAAAAGTTGAATAATACCTAGGGAGCAGAGCAAAGAATTATCTATTCAAAATGCTTGAATTGATAAAAATTATGTCCAATTCTCTACTGTATAAACCATATCTCCATGTCCTTGGGAAGTCTCAGACAAAAGAAAACTAACACAGGATAGGCTGCATACTGCAGGCGGTAGAAGCAAAGAACCAGCTTACAACCAGTGAAAGTTTTATCTGATTAATGAGTCAGACTCCAGTATTTGTCCTGAAATAATTAGTATGAGACTGCATTCATCTATCTGCACTTGTAAATGGAACATTGCAACTAGAAGGAGGAGTGTGCACTTTGTGCATTATGTTTATACAAAATGATGTTCTGGGGACTTCACTGCTGTCTTTTAGTCCAGCCTTCAAAAATTCATGAGTGTCTGAACTAGAGTTGTACATCTTTGCTTTGGAACTTCTAAATCCTGTAGTATTCAGTTACTTCTTTTATAGACCTGTTTAATTTAGTGAAACAGAAGAGGAAGTTTTTGCTCTATATTTTTTTGTCCTGGAAGTTCACTTTCTGTCTCATGTTATATTTATTGCCCACAGTTCAAATGCAGCTCCCAAGTCCAAGTTGCTGATTTTCACATGGGCTTTTAAACGGTGTTTGTCGTGATTATCACTACGGTATGTAAGCACTTCAAAAACATTAATGAACTTTCATAAAACAACTTTGAGATGAATGGTATTAGCATTATCTATCTTTTGAGTTGGGAACGAAAGTACGGAGAGATTAATGCCAGAACTCACTACGGGTGTTCTATTTCAGACATTTATCACCTTTCTTCTGTCTGCCCCAAATATTTAGCATTAAGTAGCAATTTGTACACTTAGAACTCATCTCCCATTATCTTTGATGTGCCTGTCACTACCAGGAAATGTGCACAGAATTTGGGTGTTGAACTGTTTCCATGAGGGTAGAAAGCCTTCAGAGGAGCTGTGCAGTTTCTGAACAGTTTGAACAAATGGAACTAATCTCTCCCACCAAGGCTGTGGGCAGACTGTCAGAAAGGTAAAATATCTCAGTTCCTCTGAGTAGTACTCCTGTCTTCCCTGAAATCTCCATCTTTTTTATTCTACACTCTACAGTTTCTACAAATAGAATTTAAAAAGGACCATGTATGCAATCATTAAGCATGTCTTATGTACTAAAAAATCTGTAATACGGGAAAAAAGTAGTAGTAATGGAAAGGAGTTCACATGGGTTTGTAGAAGGAAATCATATAAATACATGATTATAAACACGTTAGGAGTTTTCAGAGCAGCCAAAAGACGTGGGTAAGAATGACTTGGCTGGTGTACCATATGCAGATTTTTCCAAAGCTTTTGATAAATATTTTTGCTAAGTGCTTTAAATCAAGCTGTAATGTCAAAAGAATCATTGCTACTATAGAGTAATGCCTGATCAAAACAAAAGGAAAGGCTATTGACATTTGAGGAATATTTCAGGTCGTCTTGTAAAAAATCATTGATAAATCGTTAAAAATCATCTTTAATCACTAAAAGCATCTTTATTCTACATTTTCAGGGAACAAATAGCAAGGTGGTAAAGTTCAAAAATATAAAGTTACACTCAGTAACAATGAAACTAGACCTTGCTGCTGTGAGTCTCTATGCAAAAAATGGCAGATAAATTTCAGTGTTGCTAATTCTGAAATGATACCTGTACGTAACTTCAGAAATGCTGCCATTTTCACTGCATTATTCAGAGATCTTGGGCAATTATGGATTACTCTGCAAAAGTGCCCACCTAATTAAAAAATAACTGAAAAGGGAAGACACATTTTTAGAAGGTGGTCTCCCTCTTTATTTTGGCAAGGATATTTCAGACCTGGCAAAGAGATGGAGAAGAATAATGAAATGCCAAGAAGATTGGAATGAATTCCCTGTGTGGAAAAGTTAAATGGACTAGAACTTGGAAAAGAAACAACTGAACCAAGTACACAATAAAGGTCTCCAAATGAATGCAAATAAGGACTGATTATTCATCACCTCTTGTAACAGAAGAGCCAATGGGCAACCACTGAAACTCTTATAAAGCAAATTTGAACCAAAATGCTGTGTTTTACATGCCATGCATAATTCAAGTGTGTAACTCGGGATTTTATATGTATCAAAAGTATAAAAAGAGCATTTAGCAATTAGAGAAAATCGTGGACTCATCGAGGGCAGACGCAAACTCTATCTCAGGGGTTTGGGACATTATACTTGCAGAAGTATTATCTATATTTGCTTATTTTATGCTTTTCCCACACTTATAAAAGGTTTTCCATGCTGAGACAGGATAACGGATTGCACTTCTCATCTGACCTAATAAATCCGTTCTTATTTTCTAACAGCCTCCTGCCAGAATCCCAAACCAGGTTTGTCCTGTGCATTCAAAATTGGAGAACTATAATGTGTAGCTATGCATTTGCACAACAAGCCAAATTTTGTCATCCTTTCAAGAAAATACTGAGAAATTACAGCAGTGGGTTTCACAGGTAGTTTCTAACAGTGAGGGAAAGATCTTTTGCAGGTACTTTTGCTTTCTGCTCTGGTCCTCAAAGTCTCTCTGATATCCTTCTTCTATCTCCTTTTACCAAAGTTGATTTCATCTATGGGTTTATATCTCCTCAATTTTATTCCCTTACACATCTTTTTCTTGATTCTGACATTTAAGTTAAAACCTTTAGTTTCTGTTCTGTTTCAAATCTCATCCTAACGGCTCTCCACTACTCTCTGCATCCTTGTTCTTCCCACTTTCCAAAGCCAACCATTAGGGTTCCATATTTGATTTATATTTATTCCATGCAGTCCTTTATTTTTACAGATTCCAGCGTGAGTGTCTGAAAAACCTACTAAGGGAGGTAATTTTTCTGATAAATTCCCTGAGGGGCAGACTCCTGTAAATGAATGTTATTGCAAACAGCTCAAGTTAGGAAATATAAACAACTGAAAACAAGGCAATTAAAACCATGTCAGTTTTTACTTTTATGATTATGAATGTAGTTGCTGTTACGTATTTATGTGTGACAGATGTGGTGGCTGGAACGCTGGTAACATACAGCTGTTCCCCAGCTCATGGAGCATGCAAAAGACAAGAATTATTTCTGGTGTGTTTGTTACAGCTGTGTGGGGGGTTGAGTCAGCCTTACCTCTTGATGCTTGCTCTCACCTGGAGAGGAAATATTAAGGAGCCCTTCTTTTTCTCTGACTGTGATTCTGCCTTCTCCAAATAAAGGCTAGAGCTACATTTTTTGTGAGAGTGGCCCAAAGAAATCTAAACTAAAAGAAGAGCAAGGCAATAGATGCTTCAGTTTTCTTCCCTGCATCATGTCCCCTCTTCTATCCAGAGCTAAAACCAGGGAGAGTGGTAAGGACTGCTCTGATGCCATCAGACCATCTTACATCAAAGAAAACCAAGGAAACAAAGAAAGATTAAATGCCATCCACAGAGATGTCATGCTGCCCATGCTGCGTTGGCTGAGCTTTTTCAATCCATCCAAATGTTTTTCAGAACCATCTGTACAGGGAAGTGTTGTCAGGTTTTTCCCCACCCACACCATTTTTTGTGCACCTTAGGCCCGTACAGTTATTGACTGCGTGACACCCCAAGCTCTCAGGGGGTTTCCTCTTCCATCATCCAATATGGAATTGGTTTTTTGCTGTGCACAGTGCATTTCAGGAAAGCTGACAGGAGTAAAGACATTTAGCTCTCCTGCTGCTGTGTTCTTGCAGTAGATGAATGTATTACCATACACCCACCATAATCTGCTCCAAAACATTTCATTTGCAATGAAAGAAAAAAAACCAAACCACATTTTCATACTCTTATTGCTGTCTGGAGCCAAGTTGTTTTCCAGTCTTAGACTTTAGCTATTGCTCCCTCTCTTCAGTGAGAGAAGAAGCAAAGCACGCTCGAAGTGCTCCCTGGATTCCAGTGGCCTCTACACAGGAAAGTGGTGGCTATGTGGGGTGAGAAAAAGAGTGCTCCTTTTTTCTTCATGTGCATTTTTTGGGCACACATTTATGAAAACTAAATAAATTTATAAAATCATCTATGGCCAGGAAAAGTGAATCTAAACCTTTTTTTTGAAAAGGGGTGGGGGAGGGGGGAGGGGCGGGTGAGAGAGCAAAAAGAAATTAATAGAATTCTTCTCTTTTTAGAAGGCTTCTGGTTAAAATTGTCACGGTTTTCTTGAATCTATGTCATTGAATAAGCAAATGTGTGTAATGCAGAGCAATCAGGACCAATCTGTGATCTACCCAGACATATATCCTAGTGCTGACCTCATCAGTTAGGAGATGAAATTAAGATGAATCCTGTCAGTTGAGAATATCAAGGAATAAGTAAAGGATTTAAAGTGTTCCTGTCACTTTCAGGAGGATTTCCGTTTGGAATCTGACAGTCAAAGACTCAAAATGTTTGAAGTTCCCACTCTAATCAGGAGGAAAATTTGTGATTGGATAACCCATGTCAATAGTTTCTTAAGCAATGATTGGTTAACTCATCAATTATTGTTATTTGGATGTTTCTGGGTGGATTAAAGGTGACTGTCTAAAACACTATTAGAAAATTGATTGGAATTGATTAGAAATATCAATTTTCTTGTCGTGCTTGTTGGTTCTGTTCAAAATTCAGCACAAAGGTGTCAGCCAATAGTGTCTACTGGATAAGCGAAAAAGCTGGTGAGAAAGGTGAGGACACGGTTTTTTGTAACCCCGTGGTGGGTTGGCCCTGGGTAGCAATGATGCATCCACCCAGTATCTTGCTCACTAAATTTGCTGCTCAGCAACTTTGAGCCAAAGTTCTTCCCAGGGAAACAAAACAGTAAGAGAGTAAGGCAAATACATATGTTAAAAATTTTCTGTCTATACTACCCTGTGCATAGAAACAGTTGACTGTTTCTATTTCAAAAGCTTAAATTTAGCCTAAGACACTGGAGGAATTTTGAGAAATTGTTTGTCAGCTGGCCTGAACATTACAAATTGTTTGCCTGACACCCAAGATTAGTTGCTTTGATACTACCCTGTGCTAAATTGAGGGATGGATTTCAGTATATTCTACTGGTGATAAAATTGGGAAGCTCTGTAGAAGGTACTGAAAACTAATGAAAGGCTGAGAGCAGGGATGGACTGTCCAAATGACTGGATTCATCTCCTGGGTAATAGTAGAGCTGACAGCCTGATTGGACACAAGCACCAGGGAAATCCAGGTGGAAAAAACGGGTTAACCTGCTATCATTAGCTTTCCATTAGCGTGGCATGGTTTGATTTATTACATCACCTAAAGAGCAGAGCTACTCAGAAGTGGATAACTCTAAAGTTTAATGGCCAGATTAACTAATGCTGATGCACAGAGGTTTAAATTAAACCTCTCTAAGCTATCTTGGGCCACTGCAGGATTCCACAGGAAGGTTGCCTTTCAGACCTATTCTCTTCTGAGGTTATGTCCGGGCACCTTTGAATTTCACTTTCCAAATGCTGTAAAGGAGGTGTGTTAAATTGCCTCGGATAAGGTTGCACATAATTTTTTTTAAGTGTTTATTTTTCTTCTGAATTGCAGAAGCTTCCTCAACAGAATATCTCGTTTCATGAAGATACTGAATATTGTGCCTTTGTTTTCCCTTGCTGTAGGATTTCACACACACTCTTCCAATAGTTGGGAATTTGTGGCTAATTTTATTCCTATTTGATTGTACAGACTTTTGATTCTGAATCATCCCTAATTTTAGATATGCCAAAGTCACCTGAAGTTTGCAGCTGCAAATTAATCTCCATCTCTGTCTTGCTTTACAAACAAGGGTTCATTTGCATTTTCAGACTAAAGGCAACACTTTTGCATACGCTGTTTTTTTGTTCTCTCTGCAGATATGTGAGTACAAGTCTGTTGCTTTTCTTCACTTTTTTATTTCCAGTATGAAATGTCAGAAGTCCCCAAAAGCTACAGCACTCCCTTGGGTGCACAGTTATCTGAGCTAATACACAGATGATTTAGATAGTAATGAAATAATGATGTATAATGAGTGCATTTAGCATTTCATGCATGTGAAGGATCCCAGTAGCTCAAAGGCAGAATTGATCTTGATTTTCTTCTTTTACACTCTAGGAATAACCAAGCTATTACAATGTTATCTGCCGACCTACGTAATTGTAAAAATATACTTGCATAGTGTGTCTCCCCTGACACATTCTCTTTTTTTCTGTCAAATGCATTGTTCATTTTTAAAAGGGAACACCACAAAAGAAAATGACAAATTTCTTTTTTCATTAAGAAACATTTTATTATACATAATGTATTTGCCTTCCTTTCTGCTGAAAAACTAGTATCCTGTATAGAGAGAACTGTTGTCAACTTTCTCTACACTAAACTTCAGATTTTTCCATCCTTAGTAATTTTCAAGCTATCATTCAAATTGAGTACTTTAATATTTGAAGTATACCAAGTATAATTTAGACAGGTGTTATGCTTTTGACTATTGAAATACATGAGGTTGGTCATTTAATACCCCTTGGCATATAAAAACCTTTCAGTGCCGAAAGGCGAAAATATTTAGTTGTAGAGCAGATTTGAAAGGCCAGCTACAATAGGTTGTATGGATCACTAAATGTACAAAAGAAAGAACTTATTCTTTGTTCTTCATCCACCCAAATACCCTTTTAAGCCACAGAATATTTCATGTACAAAAAGTACAGGGTTTGACCAGAATTTTGTCTCTCTCTCTGTATAGATAAGCAATCATTCCCAAACTAACAATCTAAGACGCTGCCATCCAACTATGTCTCATATATCCCTTACAAATCTAACAAACATAAAATCTGACAAAAGATTGTGCACTGGTTGTGTTTTCTATTTTGTTGAAGAATGACCTCTATGCTTATGAAAAGAACTAAAATATCTATGAATGAACAGGGCAAAGAGGGATTGTGGAAAGAGGAAATTAAACCTCCTGAAGGTTTTCTATTTTGATCCAGACACTGACTAAATGTAGCAATAGCTCTGACTGGTGTAGGGTCCCCCAAGTCCTCAATGAGAGCATCTCCAGCTCTAACCATCTCTGGGAAACAATGGGTATGGCTTAATCAGGTCCTTAAATCTGCAAGCATTTCCAGGTAACTGGTTTGATTACTCAGGAACCCCGAGTCTTCAGTAATATTTGCCATTCTGGAGCTGTGATGGCAAGATTGCTGGCCTGCATCAGATAACCCAGAGACATCTTCTGGGGCAGTACTCACAGCAATGAAGCTGAAAAGAAGAAAGGGAACCTCCTATCTGCCTGCCCTGAGTCTGACTTCATTTTCAGTAACTCTTCAGCTCTGAAAGTTTAGAGTACTGTCAGGCCTTTTTTTCATCGACACACAAATCAGTAAACTACTCCTACCTGTCAGAAATCACATGGAGTCAGTTAATTAGCTTCTGAGCTGACATGGAGGCAGTGCAGATCAGAGTCTAGCAAAACAGCTGGGGGTACCTTAACTAGCAGTAAATAGGACTCTATTCCTTGCCTTCTACTCTGCTGTTTCTCACACGCTCTCTCTTCATACTCCTTCTATATGATGGTGATGTACAAGTCAAAGAATAACTGTAAAGAAACATTTTACATTTATAAATGCAGGAATACTAAAAAACTGGTAGGGGCCGTAGTGCTGCAGTAGATTAAGGTGAAGATCTAATGGAATATGCAATGAATATATGCAGCATCATTCTTTCATGTGAGAGCATCTGATTAGAAAGAAATTATTTATCCAGCATGGGGACTTGGAAGCAGTCCTGTTTATTGTCATCCTGTGGCTGATCATGGGCAAACATCAAAAGATAAAAGATATGATTGTGTTTGTGATATGAAAAAATAGGTCAGTGACAGAGGTGATATTTTAGCACCATCTATTCATTAAGGTTACTGTGTTAGCAAGTTTAAGATACCTTGTCTCAATTACCTTTGACCAATTGCACGTCCTCACCATCAGCAGAATAGAGTTGAATTTTAAGGTGACATGGCCCACTCTGTTAGAACTGAATCAAAACAAAAAAAACCCAAACCTGCAAAACCCTCCTTCTTGGTTACCATTTAAAACAAATTAACCCCAAAAGTTTAATTCACAGTCATTTTTGTTCACTAATTCCCCACAGGTTCTAACTTCAGTGTCTCCTTTGCAATGTAGGTCATCAAGGAATATCTTGAGATCATCTTTTCCTAATTCTACAATAACTTAATAGTGATTTGAATTCTACAGGCACTATTTCAGATTGAAACAGTGCCTTGCAAATGGAAGAAGCTGCATCTGATGGCTCTTTTGCTAAAAGTTTGAGATATACAAGTCCCAGCCACAGGAAGTGGCTGGGCAGATCAGACAGCCTTGCACAATTCTTTGGCAAAATTACCAGAATTTTCACAGGAGAAAACAATGGTGCTCTCACACTCACAGAGTTTATAACACTAGTAACCTTAATATAGAAATAGTATGAGCAATCTTTAGTTTTTGGTTTTGTTATGGGTTTTTAGTATAGCAGTTTGTGACTATAAAGTTGTTTGGTCTTTAGCAACTGACCGAGCTTAGAATTTTTTTTGTTCTTTCTCTAGGTTTCTTAAAAGGAATCCTTCTTTGTTGAGTAATTGGTCATTAGTTATTTTGCAAAGAATTAGTAGATGGATGATTAGAAGAGCTTCTTCCAGTGGCTGCCAAAAATATTTTTTTTTGTGAAATGCTTCTAGTATTAATGATGGATTCTTTTTCTGAAAATTTTCGTGCAGATAATTTTGTGGCTCTGACTATTCACAAATAGGGTATTTATGCTGCTCAGGACTAGATACTTTGCTCTGTAGTAGATAATGGATTTATTCCTTTGAGCTTGTCATACAGAATAAAAGAAATTCCAGGAGGAGCTTGAATTTTTTCTGTTACTCTGTGCCACTGGATTTGATGTATTTTATTTTTAAGCTCAGATATTAGTATGATAATAAAAAGCAGGAAACATTTCTATAAGATAATGAAGGCATAGACTAAATTATAAAGTAGTGGTTTTAATAATCTCTTGTTTATTTTTCCTGCAGTTTTATCTGCAACCCTTGGGATATTGACTATGTAAATACAGGATTAATGGTGTTTTATGACTTAAGTCTGTTTCTGCTCTGGCTGGGATACTGCAGTTGCTCAGCAAGGCTCTAAGGTGCCAAGTACTGCACTTCTGTGAAAGCCAGTGGGAACTGAGAGCTTCCTCTTCCCCCTGGAAATGAGGTGTTAGAAGGAACTTAGTCTTTTTTATGTGTATCTTCTCTTCCCAGAGAAATTTATTATCTTGTTACACCGTAACACCTCTGTGCTACACAGCAGTAGAAAAGAAAAAGATCACTGATTCAGGCTTCAGGATATTTTTCTCATAGGAAGGAGGAAGCAAATATCTTCAGTACAAGTGCTAATGCTCAAGCCCCCTCAAACAATTTAACTTCTTAAACATACAGCTGACTGCCAAGTGCTTAATATTTCCCATAGGAATAGCAATTTCCTTATAAAATCAGGTTTCCCATTAGTAGATGCAACAAACTTGCTAACAGCATCCTTGGGAAAATGAGTAGATAACTATTGTAAAAACTTTCTTGTCCCTGATATTCTTTGTTCTAGACACGAACACAAAACTGGCACAGTCTGCCACGTGCTATTTTTGTTTCCTGTTACTGAAGTTCACCTGAAACAGTGGTAATGTGATCGACAGCTGGATCACATTCAGCGTAAATACCAGGCTGGGACAAATTGCATTTGTCAGTGTATAGCACTTGCTATCATGTTTCTGCTAGTTATGTTTTCATACAATACAAAATTTGACAAGAGTGCTGAAATGTCACAATAATTTCCCTGTTAGTCAAACCTAGATCTCAATGGAATGGAACTGATGAGAAATTGATTCACTTTCATTAGCAATGAAAAGTGCACAGGGCATGCTGCAGCAGAGGTCTTTATTTGACACGATAGATGGTCATTATTGCTCTATGACAAGACTGTGGAGGTTATTGTGCAGACTTGAGAGGAGTGGCTTCACTCCTCAGCCATTCCTGCTACAAAAATCTGACACCCCAGAGTCATTTTGCTGCAAGGTCAAGAGTTTTGTCCAGTTTCAAGGTTTCCACATGATGTTTTGTGGCGCCATAGCTGTCCACCACCCAATATAGCTTCTGCAGGGCAGTAGAGATGCTGTCAGGAATTGCTTACTGTGTCTTCTCTTCCCTAACGTACCCTATCTCCCCACAGTCAAAGCACCTTAGTGCTCAAAGGATTTTGAGGTTTTCAGATTTCACAGCCACTAATGGGGGAATATTTGATGAAGAAATTCTTGTCATTTTCAGGAAAGTGGGTAGGGGGAAGGTTCTTTTCAATAACTCTTACTTTAACCATATTAAAAAAAAAAGGTTTATGTTTGTTTTTTTTCTTGTTTTTCTGCCTTCGCCATCGAGGAAGGAGGCTGATAGGGTTTCATATTGGGCACTAAAGCATAGGTTTATATATAGCCATATATATGCATAGCTGAAAAACGCAATATTAAAAATTGCAATTTGTTTTTGAAAACTTTTCTTTAAGACTTCCCCACCTTCTAGTATTCAGTATTCACAGAGAGGAGCATTATCTTCTTAGAATAGCTTCAAGTCCATTGTTTGTGAACTCAAACCAGCACACCTTTCCCATGTATTCAGTAGGGCTTTTGAAATTGGTCAGTTAACATACTGTTTGGGAACTAGGTAGTTTTCCTTCCTGTTTACTGTCATCTTCACTCTATTTTTCCCATGGCAACATTGCTAGTTTCCACTAGTTAATTATTTGACCCAGGAATATTTTACTTACGGTGGAAAAGAAAAGGGAGGTGGGGGGGGGGGGAGAGGGGAAAGTACTGC
>VZTI01000227.1:106133-126910 GCA_013397865.1 Struthidea cinerea
GGTGGAAAAGAAAAGGGAGGTGGGGGGGGGGCGTAGAGAGGAAAGTACTGCTATTCATGTGCAAAGCTATTTGGCAGGTATGCTTTAGGCCTAATTTCAGTACAAACCCTAAACCTGAAGTGTTAGTAGGAATTTTACGGGGTTAATTGACTATAAGAAAAACTGGCAGTTTGTCCAGTTAGTCACCCATTAGCCATAAGGAGAAACTGGAACTAAATTGCCCTTTATGATGTAGAAAAATAAAACCACATAGACAGCCATTGCCAGGAGGCAAATCAGAACTCGTGCCAGCTGCAGAGCTGGAGTTCCCCTTGCAGAGGAGGTGTGGTCCCCAACTAAAGTTATTGGTGCAGGTCTTCAGTGAGGAAAGCAGGGTGAGTTTGTCCGGCTGCGTTTAAGGCTTGTCTGCCTGCTGAGGAACAGCACAGCACATCCTTGCAGCTCTTACCTACAGAGTGATGTGGTGCACTGGTAGAGGGCTTTGTCTTTATTCACAACACATTCAGTGTGTCTCGGCAGGGGAGGAAACAACACTGTCAGCCTGTACTCTGCCATCGTCTGCAGAATAAACTGAACTCTAACTCACCATTTAAGAGAAAGAAGGAAAGGTAAAGAGAGAAAGAGAGAGAAAGGGATTTGTTCTCTGCCTTATTCATATATTAGCTCTCTGCAAAGGCACAAAGCAGAAGGAGCAGCATCAGCAACCTTGCAAGCAGTGACTCTGTTTCCAATTAATATGGTCTGAGCTACTTTGAGAAGCCAATTTATTACTTACACATATCACACTTGAGCATTGCTGAAAACTGGATGTGCCAAGCACACCTTTGCTTCTGATTTATACATAAAGACTTGCATCTTTCACAGAACAAACCTTATCAGGAGAGACTCAACCAAGGCAGGTAAGAGATTTCTACATAAGTGTCACCTTCTACATTGATAACATATGTTAACAAATGCTACTTCTGACTACAGTGCCTGGCTGTCGTTGAGCACTTAGAACTACTGTGTTTGTCCTTATGTCATGCTATCTTTAGGCAAGTTTAATCCCAAGAACATCTGCAGTATACTTTAAAGATGTATTTACAAATTTTCTTAAGCATTAAAAATCATAACGAATTGTAAACCTTAAAAGTTAAGTTTTGAGTGAAGTAATATGTTCATAGAATGTGTTTTGAGATATATTTCTTGCTGTTTCTGTATGATGTTTAATAATCAATTTGTAGCATTAAAAATTAATTTCTTTACTGTTATGTTCTGATGCATAGGATTAGTGCACCAGTTAGTCTAATAACACATATTCCCAGGCACCTCTAAATGATCTAGCTGAATAGTTTTAAGAGTTCAGTCATGTTTATCCAATTGGCAGAAATACAGTTATGAGCTTTTGCACATGGCATAAGTGATTTTTTTTGTTATGGTCAAGTGAGTTGTTTTGTCAACATGCAGTTCAGTAGAAGCATTGTAACAGGATGATAATATTACAAGTGTAGTCTGTGCCCCACTGTGTGAATCAAAACAATGGTTGTAATTTAGTATTGTTTAAGTAACAACACTGCTGATTATCTGACCTGCTGGTTCCTGGCAGGTCAGATAATAACAAAGCACGTTTTTGGGCAGAGAGTTAGAACCAGTCTTCTCTGAAATCTTGACACTGACTTGGAGACAGAGAGTAACAAAAAATATATTGACAAAGGTTTCATCTTTATAAAGTTTATAAGATTATAATTTTTTTGGCTCTGTGTCTAATCCTGTGTAATAGATCATTTTTGGAACTCAGTGCTTAACATAATGAATAGTCTCAATGAATCACTCATATAGGATGAGAGAGCTACGAAAACTGGAAGAGGATGGGTAATAAAACCTGCTCTAATGACATAACATTAAATTTAAACATAGCTTATTCTAGCAAGTACATAAATAAGCCTTTTCTCAAATACTTTTCAAATACTTGCTGCTGACCTGTAACCTTATTTTCCATTTCACCTGTTACCAGTCCTCTACCACAGAGTTATTCTTTCTAGTTATTTCATATATACAAGATTTTCAGTGCCAACAGAATAATGACTTTTGATGACACTTACTGTAGTTTTTAATTTAATTTTGTCGTATTACTTCTACTTAAAGTGGAACTCAGACCAGCTCTTACAGGGCATGTGGTCTTGGCTTTTATCCAGTAGTGACTTACTGAAAGAATTTGAGGAACTAAAAATGAACAAATCTCATTGCTTGTTCTGGATGTTCGTAACTTTTTTTCATTTGGATTATTTTGGTACTGAGAAAATGTGGCTACTCCGTGTAGAAAATAAGCTTTTGCACGAAATAGTGTGAGTTTCCAGACCTGTAGGAAGCCAAAGACTTCCTTTAGAACTTTTTCACATGGCAAATGTGGTGTTGTTTTGTAGGGATGAACACGCAGCTTTGCATTTCTGGGAGAAATGTTAAAGCTGATTAACTCAAAATAAATGAAATATCTGGTACAGTTTCCTATTAAGTTATTGCCTAAATTCCACAGGCTTAGAATTTTTACTTGCCCTAAAATGGGGGAAAAAAAAGGGAATAGTCAAAGGATAAGAAGTCGGAATGTGTCTGATAGTTGTTTCTCACAATTTTAGATCTCTGGGCAGGAGATAGCTTTGGGGTACAGCGAACAAAATCTTCAGTTAGATCCCTAGAGTGAAACACATCAGTGTGGCTCCAGGGGCATTGAAGGAGAAGCACCTCTTGAGGATCTGGCTTTTGGAGAGTCAACAATATCCGTATTGGGATGCTAATGCTGTCTGTGTGTTTGCCACAGGGCTGCTGGGGCTGTCTGGGTTGCACCACAAAGCTGGATGGACTGTGGTCTGGAAGGAGACTTGAGGCTGAGGATAACAGGGAGTAAATGAGGATCCTGGGATGGCAACCATGAAGTGCGTTTACACAGAACATCAGAACACTTTGAGTCATATTCTGAGCAACTTTCTTTCCTTAGGACATTGATAGAGAGAGACTGAGTAAGCTTGGAGGTACCTTAACACAGCTACAACAAGCTCAGGGCTTTCATATGCCCCCAGAAGATGATCCCAGAATGAATGTAATGATACAGGCAGGCTGTGCCTCATGTCATTGCAGTAAAATGATGTCCAAGAAGTGAATCAGACCCCTCTGTTGGAAATGACAGTTTGCTATGGAACTGTGTCTGTAGGAGAAACTTCTGGTTTGTGGTTACTCCTGGAGCTTGTCTGCTGAGTGTCCTGATGCACAGAGCTAGGCCAGCACAAATCCTAATAAGGTCTTGGCATAGGCACATTTGTGCAGTGAGGAAAATTCTTATCTGCTCTAAAGCCCTTTTCTCTCCCTAGCTAGAAAGCACTAGAACAGTGACTGCTTATGCCAGGTTACTGTCTGGCCCAAAATTTTATGGGAACATACAGAGACCTGTGGTTTGTACCAAATCTGATCAAATTTCCTTTTTTGTCACCCCCCTCTGTGGTCTCTTAGCACAGTGCAGAGCAGTGTGTGTCTCCAAGTAGTTTTTGTGCCTTGAATGGAGAAATGAGCTATTCAGAATCCTTTTATCAGCCCTGCACCAGCCAAGAAGCCCTTTTGCCTAATAGACAATGAGGATTTTTTTTTTTGTTTTCCCTTGTTCAGTCGTGGTAGGAATAATGTCTAATGTTGTAGCCTCTGAGGAAATGCGCATTCCTCATGTTCACCACCTTCATCCCACCTCCATGAGTTATACTACTATTTGTCACTGGCATTTTTCAAAGTGATGAGGTGCTTTGTTAGTGAACTGACAGTTATTAATTCCTGTCACTATAAGTTTTACACTGGACAGCTTGAGAATACTTTTTTTTCTGTACAGCCCAAGTCTGGAGGTTTTTCACCTGCATTTATGTAGAAAATACATTTGTTTACTTGCATACCCAAAAGAGCAGTTTATGTATACTTAAAGAGTTAAGAAGCCCTTGATATTTCTAATGCAGACTTTTCACTGGGATAATAAATATCTAAGTTTCCTGATCTGCTGCTTCTGTGACATACAAACCACTCTCATCTGTCTCTGTGGCCCTGTTTGTGGTGTTGCAGGCACTGTGCCTGGTACTGTGTGGTGTTTGGAGAGTTGCACCTTGTTCTGTGGGTGTACAGTGCCATGTGTTTGCCTGTTCTATTGCTTCAAAGTTAGACAAGGGATAATAATAAAAGCTCCATACCATGCTCTGCACTTCTCAGTTCAAATTTGTTGCCTGTCAGGAATATTTAAACAGTGAGGTCAATTGGAAAGCATGTCTATTCCAAAACCTATTGTATTTTCACCCAAAGGATTTCTGACTTAGGAAGTATTAATCTCCTATTTCATCATGAATTACATTCCTTCTTGAAGAAAACTACCTTTTAATTAACTGATATATATTTCACAGAATGGATTAATTCAGCACCTTCAAAGCATAATTAATACAAATATCTAGGAAAGGGCAAACTCTGCTGCAGTCACCAGTGCTGATAATTGTTTTAGTAAAGACAAAGGATTTTCTTGAAAAACAGTGCATATGGCTTGCCTGAAGCACCAAATTCAGGGAAGTCTAAACTCGCAGGTTACATCTAAATTTTTTTCTAATGCAGTACATTTCATTTACAGTGTTCTTGGAATTGCTTTCTTATTTCCAGTATTTTGATGTTGTGGAATGCAATGATTCAGTTTAGGCATGAAGGATGGTATTTATGCTGCTTACATTGGCTATTACTGCAAGCTGGCCCTGCAGTTTCTCCTCTTCTGTCAGTGGAGAGAGACATGCACCTCTAAAAGCCTAAAAGCTCTAAAAGTCTAGGATACATGGTATGAAGAGACTTGGGAATAGACTCTCCAGTGGCTGGAGATAACTACACAGGGCCTAGCTTGTAAGCTTAGATTAGACAGCTGGGTTGAAGCAGTCAAAGTAGTAGTGCTACATGTAAGTACAAAGTGCTTGAGTCAGTGCTAAAAATGTTGTGGTTGACATAGATTCGTAATTTCAACACATCTAGGTCCTCCTTCAGTGTATATCTGCTCTGTAAACCAGAAGCAGGCTAAGAGTTAGAGCCAGGTTGAGCTGCAGTTTTGGCTGCAGGCTGCTCAGTGATGTTAGGGAGGCTGAAATAGGTAAATGATGCTCCTTGACCTCAGAAAGATGCCCTGAGAACTGCTTGTCTGACAATGCCCATACTGAAAAGTATGCACTGAAGTGGATGGAAAAAGTTGGAAAGCTCAGTGATACATGTTAATTCCAAGTCATTTCTGAATTTGTCTTGAAAAGCTGTATTCAGTAAAAGCCCAGTTCTCTCTAATTTTACAATACGAACTCTCGTGGTGTTCAAACAGTTCACTAAACAAGGAGATGGAATATGTTAGCTCTGATTTCATTCACTGATGTTCTAATTGCCTTTTATTATCCAGTTAATAATGTGGATCTGCAGTGCATGATGCAGACAGTTATGAAGTATTCATTCTGCACCCTCTGATAGCCCCAGAGATGTAGGTGGAGCGAGTATTGTGATATGTGTTAGACATAATCAGTGTGAGGATATAAAAAATGCATTAGTCAGGCACACAAAAATCAAGGGTTTCGGGTGGTATACAGAAGATTTTTATTTAAAAATACTGAATTTTGGATGGTTCTCCATGTCTTTTTTGTTTTTGTTATTTGGCTTTTGAGCATTTCTATGTAACTGCTTCAACCAGGAACATTTGTTTGTTTTTATTTTAAAAAGTACTCTTTTTATGCAATCACAGACTTCAAGGAGGTGAGACTTTGAACCCCGCCACTAATGCTGTGAAATAAAACTCGCTGTACAGACTGTTAGATAAGATTTAGACCAGTTTTACTGTTAGAGTTCTTAGTGGGTATTGCCAATGAAATCCTGTAATTTTTTTTTTTTGTTAGACTTTCAGTCCATTCTAGACCATATTTTTTAGTTAAAATTATCACCTAAAAGAATAATTAAATTTGATCAATGTGTAGATGTGATAGCAATGAGTAAGGTATAAAAAAATCATTGGTGGGTGATAGAAAAGCTTCACTTCGATTTGGGACCATAAGAAAGTGGTGAGAAGTGGCCATGCTGCACAAGCACTCACAGAACTTCCTTCCTCATTTAGTTCTTCCAGCTTACTTGGCTGTTGTCTGCTTTTAAGACCGATGTTGGATAGAGCTTTATATTCCTGTTTGTCATTGTCTCTGCATTTGTGACATTTTAGAAAAAAAGATTTGCAAATTACCTCTTTGTATTTTCCTTTATTCTGTGCAGGGAAATAATACTTATGTTAAGGTTGTTTTGTAACTGATAGACTCCCAATTAATTAGTTGCTGTTACCAAATATGTATATTAGGAATAAAAAGGATAGGTTCCTAGTGGAACACTGATTGAATAGCTAACAGAAAGGAAGGACTCCTGTGTGTTACTGAATGTAAGCCTGAACGTTCAGGTGACACAGAATCAGAACAGTGAATTTCCACAGCACCCATTCCCAGTCTCATGTAGGAAAATCCTTCGGGGGAATGTGAGGACGAAACACTGCAGTGCCTGAAGGCTCACTTGAGATCACAGTTACCCACTAGAAGAAGACCGACATTGTCTTTAATTTCTAGAATAAAATAATTTTAAAAGTCCTCTAGTCAGATAGGCATGCATCTTTTAAAATTAATTTCTTTTGATAAGTTGAGGTTTTAAATAATAACTAAGTATTGATTGTATACAGATGGCACTGTAATAGTAGTTAAACTTTTAATAACTGCAGACGCGGCTGAGCTATGAAACTACAAACTACCTTGCAACAGACCCAGAAAACTGCTCATTGACAGTGTATTCCATAAAGTTTCCAAACACAACTTTCATATGATATTTTATCATAATGCATTAAACATACACAGTCCAGTCTTCATCAGTCCTCTTTTAATACTCATCAATGTTGATTTATTTTCAGTAGGAAACGTGGTTGGTCCAGATGTTCAAACAAAATTACTCCCAACAGGCTGACAATGCAGGTCAATTCAAGAATGGATAGGTCTAAATTTGTGTAGAACAAAATTTGCCATAATTAAAAATAAGGATGAAGTATAAGAAAGGCAGAAAAATGTGAAAAAAAATTGGAAAATTTGTTTTATTTCTAACTTTTAAGCATGAGAAACCTATTATGTGGCTTCTCTACATTATAGACATATAAAAAATTTATAATTTATTTAATGAAACTGATAAAGTAAAGAAACAGAATATATTTGTGATATCAATAGTCAACTAAATTCTAATTTTTTTTGCTTCATTCAGAAAGGAAAGTTAGGATTTATCTAATTGCTGTTAAATGATGTTTAATTGTTGGGTTAATGCTATTTGTAGTTGTTGTAACTTCTTATCTTGGATGTCAACAGTGACTAGCTCTAACACCAAGCAGTTTAATCTGGCATCATTATTTGATTATTTAAAAACCTGTTGTATAATCTCTTTACCCAGCAGCCACGGATCAGGGATGGGTTGTGTGTAGAAAGGTTTCTTGCTGCAAAGTTTCATCTGCATTTTTTCATAAAGCTGTCTAGGCAAACCTGGAGAAAAGGAGGATCTTTTCTGTTATAAAGGGTGGGGTTTGATACTGCCTGATTAGTAAGAATTTATTTATTCCTTGAGTTATATTGTTTTGAGACCAGCATTTTCTTCTGGCAGCTCTGGGCTGCAGCATTTTCTTTTTCAGAACTAATATATTTTGTTACGAAGTATCCCATTAAAAAATAATCTTCATTTTTGTGGATCCACATTTGGTATTCTCAAACTGACATCACAAGATGTTAATAGTGATTGGCAAGTTCTCCTCTATTCTGTGATACCAATCTTCTAATATGGGACATATCACTTACTTTGTGAGGAGAGTTTCTTGTACCATTAAAATCAAGAAGAAATTTTATGCTCAGCATGTTCCAGGAGTTGGCAATACACACAGCAAATACCTTGATTATTTATAAATAAGAGCTTGCAATAAAAATGAGCTCAAATTATCTTTGCGTTATATTCTTTCCTTATCCTTATGTAGAATGGGGTAAGTAGTAGCTCATATACACTATGTTGTAATTTTTTTTTTTCATAGAGACAGAGGATTTGAACAAAATATTTTTTCAAACCCCCCATAGAAGGGTTTTTTCCTACACCTCATATGTGAGATGTTAGAACAACTTTCAGTTATAGCTCAGGCATGCCCACAATGCTAGTTCGCTTTCATGTGACTTCTCTGGGCATCAAGATCTGTTTTCTTCTTATGGGAAATTCATTAAAAAGTTGTCCAAGTTTCACTTAGTTTCAGTAAGCAAACAAACAAATTGGTGAAGACAAGGTAATAATTATCTGCAGCTTTGAACTGAAGCAGATCTTCAGGTACAGGTACAGCTATGGCAGTTAGGCAACCCGATTGCTTTGTGAATGTAGAGGGAGCACAGTGCTCTGGGAGGGTGGTCTGTAGAACTGGAGGATGCTGGCTGCAAACAGCCTGTGCACATAACCAGTTTCTTCTCTGTCACTTTTCATTTGCATCCTTTGTACATCGTGTTGTCCTTCATACCAAGTTTATGACCAGGTGCCACTAGCCCTTACACTGTCCTGATGACATCCTTTGTTAGAAAACAAGGTCACGCTAAATGTCACATTCACACATAGTTTAAGTGCAATACAGCTTCTCCTGGGTTTAGCATTTAATTAAAATTTAAGAAGAGATAGTGAGGTATTCACTGGCAGGCTCGAATGAGTATTATGAACAGACAAGTGCTTATTGGCACCTTGACAGGTGCACACACACACATGTAGGTTTCTTCAAGGCAATTTTTAGCCTTAGTCTCATTTTCATTGTTTTAAGCAGATGTAAAAGTACAGAGTTCTTCTTGCAAACTGCAAATGTTAAAGGTCAATGTAGAAAGTCAAGCCATTTTCAACAGCTGGTGATCTTAGGAATTGCTGATGACATTTTACAGTTGTGGAGTAGTAAGGGATTCAAGAATTCCTTTTCATTGTTCTTCTGAAAGGCAAGTCTTTCATATTGCAGGGTAGTCCCAAATTATTATCAGAGTATAATTCTAGAGGGGAAAAGAAAAGGTAGGAGGAACATGATAAATGTAGTGTTTTTAAAGTAAATGAGAATGATTTGATTTTTAAAAAAAAAATTATGAAAGAGTCTAGGGAGGGTGAGTTTGGATCAACCAAGACAGGAAGTCAAGGAAATAAAGCCTAACTGAAATATTTTACTTGTAAGTTATTTTAAGTACAAATAGTTTTAAGTTTCAAATAAGACTGTGTACACCTGTATTTTGGGAAAGGTAAATGGAAAAGATGATAAAGGTGATGTTTTTACTTTGATAAAGGAAATGTGTCTGGCATTTGCAATTAAGATTCTTATCTTTGGGTTTCTAGAGAACATTGTCTAGAGAACGTCTTAAAAGCCAAAGTAGTGGCTGTATTTATGTACAATGGTTTTATCTCATTCAGGCCCATGAAACTGTAAACCTGGGATGCAGTAACATCTGCTCTCAAGTGATTAGCGTATAACTCTGCAGACCTCTCTGTCATGCTGTTCGCATAAACGCTGCTATGGAGCGATGCATGGCTCTGCTTTGGGAATAGACCTGAGGGAATAGGTACAATGGCCAGACAGTCCCAGTCACACTGTGTCCTGCTGGGAATGGCTGCAGCCGGCTGTGGCAGTGTGTGGAAGAACAGAGAAGGACACACAATCGATATTGTTGTGTATGAGGTCTGTGTGCTACTGAGAAGAGTTCAAATTTAAATGCACAAGTGTCTGAGGATAAGAAAAAGTGATTTTTAAAATCCCAAATCTTCTAAATACAGGCATTCCTATTTGTACAATTTAAATTGCAGTCTACAATAGAATCTAAGTGCATATGTTTCATTGCTTAGCTAAATATTTGGGATGATGCTTTCTTCAGATAGAATAACCTCTCAGAGAAGCCACGTAAACATCTAGTGTTTACAGTAATTATTCACTATGCATTTAGTAACCTCAGGTATACTCAGAAGCAGCTACATCAAACCATGGTTCCATTTTCCATTGCTCGGTTCCTCTGCTGGAGCGTGTTGGGGGGATGCACTGACAGTCTCAGTGCCATTCCGTGCTGTGTGCGTCTGATCACAGACGCTGCAATGCACCTGCACACCAACACTTGAAGAAGGTGGCAGCCTGCTTGCATGGCTGCTGGGGGTGTTTGTATCATTTTAGTAATGACTAGAAAGCACAAGTACATTAAAAATTGTACCTACAGTATCCATGGGTAATATGATGGAAAGGACAAAGTTTCAAAAACTTAAATGTTTCTGAATTACTGGGAAAAAGAAGCTGTCAGACACAATGGGAGAAATACGTTTGTATGGGATTTTGTGGAAGCACGCCACAAAATTATTGAATTCTGAATGCTGTATCTGGGCCTGTCTTGTTCTAGGTGTCTGTTGGATCTCTGGAGGACATTTCATTAGAAGAGCTTCCCACATTTTGTCTCTGCATGTTTGTGTTGTGTTTGTTCATTGGGAAAAATTAATGTGCACGTATCTAGGTGAACAGTACTTCAATGCAAAAGTCTGTGGCTTGTCATGAAAGGAATTAAGGATATACAGGGTCCTGACAGATGTGCATCATAAATACCTTTTGTCTATGAAATCTGCTCTCAGTGTGTCCATTGGTTATACAAAGTCTGAGTGACTTTGATTTAAAATGCAATTCCAGCTTTTCTCAAGGGATTGTGAGAATCCAAGAATACCACACAAAAACCAAAAGAGTAATTTCATTTACCAGTCTGCTCATCACAACTGTCATTTTCTTCATAATTAAAATCTGATCTCTGAAAAACAAGCGGCTTCTGAAGATCAGCAATACTGCACTTTCCTAGATGGTGTCATTCAGAATAAATTCAGTTTAAATGTCTGCCCTGAGTTATGATTTGTTTAAGAGAATGCTACTCCTGGCTTCTGTGATTTAATGTGGTTAGCCTTTCAGAAAATGAAAGCTATATTTTAATAGCTCAAAAACATGATATGTGATGTGTGGGACATACACAGTGTAATTATGAAACTAATGAGGGGTGGCTTACCAATGTGATTGGTGAAGATCTGCTCCAGTAGCTCCTGTTAATGAACTGTCTGTCTATGCCAATGCTAAGCTTGGAAGGGTTTATATACTGGATGGTTGGTTAGATTGGAATGAGAATCTTGTCATGATCCCATAAATGAACTGGATTTTATGGCAGTTATACTTGCCTTCAAAACTAACTTGACTGAAAATCTATCTACTAATTCTTCCTTGAACTTTAAAACCCATCTCACATTACCTTGTGGTAACTCTCAGTATTAACACAAGTAAAGCCTCAGCTGTGTCAGAGGAACCAAGAGCAGAGCCACGTTCCTGCTCCAGGCTGTGGCTGCCCAGGGCTGTGTGCACTGACACAGTGGGGCCACTGATGTACCTGCAGGTGATAGGAACAGAAGCGGGGCAAGCCAGAGATCCAGCTGTGCTGTGTCTGTGCCGAAGTGTTTCCAGGGAGCACAGAGGCTGCGATGAGGCGTTACCAAATCACTTGGCTTTGGAGGAACTTGTCTGTAATTTCTTTCTAACTCCAGCAGTTGGTCATTCTGCTTTCTTCTCTCACACTACTGCAGCCCTATTGATCTCTCTAGCTCCAGGTTAGCTGTTAGCAGCTGTTAGATATTTCACCTATTTTCACCTACTGCTGTTATAGGCCCCTGATTATCATTTACAGCTTCAAACATCACTAATGATTATCCAGGTCCAGTGTGTGTCTTGGCAAACAGAATGCAAATTTTATGGTAAAAATAATGTAGCAGATTGCATAATGTATGAAAAATTTAGGAACATTAAAACAAATGGATTTTATATGGAAACTAATGTGAAATAAAACTGTAATCTGTAAGTAGTTTTGAAGCCATTATGTTGGTCTTGAATACATATTCATTGTGGTATCCTAAAGTGTCTTAGCAATGAAGGTGCTAGAAATTTCTGTACTGATGGTCCTGAAAGGAAGATACTCTCCTGAAGGTTCTTTCATCTGTAGGGCACAGCTGGATCTTTCACCACACTGAATGATGTGGGAAGTAACTTAAGTAGGTGGGATAAACCCATGCCTTGATAATTTCTTAGGCATCAACAGTAAGTGACTACACAACTGAAATCATCAACTTTAGCTTAGATGCTTTTCTTCACAACTGTGAGTGTTTAAATGCAATAACTACTGTTAAATGAAAGCCCTAACAGGATTTGTTTCTCTTGTGAAGTTTCAGTTTTGTGATAAATATTAATACATTTGACTTAAAGGGTAAATAAATGAAAGAATTTGGCATTCTAATTTGAGGATATACTATTTTTAAGGAAAATTAAAAGGCAATTGGATTGCAAAAAACATTCTAGTTAGTCACTAATGCAACTGTATGCAATATTCTTCTTTCCCTACTGAAAGAGATGTATGTTACTCATTAAGTAAGAACCTTTCTTATCACTAAGGAGAATAGTGTCCACTGAAACTTAAAGACCGGTTAATTTGCTTACCTTAGTTGGGTTTTATCTGGGGTCCTTTTTATTTTTGCATTTGTGATCCATCAAAAATTGCAGGTTTCTTTCGTTGTTCTGAGAAACAGTTTGAAAAATGTGGCTGGAGTCAAGACACTGGAAGTAATCAAATACTGACAACAAAACCCTCACTGTAATTGAAAATTAATGGATAGATACCATTTATTGGTGTTTTTTTCCTACAGGGAAAAAAGGATATTTCTACAGGGGAAAAAGGAATGGTTATCTCACATTCTGGATGCTCCATTCCAAGCCAGAATTGAGAAGTGTTGGCAAAGGAGAGCACGGGTACTTCCAGTGCCAGTCCTGCTCCTGACACAGCAGTGTGCTACATCTCCCTCCTCATGGGCCCAGATTCTGTTACCAATCAAGGCACAGGTCTCCCCCCCACTGCTGTACCCTGCTAGCTGTGCAGGGGGATTTGGTTCTCTCACTGGTGTCTCCTTCCTGCGCAGGCTGCCAGAGCAAAGCCCATGCATCACATTACAGGCTCCTAATCCTCTGCATTTCGGTCTCTTAGTAAGAGAGGTAATGTATAAGTTTATTTTTTAAAATGTTTTAAATATAAGTGGATTTGAAGTATATAGAACTTTCTTAAGAAGAAAAGATTATTGAAAATACTTTTGAATGCATTTTTCTCATTGGGTCTTGCTTCACCCAAAAGTGAAAAATTTTGAGGAATTTTTCTACATGAAAAATAATTTATTGATAGGTTATGCTCCTTCCCTGCACTGCTTTACTCTAGCCCTCTTCCTAGGCTGGTTGTCCCCCACCTGATTTTGTCTTCTTGGCACTTCCCTCATGCTTCCAAACTTGAGGCTTTGGCTTTCTGCTGCTTGGGTGATTTGTAGTTGCTGATGTTATGCATTACAAAACAGCAGCTGTGCTCAGGGAGGCTTCTCCATCCTCAAGTGTCACTGACTCCATTCCCTGTGCACTCCTTCCACGCATCTTTTGGAGGTTGTTGCCCCCCTGCCCTTTCTGCAGGAGTCCCTGTCTGACTGAGGTGGCTGTCTTACTGAGACAGGTGAGGGACTGAGTTTTCAAAAGCCGTGGCCTGAGAGAGGCCAAGCCAACCAGCAGGTTTTTCATACCTTACATTCGCTGTTATTTCAAGGAAAAAAACCCAAACCATCCAAAGCTGATTATATTTTTCCTCAAAGGTAGCAGTCATTAACACTGAAATGAGGTGAATGACTCATACCATTAAAAGTTATTTGAGAGGGTCCTTTCCTCCAGGCTGTGCTGCAGCACTGCTGGTGATGCCTCTTAAAGCATTTCCAATTTAAACCAGGCTTTGTCAGCTCCTTCTTGGCTTGCACATTGTTTTCCCAGCAGCTCTTGCAGTGCAGCAAAAGCAGCCTGTGAAACTGAGGTGATTTACACAAAGATACTCATCCAGAGTTGAAGCAATATGCTGAAGAATTGCATCTGGGCAAACATGATCATGTTCTGCCATATTTAATAGAGAGAATGGTATAGTGATTTTAATATGAGTTTTACTTTGCTTTCTGCTGAAGGGAACAAGGAAGCTGGTGAAGCTTAATTGCTGTAAAGTAGGAAATATGCACACGCACGAATTGCCAGACAGTTCACTATAAGTAGTTTACTTGTCTAACTTGATATTTACATTTTTTTAGGTTTCTTTACCTTGTATCTTTGCTTCATTCTCTGGATGAGATAATACTGTTCTGCCTCTGAGTAGATGAGCTAACCTCTTGTCCTTATAACAAAGTGATAAAAAGATTTATCATTTAAAAAAACTAGTATAAACGAATGTAGCTCATAATTTTAATCATAGGTCAGGTCATCATATTTGCCATATTTTGGCACAGTCATATGCCACTTAAACCTAAACGGTTCCTCTGTGAATTAATAAGTGTACTTGCTAATTTGTATGAAGGCAAAAATCTGTTCAATGTTCTTATCCAATCACATGAATTTGTATCTTGAAATATTGCTAGACATTTGACAATGACTGATTTGGTTGCCCTGGTTTCATTAATCACGGGGAGAGTTAAACATTTTTGGGAGTTTGCCTGGCACAGGTTTGGTTCTAGAATGGCAGATGAGCAAAAGACCCAATATCATCTCCTCTTTTTGCTTTACGGCACTGTTGAAGTAGCACCAAAATCTTTTCAGACTCTATTCAGAATTTAGCTTACTGTGGCCTTCAGGAATTCCCTGAGAAATTCTTACTCTAATGGCCTTTCACTGCAGAGAATTCTGCACCAGGTATCCCAGGAATGGGCACAAGCAGTCTTTTTATTACCCTGGTGGTTTGCCTTGACTGTTGAGACTGGTTGTAGCTGTAGTGTGTCCCTGGCTCTGAAATTGATGGCTTACTGAAGACAAAAGCTGTGTAACGTAGATGACTATTTTGTTGCAATTCAATTCAAACTGTTAATGATACATGGAGCCCAATTCAACATAATGTTTAAGACTAATTTCACATGTGCTTAAGCCTTGGCATAAAATCAGGCACATGCTTAAATGCTTTCCTTAATTAAAGCTTTATATTAGGACTTGCAAAATACTTTTACTACTTTTCTTTGGCTTTATGAGCTTTTTTTTTCAGTTTGGCACAGAGTAAGGTTAAAATATTGTAAATGAAGTAAAATAGTTGGAAATGGGGACACCAGGCTGGCAAGCACACATTCATTAAAAACAGATTAGCTATAAACAGACTCTGATAATCCTGCAATCAAGACTTGATACACAAACTCATGGAAATGCTAAACATGTGCTGTAAATAAATAGATGATTAATTTCCTTTATTCTAATACATGTGCTTTAGGAAGAAATTAGAGTTCCCCTAAAAGATCATTTTCTTATTATCTAATGATTGTACCTCCTTTGCAGCTGCAGAGTCTGTAGGAAATAAAGAGATAATTAATAGTCTGGAGATAGAGCTGGTCCCCTGAGAAAGGGAACTTCACACCACAGTCTCAGGTCTGTTAGCAAATGATGCAGCAATTGACAGCTATTGAAGCTGAGGAAGAGAAAATTCCTTTGGTCCCCTTTATTCCTGAAATCTTTCTGGAGGAATAATGGCAACACATGAGACAAGTAGAGATCTATATACAGCAAGGATTGATACCTCATGCCACAACGGGATTTTTTTGGCTTCCTTCTTAAGAAATTTGATTATGTTTCTCTAGAAGTATCTGGGGTGGAATGAAAATGGGGAGGAGTGTTTTGTATGAGAGATTTGAAAAGATTCATTACTGGGGATTATGCTTAATGAAACACATCCTGAGTGTGAGGCCATGTGGCTGGTGTGCTTAATATGTACAAATTAAATCTTCTCCTGGAAATATAGTAATAAAAACCAATGAATTAAACATCAGGACCAAGAAATGTTTGCTTATTAATACAAAGTAACACTGTTTAGAGAATTCCAATTTACTGAACACAAATGTTGCCTGTAAAATAATTAGAAAAAAAATTAGCATCCAACAGAATATCAAATGTATTAAATATCAAAGTGTAATAAAGATTTAAAGCCCCAGTAAAAGTTAGGTAAAAGGATTAGCAGAGGGAAATGCTAGACAGTTTTATGGTATTTTATGCAGCTAAACTCTGGAAAAAGAAACTAATTTTTTAAAATCAGTGTTCTAAAACTACACACCAAGGGAAAGAAAGCATCGCTCTTTAGGTGTTACATATTTATACACTTGATTTTTAATTTTTTTAAAAAGGCCTCATGAGTAATATTCTCAGTGGGAACTCTGGAAAGTCATAGTGCTACAGGCAAAACTCTTGGAGTTCAGTAGCAAATTTGAAGAGTAGAATGCATGGGAACAGGGAGATTGTTGGGAATACCCCATCACACAAACGTGCTGCCTTCACACCGACAGCTGTACAGACCATGCTCTTGCCATCAGACCTTATCAGGGCAGCTTCAACAGTCACTGATAGGGAAGAAGCTATTGATAAAACAGTGTGTTAGGAAATACATTTTTATTTTTATTGGAAGTAAACCTAGTGCCCTGAGTCTTATCTGAATTGCTTGTGTACTGCACTGCACAGGGTAGAATTGGCTGGATGCTGGTGCAATGGCTGAGGTTTCTTTCCAGATGTTGGGTGTTGCCTGTGTTACCCTCGTGTTTCTGCAGTCAGTGTGCTGGGGAACTCCTTGGTGGGAACACCTGGTATTACAGGTCAAATGTGAGAAAGGATGAGAATACATCACACCTCTGCTCCTGCTTCTTTTTAGAGGATCTTTCATTGCTGCCTCATTATCTCTGACTAAATGCATTGTACTTAATCTTCTTTTCTCTGTGAACACGTTCCTTTCTGTATCGTGGCCAGTACAGATAGTTCTGGCATGGCAGGCACATGGGGCAGTAGAGCAGCTCCTGGGCTGTCCGTGCCAATGCTGGGTCGCTGGAAGTCCTTCCATTGTTGGAGTGCACTGTGTGCTGGAAGAGAGATGGCCCCTGAGGATCAGAGAGAGGGCCTCTGTCCTGGGCCCGGAGGTGACCCTGGGAGTGCATCCAGGTCACCGGGGATGGACTGAGAGAGGATTGTGTGTTTATGGACAGACTGGGCCTGTGAGAAGTGTTCATTGGAGTTTGTGGCCTTATAGGGCATTGTTAGCCTATTGCCATAATAGGTAAAATCTGTGCAATGCCCCAGGTGATTGGGGGACACGGTGGTGAACATCTTTCCTGTTTATATGATGTGATATCCTGTTGGGTGCTGGTGTTTAGGGAATTCTGACTGCGCAATAAACGGCTTTGCCTCTCTCCATCTGATGAGCAAAGTCCTTGCCCATGCGTCATTACTGCATTACACCACATTTTTATTGCCCTTAGTACATGCACTGACTGCTGCTGGTTACTCCTGCACTGCTGGCATTTTTCTGTTTGCCGCATGGGCCTTAAGAGTAAATTCTGATTGACTTCTTGCTTTTGACCCCCCAGGGAAGTGATATGAGGAATCTTTTCAGCTGACATGTCTCACCTGTATTTGGCTGTGTTTAGGGAAATTCAAAGTAGCAATATCTAGATGTTCTTGAAAATGTGAGCAGTTGGAGGATGGACCTTTTGTTATAATTTTTTTATTAAGGATACATTATGTTGCTTTTTCTCCTAGATCTTTCACAAACTTGGAAGTCAAAAATGTGGGTCTGACCAAGCCTTGATTGTCCCTGAAGGCAAAAGCTGGGGAAGTGTTATAATAGTCACTGGATAATGTAATCAGTATCTCTGGATTGCTGGCATAGTGTTGTTACAGAAATGATTAGTAAAATTGGAACCAGGCAGGAGGCATTGCAAGGAAGAACAGAAATGTAATTCTTGACAGAAAGGCATCGAAATAAAACCAGAGATTAAACAGTGATTGGGAAGAGGACTCTGAGGACAAAGAAGTATCAGAACATTAAGTCTAGCATGAGAAGAGTAGCAGGAAGTTAGAATGTGGAGAATAGAGGTGTGAAGAACAGAATTATGTGCTACAGAAGGACAAAGAACTCAGAGTATATTAAAAATGCTGCTACAAAGCATCCTCTGAGCAGTGTTCCACCTACTTTTATAACATTTTAATTTTTCTTTTTTTAGTCTTAAAAGCACTGTAACTTTTGGAGTTAATACAGCACATAAGTATAGAAGTTCATGATCTAAAAATCCATAAGCTTTCTAACTTTTCAGCCCTTAGAAGCTTTAATCAGCATTTACCAGTAAGGAAAGCTAATTTTGTCCCCTTAATAGAATGGATGATATAATAAAGTTCCTTGGGGAGGTAGTTACTAAAATTCGAAGCTGTAGCAGCAAAATTCAAATAGAAAGAATTAATTTAGTCTCAGTCAGGACAGTACCATAGTATGAACTGTGTATCTTGGCAAGGTTTTGTGGCTGGGAATAGGTAGCAAGAAATTGGCCCTAAAACAGCACTGCCAGCTCTGAGAAGTCCCCAGACAGGGGTTTAAGAAAATGAGAATGTGTTGCTGGCAGGAACACTCATCAAAATGGAATTAAGGTGCATTGTTATAAGAATAGAAAATGAGCTCATGAAAGAAGCACCCCCGGAGTTTCACCCCAGTGCTGTGCTGTTTACAGACACAGGGCAGCAGCAAATGAAGTTTCAAAAGTTGTCCAGGTGCCAACTCTATTATTTTCTAACTATGTTTGACATAGCAGCCTTTTGATTATACCTCCCATATCAGGTCCCAAATACTTTCATTAAATCTTTTTTTCCATCCCTATTTCCCAGACCTATCTCCTCATTGTTCACTTTGGAAACATCAGCTTTTTGAGCAAGTAATTATGAAGTCAGGAAAAGTATTTGGAGTCCACTTTTCTAAAAAGTCAAAATACTCTGGCCTCACACTATTGAAGAATAAATTGTTTAAATTGTAAATTTATGTTAATATAAATTTTTAGTACATGTCATTAGCACAATTGTACCAGAAGATAGACATTACTTATGGCCACTTCTTATGTTATTAAGATTTTTTATGCATTTAAAGGTGAAAAAAAAAAATTCCTTGTTTTTGTCATAATTAATAGCATTTATGCTGTAAGCATGAATTTTTATACTGGAAGAAAATGGAACTTTGAAAATATGTTCAGAAGACTGACTCAGGATATTCCCTGTGTTCATTAGCATTCTTGATTTAACTGTCTTAGGAGAGCTAAATATATGGGCTGCATAAATAAATAAATGAACGTTCTAGAGTTGACACCCTGTCGCTTTGTAATTGTTTCTCTCACTGGGCTTAAATACCCTGAAGTAATCAGAAAGAATTCAAATTTACATACCCCAGCTAGGCAGCCCAATTTTCTTGAAATATTCCTGAAAGGATTCTGTTCACTCTCTTTTCTGACCTGGATTCTTTGCATTGTTGTGAAAGGAAATGAGTGGTCTGAAAAAGAGGGTTTTGATCTGCAGTTGTACATCGTCTGTACTAAGCTTAATACCCTAAATGCCCACCAGCTTTTTCACTGGTGAAGTTACTGTGAGGTTTAGTGACACACAATTCTTGTTTTATTTGCTGTGCAGGAGGATGGCACTGCAAAACAGAAACATCAGTCTTTTAATTTGTTTTGCTGCAAGTGTGACCCCATTGCAGAGGGTGAAGCAGCTGGGACTACTTTATTTCACTCTCCCCCTTTCTCTAGAGCATCTCCAGCCTCTGGGATCTGAGAATGCTGGCAGGGTACAAAGCTAATTTTCTCACCATTGTTCTGCAGTTATTTTACTACATTTGTGTTTCCAAAGTGTGTGAGGGGTTGCACATGTCAGCCTGAAGTTGTCTGTCAGGGACAATGAGTTCTGTGTATTTGTGTGTGTGTATGTATGTTCCATTTATTCCTCCCCTTCCATATACAGGACTGGGAGCAAAAAGGAAGAAATTTGTCTGGTTTTAAAGGCTTACAGAGATCATTCAGGGTTATATTTCAAGCTAGCCAAATTTAGATTTCTCTTGCTCTGATTCCCACACTGATCCCTGAAGTTATAATTACTGAGTTTCTAGCACAGGGGTTGTACTTTCATTTCCCAGCCTGCCAGAGGCTGGCCCTGTAACTTTGGCTGAAACAGGTGAATGAGATAAATGCAGTTCCATGCTGTCAGTGATTTTTTTTTTTTCTTTTCACATGTTCCAGTTGATGAACACATGTAACTTCTATTGTGGTTTTCCCTTTTCACAGTGTTCCAGAAATGGTAATTTTTGCAACATTCACCACTACTTTGAACTTGTTTGTGAGAGTTATTTTGTCAGCCCTAATAATATCAGAAAGACTAATAAGCTGTGTTTTCTAGGTGTTTGTGCAAAATAAATGGGAGATCTGAGTATAAAGCAAGAGGAGGTGAAGAAACTTCAAAGGACAAAAGTGAAGTGATCATTATCACACTTCCTTTGAAACTGTGGAGTTTAAAGTTGAAGCCAGATTCAAACAATCTAAAATACTCTTAGGGCAATAGAAGTTATTGTGCTTCACAAAATTGTGCTCTGTGATGTACCTTCTTTGAATTACCTTAAAGGTTAGCAGAGCCTTGTTGTGTCCATCCTTCTTGAACAGGAAAATGCAGATCTGCTGAAAATATTAATTACCCTTAGTGAAAGATGCAGAGCTAGTGAAAATATTAATTAACCTTTGAAAAAAAAAGGTTTTGTGCCATCTTGCTAACACCTTTTTTTTTTTTTTTTTTTTTTGTACTGTGTTTTTTTTTTGGGTTTTTTTGTTTTTTG
>VZTI01000227.1:126921-149763 GCA_013397865.1 Struthidea cinerea
GCTTCTTTTCTAGGTTTTTATGGTATTTGATCAGATGCTTGGTGCAACTTTTGTATAATAGTGGATGTCAGTCAGTAGCCTGTGTCATCTTTGCAGGCTCTGAATTTCCATGGAGTAAAATTAGGCTGGTTAATGGCTGGTGACTGTGAAGTTTACTGGGCTTCCTTTTCTATTTATAAACTGTCATAGCCCAGTTTTAAAATAAATAAATGAAAGAAACAAAGGAACTCCAGTAACCTGCACAGGTTATTAAGTAGGTCCACTGACATTTAAGGGTCTGTATTTCAATTTTCTCTTGCATTTTCAAGGGATAAAGGAAAAATCTCCAAAATGCAAACAACGTAGAGGCTCAGTCTGATTCTGTTAGAATGTCTCTGTTATCTGTCATGCAAAGAACCACCAAGTCATCACCCAAAAGCTTTTGACTTGAATGGCACCACTGTCATATGCCAATTATATTGTTTTATCTTTTATTGACATTAAGGGGGAATTGTTCTTTGGTTAATGCTCTCAGAATAACAGCAGTGCATTCCCTAATGGGGAGTCTGTATCCCAATCCCTTTCTTCTTTCCCATTCTGGAGAGATGGCTGGTCAGCAATCTGTCTGTCGCTGGGAAGAAAGCTGAGCAGCTTCGGCTAAGTCGAGCAGGGTAGAATCAAGTCTTCCTATCTAGAGTAACTTTAAGGTTTAGGACTTGGAGGGAGTTATTAATTAATGATGTAATGGAAATATGAATGACAGGTTACACTGTGCCAGTGCATGGGACTGCACATGGAGAAGAAGGTCAAATATAACTTTTCTAAGTGTGCTGACAGCTGTGGAACTAAAGGGCATTATTCCATAATAGTAAGAGAAATGCCATTTTAAGGATTTTTGGACATTGGGGTTTTTTTCTTTAGATAAAGACAGGTGTTTCTTAAAGGAAGAATTGAACCAGTTGTCAGTTGGGATTTACAAAGTACTTAACAAATGAAACTGTACTCTCACCAGGCACTTTCCATGTATTGAGCAATAAAGATGTGGCAAAAAAAATGATGACACTTAAAAATTGCTGCTTCAGCTCTAGTGAGACATTATATTTTAGCTGATAAGTGCCAGGAATAATGTTTTGCATAAATATTCCACAATATTGAGCATATTTCGTGTGTATAATTAGAGCTTTGATTTACTCACAGACAGAATTAATTAGGGAGTAACAGCTGTACTGTAATTCTTCTATTATAACCCAATCTCATTTCTTCTTCCTCTTGTTAAAATCAAAGGTATACAAATATTTCTTTAACCTTCCTTAATACACTGTAAAAATAATCTGTTTAGAACACAAACATCCTGGGATTAAACACAAGAACATGTGTTCTACTGTCCAAACTTAATTTTACACTTAATTTACAATCTATAGGGTCTATTCCAAGACTGCTAAAACTCTTCAGGGAGGAAAGATATGGAAAGAAGGTGCCTGACCTGTTTGAAGCACAATTGAATGAAACACAGTAAATCCTGTGGTTATGCCTTGCCACTTTCCTGCATCAGGCTTGGCATAAGGAGAGAGGAAGGAGCCTTGCTGTAAGATCTTTCTTTCAAGTGTATTCACACAATATGCAGTAGATTTTTTATATAATTCACGAACAAAAGTTCCATTTAAAAATGGGAGTTGCTCAGTGTAAAAGCTGAGGTAAAAGAGCCAAATATGAGAACAAGAGCTACTGTAAGTCACCTGATCTGTTCCTTAGAGCTTCCCCTTGTGCCAGCTCACCAGCTTCTGCTTGGGAGCGGTGGGACAGGGGAGCTGCTGGAATTTCTCAGCACCCTGTGCTCCCAGCAGTAGGGGTGAGACTTCTAACTACACAAAGAGAGGAGAAATTTGTGTCCTGCCCTGAAATGGCACCAGTCAAAACCAGGATGCAGCATCATTTCCCAGGATCTTCTCAAGGCTTCTTTTTCCAGTGACAGATTCTCCACACACAGCTGGGGACACACAAGTGCTGGTTAGCCTTGGAGCAAGGCTGAAGAGAGGAGAGCTAATTTGTGGACAAAGGAGAGAATTGAGGTGCACTGCTGCAGGATGTGGGTTTGAACCATCTGTTATCTCCAGAGATTCATTTTCTCAAGCTATTATATCCTATGGCAAAACTGGGCAGCTTGTCTGGTAGCCTGCCCAGGGTATTACCACTGTGATCAAACAGCAGCCTGACAAGACATGTGAGTGGCCCGTTCCCTGTTCATTTGTGTGAGGAGCCAAGAACATCGATTTTGTCTTGATAGCAGCTGTAATAATCCTGGTAATGCTGAAAAAAAAGCCATTCCCCTCCTTTTTGGGTCACTTTCTCCTTGAGAAACCTCCTTTCCAAGTCATGACCTGGGCAGGTCAGAGAGAAATCCAAGGCTTAATAATTCTTCTGGAGGAATGAACCTTTCACTGATTCCTATGATGCTAGTGGATGCACTGGCAACTGGTTTTGAATGGTTTATTATTTATTAGTATTATTTATTATAATTAATATTTATTATATTATTAAAATGAGTTATTGCTCATTTAATCTGAATTCGGTTATCTTGGGCACATAAGTGTTGATTGTCATTTTAATAACTTGGGAGATTTTTTTCTGCACTTCTCCTCCTGAACCGAACTTTCTTGTACTCGGAATTTAAGTTTTTTCAATTATCTTTGTTAGATACTTCTCTAAAATAAAATTTAAAAAAAAAATTAAAAGAAAAAAACCCACTTTGTAGTTCAACTCTTTGCTCTGAGCACGAATAAACTTAGCCCAAAGTCTTTTCACCAAGGTCTTTAACTGATTCTTCAAAGTTCTGTGGGGTTTTTCCTTTGCCTATGGAATAAAATTGAAAACTAGGTCCAAGCAAGGAAAAATAAAGTATATAATTCAATTTAGGAAGTCAGATTCACATTCAGCTGACCATCAAATCATCTTTAGAGATGAGCAATGTGGTCCATATTATTGGAGCAATAAAATGATATATTGGTAGATACATGATCCATGTCCATGTCAAAAGCAGCTTGCTCAGCAGATGTCCTATAGTCAGAAGCTGATGCCTCATGAGGACGCACACCAAATGAGCACATAGATCTCTTCTCATCCGACATATTGGATCAGCTTTTGAGACATGGTTTTCCAGACAGTCTTTGTACATGTGTGTGGTATCTGCAAGGCATGTATTGGTACAGGCTTCAGAAAAATCTATCCTAAATGTCCAGACTAACTTCCGGTTTCTTTTCCTACGTTTTTTCTTAACCTACAGACCCAGGAATACCAGGTCAGCTGTTTCCCAAAAGTGTAATCACCCTTCAAATATTTATCCTTGCCAGTTTCCTTGGGGCGAGTGTTTGCTGAGGCAGTGCCCAGTGCTGACAAGCTGGAGGCAAATGACCACTGAGCATTTAGTTCCTTTCAGCCCACTTCCCTCTTTGTTTAGCTGGAGAAAGGTGATGAGCCGACTGAGCTGTGCTCATCACTGAGGCCCTGCCCCACATGGTACGAGCAGCTCCAGTTTGCCTTTTTCCAGCTGCTGCAGCAGCCTCACAGTCCCTCTGCTCCAGAAAACCCCAGTGAGCAAAGCCATGCAAGCAGAGGGCTGAAAACGGTACAAATCAGTGTTTTGGATTTAAAAGAACTCCACACATGCCAGTGAGAAGTGTTTCTCTTTGATTAAACATCCTTTGGCTGTTATGTCTGCAGGCTGCATCCTCATCTGCTGGTGGTGGATCCCATGGTCCCGGCCCCCAGTGGAACTGACTCAGAGTATTGTATCGGAAAATTGCTTTGATGAGTCACAAGTTTGTCAGTTTGAATTTAACAGAAAAATTGCGAGAAGGTATTTGAGTTATGATTGTGCTGGGCTTATAAGAATGCATGAGTGCAGTTCCATTCTTCACATTTAATTCGGGTTTTGAGAACAGAGAATAGAATGAGAAATATGAGCATGATTTACTAGTTTCTTCAGAGCAGTGATGAAAATTCAAGTGTTGTACTGGTGATAGATTAGCAGAAGAGATTCAGTCGTAAATAATAAAGAACACCTCTGAAGGTGACACAGATTCCAGCTGTAATTCTAAAATTTGATGATCTTATGAAAACTGTTTATGTTTAGATGTAAGAATGGTTATAAAATTATATTCCTAGAACATAATTAGCAATATCTCCATATGGGATTACAACATTTCATTTAAATTTGAATGTACTGCTGAAGGAATATATCAGACTGACAGGACAGTTATCACCACAGCTTCCTGGCACTGTCCTAAAAGTTTATCTTGGGATTAGTGGAGAAGTCTAAAAGTCAGTCATTGGACACTCTCAATATTGCTCTTCTTCTGGAAATAGGGAGCAACCAAAAATACAAAGCCAAAATTACTAGTTCATTTGAGAGTCTTGGTGGCAAGTTCAGCTTCTTTGACAGTTTCTGAAGAGTCTTCTGACACGTTTCTTTTTGTAGACATTTTCATTCATAAAGGAACGCAGTTGGGTGGAGTCTTTCAACTGTATTTGTCAATCCTGAATGTCAGGTCTGAAAGGTGAAGACAGTCTGGTAGGTCAGTCTCATACCAAATCTATGGTGCCACTTGGGAGGCCCTGTGAAGGTGTGAGGCTGGGTCCAGGGTACCCTCTGAGCACTGGATTTCCTGTGCAGGCTTCCTGGGAGGGCACAGTGAAGTCTCACACAGATAAATAAGAATCAGACAGCTGTTTCAATTAGATAGTAAATTTTCCTTACCCTAGGGACAGGCATCTGTTGTTATGTGACCAGCTGTTTAGAAATTTGATTTTTTTTTTTTTAATAGTGTATCTTCAAAAGGAATTTTCCTGAGGATCACCAAATATATAAGGTAGCAAGTTCGGATCCCTGCAGAATCCAGTGGCTTGAAAGAAGTCAAGAAAGTCCCAGTTCTTTGTGGAATACCCATTCTTGGTAGCGTTTTCTATTTTTGGATTATTGGCATGTCTCAACACTGAAAGACCAGTATCTATATTTATTACCCTCCAGATTTCAGACCATTTGAGAGGCAGAGAACTCCTTTTATCCCTGATGCTTTTCTGTGCCAAAGGAGCTCAATTAAACCATAAAAGAATCAAACTTCAGTGATTAATTAAGGAAAGCTTGCTATGCAATGGAGTCTATTTTAATAAGTTATACAGCAACAGAACGTTGCTAGGAGTATAATATAGTGTAATCCTTGCTTGTAAAGAAGATGAGGTAGAATAGTTTTTCAGGAATTAAGCCATTAACATAGCAAGTAAAATGGACCAGAAAATTGAGCCTGGTTTTGGGGCTTACCAAAAACCTGTGTTTCAGCACCTGGAAAACTTATCCCAAAACTTGTAAGCCGAGTCTCTGAACTTCAAAGCTTATGCTGTCCATCACGAGATTGTAAAGGGAGGGACATAAATCTTACATATCCTTTTTCATAATTTTTGTGTGTGTGTGTGCATGCACATGTGGAATTATACAGCAAATTCTGCAGTTTCCTTGCACTTAAAGCAGCAGGATGAGAGGCACCTTTTTTAAGGATTGTGGAATTTTCATTGCTAATCCATCAAGCTACAAGATAGTACCAAATAATAATGTGAAGAGGAAAAGGCACTACACCCAGTTCCTAGGCCTACACTCATGTTTTCATGCCGTGCAGCTTCCCGAAGTCTTTAGTTATTCAGACAAAATTCACACATGAATATTAATGAGAACATGATATCCTCATTGTTGCAAGTGTTCAGACCACAAAACTATTTAAAACTGAATAGTTAATGACTAATCATTTGTCATCTCTCTGTGATGATTCAAAATGGGACTACGTGGCAAATAAATTATGCAGTGGCTAGTATGGTGTCACATAAACTGCATTCATTATCTATTCCAAGGAAAATACAGCAAGGGCCAAAATTTCTGCTGTAGAATTTTATACTTGGTAGAGCTGTTCAGTTACTGTGATGTGTAATTCTTGAACAGTCAGAATTATCTATAAGCACACTAAGCAAATATTTATAATCAAAATGCTTCTACGAGAAATCTGACAGAGTCCAAGGTTCCCATGATGGATGTAGTTTGAGCTGGAGTAAAATTTCCTGAACTTTCTTTTGATATGTGCAAGCTTCTTAGAAGAAACATAAAACAGTTCCAAAATCAAAAGCTTTTCTTAGCTTAATTTTTGATGAAGTAGTTGGCACAAACCCAGCTTTTCATGACTTACTATGATAATGAAGGTGGTCACTGCATCATTTCATTCTAACCACAATATTCTGCAGGATTCAGTAGAGCTTGAGATGTCTGTGAGTTTTCCTAAAGCAGAGCTTGCATACCTTTCAACAGAAGTGCTGCAGGAAGAACAATTTGGGTTATAATTTTACGAACACATCTATTTGGCATCGGGTTTTGATGAAGTTTGGTAATTATGTTTTTGCAGTATAAAACTCATACACATGCTCTGCTGCTGGATTTGAGGACACAAGGTATATTGCAGTTATGTAATTAGTAATGTGTAATTTTGCCTGCAGACCTGAAGTGAGTTCTTTTGGAAGAAGAATTTCTAAGGCTATATGAGGTTAAAATTGCCTGAATTTTCAAATACAGCTGGTCCTGGATGTTTTAAAGCTTTGAAGATTCAGGTTAGGGTATTCAGTTTCAAAGATGAGTACCCCTTGTTTAGTTGCACAGCATATTTGGAGTACCTGTGATAACATTTGTATTATAAAGATCCTAATACATCTGCTGAAAATGCCAAGATGAACAGTCTAGGGAGAATGAGTGAGGAAAACTGAGCTTGGCCTCAAATATGTTCCATTTCTCAGGTTTGTAATTTCAGCAGTAAAGCGCACATCTAACGAAAGAGAAAGTATCACCATAAATGTAGTGCAAAATTCACACTATAAATCTAACCCTGAGGAAGTGGGGGCGGAGGAAGTTTCTTCAAATCTCTTTGTTCCAGCCAGATTTTACACTGCTGCTATGCTTACGAGGTCTGCAGCCCCTACTTTTCCGGAAATTAATCACCTTGCCATTAAAATCCCTCATCCAGATTGCATGCCAAAAATGGCAATAAAAATAATAATTAAAAAAATCCAGCAAAAAACAAACCTGAAGAGACCACAGCAAACTACTAAAACTGAGATGATTCAAAATAAATCATTAAGATTTCCCAGTACCCAGGCAGAATGAAGACCCTCTGTTTTCTTGCCAATTTCTATGTCTTATTCACTGTCGAGTCCAACTGCTGCAGTAACATCAGTCCCAATTTTCCTTCTCAGTTTTCCAGTTTACTGCAAGGTGTAGATCAGCTTGCTGGGGAAGTCTCCAGCAGCAGTGTGCTGTGTCTGTGTGTTGGCCACCAGGCCACCTCCCTTACTGACACCGGCAGAATAAACAAGGCAGTAGCTATTTGCTTGTATTTTGGGAATAGGATCTTCAAATTGCATTTTGGGGACACAAGTTGCATTTGTTTAATGGCCCAACTTTAATACTCTGTTTTGAACTGACATGGCGGTTTTGCATTTCTGAAGTGGTTTTGGTGCTGAAACACAGTTATGGTGCCATGTTAGACACAGGATCCCCTGAGATATCCCTGTTGGGCCAGCAGGTACAGCACGGGACTGGCAGCAGAGCCCTGCCTTCAGGGTTGCGATAGGGGAACCATAAAGGACCTTAAGTGGTACTGTCTGCATTCAGGGAAGGCAATTCCCCCTTAAACTACGGGTCTTGATTAAATCAGAGTCCAGTTAGGTTCCATAAGTTTCAGAAGCGTTAGGAAAAAACCTGGTCTGAATTCAGTCAAGTCGCTTCTGGGCAGTGCTGTTTTGCTCAAAAGCCGTGAGGAGGGTTGTGTACTTGTGCAGTGTAAGGCTGTGCATGTGTGCTGCCTAAAGCTTCAGGTCACAGATGAATTCATAACTCTAGGATTTTCATTTGACACATAGTCACAGACCTGAGATATTGCCTTTAAAAAAGGTTCTCTGTGGAGGAACTTTTCATTTACAGAATCAGAATTAATGAAGTGAAAGTGTTGGTGGGCATTAATGAAACGTGCTTCTGTTAGAGAAAAATAAAATTAAGAAAAGGCATAACTCCACTGCAGACAGACAATGTTTCAAGTTTGCCCTTTTAGAGGAATTTAAAAAGCTGCTATTATTGTATGGAATGCCTTCTTCTGGATGCTAAATTTACAGCTAAGAAAATGAGGTCCCTGCTTATATGAAAAGTAAACAACATATAAACAAAAAATATAAGTAAGATTCAGCAATGAGCAAACAGGAATTTAACAAAAAAAAAAAAAAAGAGGAAAGATGCAGCAATGAGCAAATAAGGAAATTAATTTAATGGGAACCTTGCAAGCCATGTGCCTTCCCCTCCTACTCTCTTGAACACTTCCATGAGAATGGATTTATGGGCTTTCTAGAGGAAAGACACTCTGAGAAGCAGCCTAGCACAGTGCTGAGAGGTGTTTCACACGGGTTTGGGTGGGAGTTTTGGGCCCAGGTGTCTCAGCGGGAGAAAATTTAGCAGCTGAGGATTTTAATGAGATAACTGCCTTCCACATAATTTCTTTGAAATTTAAGTGTTCAGCTCCTTGAGGTTTATAGAGACAACAGATGGAAAAAAAGAAAGAAGAAAAATGTGAGTTATTTAGTGTGCTTTAGATAAATGGAGCTGGCCCAAAAGCCTATGAAAATCATAGGAAAGAAAGGGTATTTTGGGAGGGGTAATAGTTGAGAAATACAGAGGATGCAGTGATCTTGCAAACATTCTCTGTAAAGATTAAGTTGAGGTTCTCAGGTTGAAAACTTTTTTTTTCCACAGTAAATATGATACAAGTCTTTAAAAGTCTCAGAAAATTGTATGTTAAATTAAAGACACAACACATCTGTTTACAGGTGTGTGTGAATAGTCACTTTCTGGTAGTCAGGTACAATGCTCCATGCTGTAGTCAAACACACAGACTTTCTATTTCAATGTATCAGCTTTTCTAGAAGTGGAGTTCATAGTTAACTGAACACATGAAAATTACTTTGTAAGCCCTACAGGATCTCCAGAACAAATATTTCTGATTTGGTTCAGCAAGGAAGAGCAGTTGCATTATACATCAGTGAGTTAAACTCTGTATGTGGTGATACAGTTTCCTTAGGCTGGTATCTACCCTTACTTAATTTCACTCTAAAATGAACATAACAGGACACAACCTTGAGATTGCTGAATTGACAAAACAGGGCAGCCAGTAAAGAAATTGACATTACTGAGGGAGGGAAATCCAATAAAGGACCAAGCATTTATTTTCACTCTTGGCTAAAGCAGGTTACAGACCACATTGTGGTCTGTATTGGTGGTCTCTCTCTGTAGGTAACATGTAATTGAAGACTGAACATCAGTGTTCCGCAGACACAGGAGATTAACAGCCCCAAAAATGACTTGTGTCCCCCACTTAGGCGGGTTAATGCTGTATTTATCTTGTCCATTGGCAGAGAACGATCATCAGGATGTCACTAGACTTGATACTTGGCTTCTTGTATGGAAGCACTTCTTCCTGTGCTGGTGTCTGCTTTAAGTGGTACTGATGTTAAAGATGTTGTTATTAATCCTTCACCAGCAATAAAAGATGTCATTTTAGCAGTGTGTTTGGCCCTGTTAATATAATTCTGTAGGTGATTCATGCACTGAAATGCATTGAAATCTGAGTGCAGATTTTCTGTCTGTTTGTTTCTCAAAACTGGAAACATTTTCCTTATATGTACTTATCTTCTTTAGTTTACACAGCATTTCTGTCCAGCATTTACTGCCAGCAAGGGCCAGCATTAATTTCTTGACAGGTGTGGGGGTGTGAGTTTATCATAACATGCCTAAAATCACACTTTGATCAAAAGATGACAGCTTTCACCTGTAAATACAAGGGATGAGACTTGTAAACTGATGGTCTTGAGCCGTTCTTGTCATGTCTTGAGTTCAGCCTGTGCATGGGTGGTGTTTTTGGGGGCCTGTGCTCATGCATGGCTTTAAAGGAGTTCAACCACCAAGTGCTCTGCGGGGTGCAGAGCCCTCAGCCTCCTAACAGCGGCAGCTTTCACTGTTCTCTTTGCATTGTCCTCTCTCGTAGGAGCAATAAAATGGCAATATGAAGGATTGTGTTCTGGTTATCCATAGGTATGCGTGTGTTCAGATCAATATAAAATTAGAAGCATAGTTCAAAATGCAAGAACAACATGAGAACTGTAGATAAGGCCAGTGAAATACCTTCTCATGCAGAAATTTTGGAATAAAATGCTGATTAGATTTCACACCCTAGTCTGGGTTTTATTTATTTTATATGTAGGATACCTAATATATCTGTCTGTGAGGTTCACACAGACAGAATTTAAATATATCTGTGTGCAAATGTTCTACTCACACAGTCTCATTGTGGATCATGCTCATTCATTCTTTAGATGTTCTAATATGGGAGAAAGAACTACTCTAAGGCAGCATCAGTTATTCCAATACTTTACATTTTTAAAGGGTCTTTCCTCAGACTTATTTATGAATTAATTCTGAGTTCAGTCTCACAGGACATATACATAACAGAAAAGAAATGGCTTTATTGTAGGCAAGTAACTGTCCAAGCAAACTGAAAAGGATGGTTGAAAAGACATTTTCAGGACTTTTCTTTACGAATGATTCAGAAAATACCTATTTAAGACATATTTTCAAGCTGCACCAGGGCAGCCTTAGGTTGGACATTTGTAGGAATTTCTTCACAAAAAGGCGGATAAGATCAGAAGGCATTTTGCCACAGTATTTGTGGTTGCCCAGGCCCTGTAGATTAGGTTATCATATGATTTATGTCTAAGGAATTGCATTAGGGATGAACTAAAAAGATATATAGCCAATTTATATATAGCTACTATTCTTGTAGTGCTGGACAGATTTTCCATCTTCCAAGCTTGCATAGTCCTGCAACTGGAAATTATCCTGTCCTGTTTTTCCAGAAGCTTGTCCCCTGATTGCAGAGAGCTGGTTGCTGAGCCGGAGTCTTTGGCTACTGCGTTATTTTTACTTCCCTACCTTCCCTAGTAATTGTTTTGGGTTAAATGCGTACTTCTCTTGTTATAGGTAGACTTTAACTTCTACTGAAGGGATCTCTGGAGTCGCATCATCTCTCCTTACACACAGTTTGAAACAGCTGATTTTCCCCGGTTTTGACTTGCCACCCCCAATGTATTTTTCCTAACAAGAAGGGCACAGTACAGTTTGCACAGATGTCAAGGGAGAGTGTCTAGTCACACTGTCTTCCAGAAGAAGTGGTTCAGGGCAGAAATGTGAGTCATTATTTTCTTCAGAAAATTATTTCTCCTGAGGTCGGTAACTTCTTGGTCTTTGTTCTTATTGCCTACTTCTGTATTCTGTTTATGGCCACTGATTTCACAATTCATTTCTGAAGTTAGATGAGGTAAGTGGCTAGCCATCTCCTAAGGGATTAGGAGTAAAACCTCCTGCCATACCTGCCATGGAAAGTTGAGTGAGATTTTACCAACATTTTTTGAATTTACATCATTTTAATACATGGAATTCCTCAGAAAGCTGAATTCATGGTACTCATTAAATATTATGCTGAGTGAAGGGAGACATTTTACCAGAGATGAGCTAAATCAGAAATTGGAATTGGCCTGTGGAAAGCATGATGAGGCTTGGGACAAACAGAATTGGCAATATTTTAAAAAGGTAAGAGAAAGCCAGTAGGAATACGCAGACTAAACTAAAGTGAAAGGATGTGATGGCTCCCAGCTGTTGGACAGATATTGACTCAGAATGCTACAAACAGCCAAATAAAACATTATTTTGTAACCTCTCCAGTGTTGGTGGGTGAAATACGACCATGTCTTGCCAGAAGTTTGGAGTCTATCCTGGAATCTGAAGCCTGAAGGGCACCTGCCAATAATAGTTTAGAGGCTTATGAAAAATTATATACTTCACTAACAGACAACTGGTTCCAAACAAATTTATTATTTGGCAACATACAAGCAGTAATGCAAAAAATTAATTTGATTGTGTATTTCTCTGCTTGTGCATGACAACAACATTCCAAGTACTGAACTGTTGTATCTTTACGCTATAGGAGTGTGGTTGTCCCTTGAGGCATTCCATGAATTAATGCTTCTATAAAATATGGGGTTGGTAATATGATAAAATTACTTATAGATGTTTTAGAAAAAAAGAAATTGTGGGGAGTCTTTTTATTGCTAGTAAGTATTTATGTGTGTGTGTGCTGTAGTATTACCACATGCTGTACATTGCAAGAATTCCCACAGACGGAAACAATAATTTGGGAAAAAGAACATGCAGATAGTGCATATGAATACTTGTGTTCAAAAGCACTTCCATCCTTGGTTGTTAATTTGGAGAACAACTGAAAAACAAGAGGAGTTCTCTTTGCCTTGCTGCCTAAGCTTGCTGGGCTCCAGTAGGAGCAAAATTCCTAGTCACTTCAAAAGTAACTCATTTCTGATAAATGAAAACATTAGGAGAATATTTTTCTCATCCCATCTTTTTTGTTTGCATGCTTGTATTTTAATGAAAATAACTTAAAATATTATGTTTTAAAGTCCTATAAATATTTCTGTTTCAATTTGCTTTTATAGATGTCAATCTTACTGTACTTTATATACATTTTGGCTATCATAGAATCATAAAATCAAATTGAGATTGGAAAAGGCCTTTAAGATCAAGTCCAGCTGTGTTCACCACTAAACCTTGTCCTTGTGCCTTTTGAACATCCTGTGAATAAGACAACAAGGTTGCTGTAGATGCACTTAAGTGATGAACCTATAGAAAAATAGGTGTGCTTGGATATTTTCAGTCTTTTCATTATATCTGTTTATAAGCAGGCACTGTCTCGGGTTCAGGTGGTGTCAAACAGTGTTTTTTTCCACCATCACCTTATTGTTTCCATACCTGTGTTTTGTCTGCAGCTGCCTTTTCCCAGTCAGTGGAATGAGCTGGGTTTCAGAGTCAGCCAGCAGCCCCTGCTGCAGCTCCCCTGCCCTCTCACACCGCTGATGGAAGGAGGTTAAATGATTTCCTTCCATCTTTTAAAGCATGTTAAAAATTATGCATTCTTCTGAAAGAAAGACCTATTTAAGTCTGGCTATTTCAGAGTGGAAGTGAGAAATTTGATTTTTATTTGAAGTTTTTATAAAAGTGTTGCATTGATTGGTTGAAAGCATGATTGATTTTAGATTTAACATAAGGAAGTCTATGGAAGTGTGACTGCCCTCCCACCTTTTCTTTTTCTGGACAAGGACACAGGAGGTGGGGTGTTCTGGGCTGCTCTGAATTACAGATGTGACTTTATCTCAGCAGAAGGTCTGCTGACCTTAAATGTATGTTTTCAAGAAAATACCAACATTAAAAATTATTCTGAATTAGAATGTAATATAAAGATGTAAAAAAGTTGACAAAGGTCAACCTGACCAATTTATTTAATTTATTAAATAAATTTATTTATTAACCAATTTATTTAATTTATTTTTCTATCTTAATTTAGACTTATAGTTTTATTTAAATATTAAATTTATGCTTTCTTATACACATGAGAGACATTGACGTTTTCCCCGTTTAGAGACTACTGAGGGTTCTTTCTTTGTGCTGGCTTTTTAATAGCCTATAATTTTCCTGGGGTATGCTGTTCAGGGATGGAATTTTCAATAATTGTCGTCTGCTCCATTATTGTATCAGATCTACTTTCCTTGAAAAAAAGGTCTCAGAATGAAACAAGGGAAAATCAGCACTTTTCAGGGGTAAAGATTTCCTTTGAAAATTTAAAAGTACTCATATTTTAGAGCAAGGACTTGACATTTCATGAGAAGAGAGAAACAAGTTTTATTTTCTGCTTAGAAATCCACACAACTTTATTCAAATTGTAGATATTTGAAAGTTATTATTTGCTCATGCTCAAGAGGTACTGCTTAATTTTAAGGTGAGATACTCCATTTTCTCCAAGTATAGCTGTATCTTTCAGGTCTGAGTTTGACTTATTTTAGTATGTTCGGAATTGTAACCTTCAAGCTGGGCTTTCTCTGCAACAGCTTCCTTATGTAGTCAAGCACTATGGAAGACACTTGATTACAAAATACATGAGCAAAGAATTCATAGCGGGATAAAGGTGGAAGGCAAGAGGAATATATTGGGATGCAGCTGATTTGAAAAATGGCCATTATCAGAGAATCAGTTTTCTGTGCTGTGTTTTCTCACCATTCTGCAGGTACCCAAATACCATCAGTGAACTTTATCCAGTTGTGCCCAGTCACACTGGACTTCTCCTCTACTGTGTGAAAAGACAAGTATTATGCAGGTCCTTTAGCACTGGTCCTTCTCAGATGCCTGAACACCACAGAAGTCCTATTTGCCCCTTCTTCTCAATCAAGAGCCCCATTCATTCTTTCAAATAATGACCAAGCTTCTTTACATTTGGTTTACTGGAAGAGGCAGGAATGGCCCTGACACATTGCCATTAATAAAATGTTCACTTAGAAAAAACAGGCAGGGTGGAGGGTTCTTTGCATTCTGTGGCATTGCTGATTGTGGGAGTGATCTTCTGCAGGCTTCAGTCATGCATGTGCTCTATCAGGGCAGGAAGATAACGACAGTATTCCGGTGCATTTAAGCATGGATGATAGCTCCATTTGAGTGTTTGCAGTAGACATTTTGTTGTTGCTGTCGTTAGCATGGGTGAGGCCAGCTAAAGCTCTGTTCTTGTTTTGCAAGTTTGTTCTTTAGAGAAAAAAAAATGGTCTCATTTTCAGCTCTGGCTTTTTTCTTTCAAGAAAATCAATATTTGGAACAATTTATTTCAGGGGTCTCTTTTGCAGTTTTGTGTTGTGTTTGCTGAACTGATGAAATGTGTTGCTTGTTCTCCATTTTGTAACATTTTAGCCACTTTTATTTGTCCTTATTGCCAAGCAAGAAATTAGAGATGGTAAAGCTGTACTATTAGCTGAATGATTTTGGAATTTTAGATTAATATTTCAATTTTCCAGAGTTCTCTATGTGCTGACCTTTAATGAAATTGTTGCATCAATGTTGGAAAGATACATTGCATATAATTTTTTGTGTAATGGTAAAAAAAAGCTTTAATGTCTGAAACTTTTATTCTATCCACCTAGATAATCTCTCATTTTCCCCAGTCTTTTCTAACTGGCTACTTCCAGAAAAAATAAAACTTCTTCTGGTTCAAATATTAAGTGAGATTTCTTTTTCCAAAACTTTCATTTAGATTTTGGCAGTTGATATGAGAATTCTGGAAATACCTGAACACCTTTATGTGTGTCTGTAAAAACACTTCTTCTAAAAGTAGATGCTTTAATTGATTAATTACTTTAAAGGCATAAAATACCTTCATTTTATGAATTCATTACATGAATACTTAGTAAATATTGTTTGTCACAAAATTATAGAAAAGGCTGCTGAGTGTTAAAGAAAAAGCAATTAAATTAAAAATAAGTTGTAATACCTTAAAAATAGTTTCCAAATTTAAAAAAAAGCTAATAAAGTATGTGGAAATCATACTTTATTATAAGAATACAGCTATATTGTAGAAACACAATATCCAGTATATTTGCTAGACTTTATTAAATTTTTTCATTGTTCACCAGTAGAATATGATCTTTAGCAGTCAGCGCTGCAGTGTTCACATATCTGCAGTCTGTAGAAGTCCAACAGCTGTTCAGTAGCCAGCTGACTTTTCACTCATTTCTGAGTTCTCAGGATTCAGCCATGCAAATAGGCTTTTGCAGCTGGGCTTCCATCAGTTGAACAATCAGGTTTCTGCTTTGTTTCACGGATTTTACCACTGGGAAGAAAGGAGGAGATGTGTGGCTTAATGCAGGATTCTCTGATGCAGGAAGAAAGCTTCCACGGGATTTATGGGCCTTACCCAAAGCCCCTTTTTAAAGTTTAAAGCCATTCAGCACCACTTGGCTGTGATTCATTCTGGTTTATATAAATCCCTTCTCTAGATTCCACAATGCAGAATTAGTCTCTTGACACTAATTTTGAGATATTGCTACAGTAACAGTGAGAGAATCTAAACAAGAGGTTAACTACCAAGTTAAAAGACAAGTCTCGGGGATATAAAATAACCCTCTTGAGTTTCACTTTGCTTTGATATAAGAACTGTAAAATAGTAAAAAATTATCAGTATTAGTCCAGTTTTGCATAAGGCTCTTAAGTCTTTGGAAGTCTGGAGCAGAGTTTTAGGGCAGAAAAAAAGAGTGGGATTAGATATTTTTGGTATATTTTGTTTGCTTCCCATTGTGGCATGTATTTTAGCATTTTATCTAAAGAACACATGATTTTTCAGAGGGGTAAAGTATTTATGTTCTAAAAATAAAATATTAATAGAAAAATATAGATAAATAAGCAAGTCAGAATGACCAGACAGTTACTGAATGGGAAACCTCTGGATAACTGAAAGAATAAAAGCATTTAAGTCAATTGAGCTTTTTCATTTTCTTGTACATTTCTTGTCCAAGTTTTGTTTATCTGGAAAGAACATGAATTCTTGAGAGAATTACCTTCAGTTGTGCTGCTGATATTGCTGCTAGTCGAAGAAAATTGAATGTCACAAAGATAAAAATGCATAGTAATGCCAAGTCCTAGGGAAGGGTAATAGCATAAGTAAAACTTTCTTTTATAGCTATTTTGTTCATCACCTTTTGCCTCCATCGTTTCTCCTTTGATTTCTTCTCTGATAATCAGTACAGACTTTTGAAACTATTTATGTCTAGGAAAAAAGTCATCAGTTATGTAAACTCATGAGCTGATATTCTTATAACTATAAAATTTGGTGCACGGCAGAGTGTGCAGCACAGCTGGAATAGAAAAACACGGTTAAAGGAGAGGAAATAAGAGCCTTTGTACTTGCCCATCTTCCAACCACAGTTGTCTGAGGGAGCAGGGGCTGTTCAGAGGGTCCTGCTCAGCACAGCACATCTGTAAATGAGGAGTAAATGAACTGTGTAAAGCTTTAAGTGTTTGGCATCATCCCTTCTGTTAAAAGATTTTGGTCAAAGGCATGGTTTAGATGGTGGCCAATGACAAGTCCTTTGCAGTATCAATGCCAGTGCTGCCAACTTGAGATGTACCACGGCTTTTCTGCAGATGCAGTAAAGTCCACCTGTCATTTGCCTCTGCTTTGTCTTCAAAGGTTTAGGAGCAGAAGAAAGCTGACTACTGTACCCACAGTGCATTTCTGCAGTGAGTCTGGACAGACCTGCTGCTAGGACTCCTCTGGTCATTGCTGCCTAGGTCTAAGAAAGCTTTCCCTTGTCCCCAAACACCTTTGTCTTTAGCTTTTTGTGTTTGAATTAACAAACTGTGGAAGAGTTAGGAAGGGAGAGTCTGTAATTTGATGGGATAGATTTTCTTGAGAAATGAGGTTATTCTGATCAGTATTGTTTTCTTTCTATGAAAGGGAAAGGATAACCTCACTGTCTGTAACTGAGGCAGTATTTTTCAATTTTTGTCATGGGAATGTAAAGGCTGGTATATAGAAAAGGGTTTCGTGAAGAAGACATGCCTAGGACATAGGTAATCGGAGTTCTACTGTTTGACGTGAGCTTCCTGGGGATGCTTAGAATGTATCTTGTCCCAGCCTTAAATGAAGGGAGTAGGACTTGATTTTTTCTTTATCTTTTGTGAGGAACAGATAATATTAGAAATTCTGAGGTGCCTTGATATTTAGACTCCAGTAGCTCAAAAGTGTGGTATGCAATGTTTTTCTTGTTAAAATAAAACTGTGTTTGTTTTGGAATTTCGAACCTGTCAAAAGCTTAAGCATCAAAAGCTGAATGTTATGTTATAGATACTTAATGTGGCTGGCCTTGATTTTATCTGTTCAATTTGTTATGAAGTCAAGGTCCATTACCAGTATTTTGTACTCGTTTTTGTTCATGACTGTGGCATTTTGTTCTTGGACATTCTAATGTTAAATTATTAACCTCCTGTGAGCACTAATACACAAAAGGATTCTTTGAAGGAGTTACAGCAATCACTGTATCTTTTAAATAATTGACTAATGGTACCCAAGAGTTGCCCTCTGGATAAAAGAAAAGCAGTGGGTCAGTAAGTTCTGCACTTCAATCAAACACACACACAGGGTTTAATTTCCTAATGCACAGTATGAATGTCAGTCCTGCAGTACAGTATTTCATTCCTCAGCAGTCTCTATTTTACAATTGTTACCCCAGAAAACATGTTCAGAGAACATGGATTTCAGCTCTTGTGTTTGCAAAGAACAAACTTGTTTTCCAGACACCAGTTGATGCTTTCTCAGGTGTGACCTTGAGCCCTGTCATAAGATATATCAACCAGGACAGTGTGTTGTAATTAGACTGGTCAAGGCTTCAAGGATATTCCTAAGGGAATAAATTCCTATATTGTCATCTGTGGGTGTTTTGTTTTTTAAAGACATGCTGCACATTTCTAAGAAGCTGGTAGATGGCACTGCCACTTTGACAACTGAAGTAATTTTAATTTCCTACAATATTTTTTCTTCTCTTTGTTTTCATTTAATCTAAAAGTGGCTATTCTGGACCCATATATGTGTGGAAATTCTAATAAGATTTCAAAAGGCTAGAAATTCACAATGTAGCTAGGACTAATGGAGCAATAATTGAAATTTAAATGAGAATGAAAATCAGCATATGTATTCTCAAATCATAAATGAAACAAAAAGGGATAAAAACACTAATCAAATAAAGAGCTGCTGGAGTGTTTCAGGCAACATATTTTCAATAAAATCTTTTGGAAATTTTATCATTCCATGGACAGTATTTCTTGCTTTTTAAATTCCCTTTGGTTCTGAACATAAAAATAACACAAGAGGTTTTTTGTCAGATCTTCAATAGTGCACTTTAAATACTTGCAAAACTTACTGTAGTGCTTTGGGTCGGCAGATAACTAATGCATGGATATCACGGAATTTAGCAGGCTCGTCTGTCAAAAATGCATGTTCTGTTACAATAATGTCACCTTTTTAGAAAACAATACAAAAGTGAAATTATAAGGCAGGTGGAAAATTCAAAAGGATATAAACTGAAGTCTTCTGATACTTAAGATGCATCTACCGTTGCCTTCAGTAGGCCCTAATTTTGGCCTGTGCTGCAAGAAAAGTTTATTAGTGAGCAGGTAATCTTTAGCTGCAATTAGAGGAAAGAAAACATAATTATGTATATTATGCTGAGGAAGAAGAGAAGTTCTTAGTGAGTCTCAATTGTCCCAGTATCCCTACGAGTCGATATGTGGTGTGGTAACAAACAGCAGTAAATATAATTATGCTATTCCTTATGGTAGTGATTTTCTAAAACATGCACATCTGCTACCACAGAGCGATCTGCCAGCACTGGGGAAATATTGCTAACAAAACATGCAGTGCACACAAAGCAATTTCCAGAAAAGTTGTTTGCTAAACTAAATCCAATACACTGGGTATAAGAAAGTTGTAGATGAGGAAATTCTAGCTGATGTACCTTAAGAGATGGCTGATATCATCCATGTTGTAGTGTGGATCCTTCCAGTGGTGAGATGTAAAAACAACCAAGAGATTTTGAGCAGGGTGGAACCAGGTGAACACTTACAGGAGTGTCTTAAACATGTGCACAACCACGTATTGCTAGTTTGTCACGATTTGTCTCTTTCAGCTTTCTTTTTGGCTTCTTAACTGATCCTTCCTGAGATACTAATATCACTCAATATCCTTAGATTCAGCACATGCTTGAAGTCAAGAAGGGGCTGTGGAGCTTTGGTTTTGCAAAGTCAGGACTCTTGTACCGCAGGGCAATACAGACACTGTGCCATGGCTTTGGAGTGACACTGTCAGCATGGTTCTCCAAGCACTGTGAGGATCTTAACCCTCCTACAAGTCTGCTGGCTTTTATTAAATGGATGCCATCCATAAAATGATGGCTTGACATTGCTGTGTATTGCACGGGCAGCATTGTTACAAGTTTCAATAAGCATTGCAGATGAGAAGTCCAAGCTGTGCTTAGGACTGTGGAGCCCAGCTTTGTGATAAAGCTGGGTGTGGGGTTTGGCCAGGACAAGCTGGTTTGGATGCAGGGCCCTGTGAGGCTCTGAACTCTATGCTCCAGAGCTGGGCTGAAGTACCACACTCTGCTGTGCCATAAACAGGAAGATCTTCTGTCCCCATCTTTCTGATCACCTTCATACTTACCAATGTTTTATCACCTCGAAAGATGCCTTAAACTAATCTGAAGTGTTGTTGTGCATGGTATTTTTATGTAAATTGTATAAGGACGCTCCTGCCAGAAGTTTTTATGGATAGCACAGTCCAAATCCTGCATACATTCTGAGCTTTTTTCTTTTTATCAAGTGACTATAAGGCTTCAAATATCTCTTGAAGAAAAGCTGGTAGCTAAGAAGGAGTGCTTCCCTCAGTGTATCTGCAACCATGAGGAATATTGCCAGCAGAATTAGGAAGCCCTAAGTGAGATTTAGACAGAGCTATTATATTACTATGTTTATATGCCCTGAATATTTTTCCTCAGCCATCACCTAATGCTGAAGGCTACTGAACTGTACAGACCATTAATTATTTTCCTTGAAATTCCTCATATAGCTTCAGGTTTTGTCTCCACATGTGCCATTGAGTGCTCCTGTTCCCACAAGGCTGAGCAGCACAGTACCTGCTGTATGAGGAACTTGGTGTTTCTGGATTCCAGTCTGGTGGCTGAAAGTCTGACAATTAGAGTGACACGGTTAGTTGGACATAGTATGTGTGACAAACTGAGCACTGATTAGAATAATGATGCTATAAGTAGGATTTTTAGTGCTTATAGCCTTAGTATAATTGTATTTTTGTATGATGGTGACATTCACATATACTCGAAAGGAAATCTGCTCACTGCTAAACATCTCTGAGACTGTCTGCCTCGAGAAAAATAGTGACTCAAATACTGAAGCTACAGTGGAGCCAGAATTTCTTGCATTATTCAATGGAGGAGAAAGCTGTAGTGTTAGATTGAAGACATCCTTGCCTCCATTTGCTTTCTTCTAGACTTTTTCAGGGATTAAGTGGAGAAAAAAGGGAAGTGAATGAAAAGAAGATAAGAATTATATTAGTGGATATTGCTGGACTCACAGTGCTGGCAGAAATGGATGAAGAAGCAGGATGAGATTTATCACAGGCAAACAGTGGAAGACCCAGACTAGGACTCATGAGTTTTATTTCGAGACAGTGCTATTATCAGTTCTTTCTGTAGTACGTTCTGTTCATCGAGTTTGAGAGAGAATGATGAGATGATGAGATTTAGGTTTGTTAGTAAAATACCATGAAATTCGGAGTGAATATTATGCATTTGTAGATGAATAGTGCTGGAGTATAATTTGAATCAGCTGTGCCATAAAGAGGGCATTTCCTCACTTCCCATCCAAGTTCACATTGTTGGCTTTTCCATGTGCATTGAAAACATCAGAAGGGTTTACTGTTTTCTGACTTTGAGGTACATCCAGGATCAAGAGCTATGACAATCATAGTTTCTATGTAAAATACCTGATTGCAGCAGGTGCACTATGTGACAGGGAATATGGCACAGCACATGGACTTACTCATCAGATTTCATGACTGCCATGAAACTACTTCTTTTATCCACACCATATGGCAGCTCAAAACACATTAAATAGCCTTTTTCTTGTGCCTGGATTGGCAAAAGCCCTAATCCAACAGCAAATTTCTACATGAAACCAGCAGGCTCTAACAAAATGACACAGTCACAATTCGGCATGGTATCAAGTGATGGCATTATAGCCATCCATCTGCCATACAACAGGAGAAAGAGGGTCTTAAAGCAGCAGCCACCATTCTAAATGACTCTCATTTTATTTCCTGTAAAACATGGCTAAGTCAATAAATGAGATACATTTCAATGCAAATGAACTTCCATGAAAACATACCTATATCTATCTGCCTATATATATATACATGCAGAAAGTTAATCTGCACACTGCTGCAAAATTAAAACTGCCCTCTGACCTTGTGTCCATGCCAGGCAAGTGCAGATTCCAAAGTGTTACTCGGAACAGAATCTAAGAACAGCCAAGTCCTAAGTCTCACCACATGGTAGCAGCGTCATAGCACCATAGCATGCTAATGAGCACCAGCAGATATTTATATCAGATTCACTGTTGACATCTTCAGCACACATTATGTCAACTGAATGCATTAATGTTAGATCAAGGGGTATTACACAGGTTTAATCAACCAAATCACTTAGTTCATTAAACTGGCTCTGTTTAATTATATGTTTTTATTATTTTTATCATTTCATCAATGGCAGACTCTGGGATGTGGTGTCTGTAGTATGTGGGGTGATTAGGCTGCCTATAGCCCCGTTAGGCTGTTGACATCATGGAAGTATTCATACAGGTTTCTTTGGGAGCCTGTAAGAGATGGCCCCTCCTAAAGTCCTAAGCTCCCCTTCAACCACTGGCTTAATTTTGGTGCTCTGAGGATTCTGGTTAAAATGGGCATAGAAGTTAAGGTTAGAATAACCCCCAAAATAGCCTTGGTCATCAGCAAAGATATGTTTTGTGTACCTCAATTTTTTAAAAAGTATTGTAGGTTTCTGCAAAAATGGGTTTATACAACACTGCTGAGAAATATCTGTATGTGGCTTATATATTTGGTCTTTGCAGTCCAGTGGTTTTGCATTTTTATAATGCTACAGGGCCCTAAATAACTTGATATTTGCTCTTCTAAGAATATTTTTATGCCCAAGATGTATGATGAAGAACAAGATTTCATGTTATGTTGTACCATAAATAATTCTATGTAAAAAAAAAAAAAAAAAAAAAAA
>VZTI01000227.1:149814-180715 GCA_013397865.1 Struthidea cinerea
AAAAAAAAAAAGAAAGGCAGAGTGTTTTCATGCCATTTGGCTCCTTGTCATGTATATATGCTAAATTTAATAAGGATTTATGAGACATGGGCTAAAATGTGCTATGTTCTGAAGAAATATGGGTAAGTCCGTGACATTTATAATCTGAAATCTTGATTCATCAAAGACAAATTTAGCAAAAATGAAGGCTAAATATTGCTTGCTCTATGCTTTTCTTCCTGGGGAGGAGATTTCTCACCACATCATACTTTTTAATGTTGCACTCAGCAGTAAAAAAGTATTCAGAATACTGAAGAAAACAACAGAAAAATATATATCAAATAGGTCTAAAACTGCATTAAGCTCTCTTAACATGGTAAAGTTTGTTGCTTCAAAATTGTTACTAAAGACTCAAAAAAGGATATGGAGTCATTTGATAAAATCATATGACTTGTTTTTTTTCTGGGAAGTCAGGTAATATGAGCATCACATTTCATTTTGGCTATGAAAGGCTAACAGTAATTTTTTATTACGCAAAGAGCTCTCTGGTAGACTGTGGACAGAGAAGTGCTGTTAAACACAGAATTAACACTGCTGGATGATACCAGAGTAACATAAATAGTGCTGAATGCTGCACCATCCTTTGCACATAGAAACCTCAATTACTTATCAGAAACCCGTTCCCTTGTTCATACAGAAGAATACAGACCAAAAATTATAGTCTAAATTCTGGCAATGTGAAACTACGGCTTTATGCCTGAGTGCATCTGGAATAATGAAAAATAATTTTAGAAACTACCTACTTATTAATAACTACACTTACTCCAACAGCAGCAAAACCAAATAACAATTGATTATGATATTTCATTTTCAAATCACACTTCTGGTCCCAAGCTTGTAGTATGATTTAAATTTTTTTCACCAGTTTTGCATCATTTTAAAGGTCATTCTGGGGTGCAACTCATATGAAGTGTTGGAATACTACAATACTTTAAAAGTAGTTTTGAAATGTCCTGTAAACCTGTTGATTTAGTAATTTTTGGTTTAAGGCATGAAAGTTTATTAAATAAAGTTAAAATGTTGCTACTATATCCAATGACTCTAAAACAATTGAACAATGGCTACAGAGGGGTCTCTGTAGCTCCAGTAACAGGATTAGGCAATCTGGAGCCTGTTTTCAGATATATTAACTTGAAACACGCACCCACACACCCCACCCTCAAAAAAAAGGAAAAGTAATAAAAAAAGACAATTTCTAATCACTGCAATAGCTCATCGTGTAGCAACTACCTGCAGCTATATAGGCCCATTTAGTACTTCTCACTCATGAAAGGTTTAATTGAGTTTATATGAAGGATTCATGATGTCTGTCATGCCTTCAGTGGCATGATTTTAGTGAGAGAGAGTAACTGATTCTGACCTGAGACAGATTGCAAAGGCTTCTCAAAATGTTTGCAATTTTAGTAAGGATTTTATGTGCTGTTTTGATGTGTTAATTTCATTCTGAACCATTTTCCAGGCTGATGTGAGTTGGCCACGTAGCAGTGTTGATACAGATCAGTACATAAACCAGTTGCATATCTTCACTGTAGAGCAGCACCCACATTCAGTTAGGAAATAATGGTGAACTAGTGATACATTTGACTTTAACTATGCCTTCATTTGCTGTCAGGATGCGACTTGCAGCCAGCCAGCCATGTGTGTTCAGATCAGATAGGACCAAAGCCTCAGAAATGCTGTGTATGTTTCTGCTTTTCAAGATTTGTCCTTTAATGATAACCCCCGAGCTGTGATGACCCAGAGCTCTGGAAACACGTGTCAGTTCATAAGGGCAGCATACAACTGCAGAGTTCTGGAGATGAAGGGCACAGAACCTGTGCTATTTTGTGTCATGTTAAAATTGCCAAAGAGCTTAAAGGTGTATCATGGTTGCTGATGCCTCATTGTCTCTTCCCTTTGTGCTACACCCTCATTACATCTTATCTGCATTGCCTGTTTTCAATAATCACAATTATTATCTAAATAACTCAAAGCATGCAGTTCCCTACCTGGTGATTGGCTGCCCATCACCATTAGTCATTCAAAGAGCAAGGATTTGCATAGGAATTCTGGGCTTCTTTCTCAAGAACTGTATTGTAAATATGCCAATTACCTGCTCTGGATGCTGCAATCATTTTTTTTTTCTGATTGACTGCTGATTTCAGATTTCTCAAGTGACTTTATAGGGACATAAACACAATGCTAACATTTTAGTTGAGGTAAAGAATTTTAAAGCTTACTTAAAAAGACCAGGCAACTACAAAAAATAGAGCTAGGGTCAAAGGGAGGTTATTGTCTCTTGGATGATTTATGGCTCATTTCTTTGCTTTCCAATCCATAACAGTGTACAGGCCATCAGTGCTCTTCTTTCAGGATTTACTACCACATGCATATTTTCATTTATAATATTTGTTGACTTTTCTCTGTCTTCAGTACTGAAATGCTACAGATGCAAAACCAGAGTTATCCTTTAGGGGAGTCTTGATCTGTCAAGGTGTCCTAGTTTGGACAAATTTGGAGGAAAATATCCTCTGATAGAAGTCAGGTTGCAACAGTCCAGAAGAGAAGAAGAAAAAACCACAAAATCCTAGGAAAACAAAGTTCAACTCTCCATCTCCTGCCGGAGAAAAAGAAGAGCCAAAAAAAGTTGGCTGAAAAGCCCAAGGGTACCACAGAAGCAGAGGAGTGTCTGTCGGTGTCCTTGAAATAACTGCTTTCAAAAGTTCATTCAGTTTTTTTCCTCTCTTCCCTCTCAGGCTCAGTTTAAAGGCACAGAAAAGATTGGTGGGCAATGATATGCAGTGATATGGGATACATATCATAAAGTCACCCCAAGACACAAGGAGAGATGAAATTCTGGGAAAAAGGAATGACAGAAGACTGGGAGGAAAGAGCAAATTAGCAGTCCAAAGGAAAAAAAGTCTTTGCATTCTGGCAGGATCTTTAGAGGTATTTTCACTTAAAGTGTGGATTGTTTAGTTTCCCATGTCCTGATAATAATATCACGCCTCTTCCTTTTTGTAGTAGTGAAGTCCTGGGCTAGCAAGGATGGGACCAGTATCCAGCAAGTTGTTTGCTCTGGCCCCATTCTAGAAGAAAAATTAATTTTCCTGATAACACTTTCTAAACAGTAGAAATTTCTTTCACATAGCTTTCATCTGTAAGTCTACATGATACTTATAAAACATGATCTGCAGGGGGAAAACTAAGCTCAAATAATGCAGAAGCTCAGGATTGCTTCTAGGCTGAGTCCTACATGCACTTAAGGACTCCTTCATGTTCTATATGTAAATGTTTAAATTATTTCAGTATAATTACTGTCATGAGTAAGGTTACATTTGCAGAAATAAGGAATTCATGAATAATTTTTCTGACAGAAGTAAAACAGTGATTATTTAGAAATAGCTGGGGCTCTCATCATCAGACTTCAAGCTGTAAGAATTTCCAGATTGTTTTCCACTGTATTTTTCATTAATATCAGTGTGTCAATAGACCCTGAGTCTTGCAGTGATGAATCATCTGTGGAAATGTAACCAACTAATCAAGTTAATTTGTTTATCCTTCAGAGGTCACTAAGAAAGTAGAATCTTTTACTGTATCCTGAGTACCATCAGCCTGATCTCAAAGCTACAGAGAGAAAATAGTAAGGCAGAATATCTGTGCTGATTTTCTCCATGATGAAAACTTCTCTGAGTATCTGCTGGTTTTGAGTACTATGTATGATCTTTCAAGGTCAAGAACTCCCATGCCCCATATACCAGCTTTTCCTTTGTATTGTTCCTATGTAGCAGATTTGCTTCTGAGTACTGGCTTCAGGTTAAAGCATTTTAATCCAATGGAATCTTGGTGAGATGCATAGGATGTATATTGGAACTTGCCCACAGCAGTGGGGTCTTCATTCATTACAAAGTTTGTTTGTTTACACCCATGTGACAAAAGAGGAAAAGCAAACCTCTCAGCCAGTGGGTGATGTTTCTTAAAAGAATTCAGGATGTTTTTGTTATCCTCAAAGTTACAAAGTTGTGTTCAACTGCAGGAACAGAATTCTGCTGAAATACTGGAAATGGTCAATTTTTCTTTCAGTGTTAGGTTCCTTCCACAACAAGTACAGTCCACATATTTTCCCTGTTCGCACTCAAAAGCAGGCAAGAATGGCCCTGTCTCCTCAGAGGAAGGAGTGTTGGCTGAATGTGGGGCAACTGTTTTGTAGGGGCAGCTTTTATTTGCTGGTTTTGGCCTTTATTCCCCTTTAGTTCAGTATTTGCTCCACCATTTCCCTTTGCAGAATCTCTGAGGATTTCATTTGGAGATATGTAACAGATACGCACTCAAACCAAATTTACTTTGACTGAAAGCTGAACAGATGCAGCAGGATTGGTGAAGAAGACCTACCTTGGTTAGAGGATGGCAGCAGGTCTTCAAACTAAATCTAGGGGATTTCGAGGCAGATTCACATACTGTAGAAGTATCCTGAAATAGTCAGCCTGGCAGCTCACCCTTAGTGAATCTGAGCTGTGGCCCATAGTTAATCAGGTGCCAAAACAACTCTAAGCCTCCCTGCTTCTCATAAAGGAAAAAATTCAGTGTAGTGAGCTGCATCCCTAGCTAGATCCTCAGATTTATATCGTCAAATAGGTCCTGAAGTTACAGAGACACTCTTAGGTTTCCTTGACAAATAAAAACCTGTCTCTCTTTGGTTGGTGGTTTGTTTGTTTGGTCAGCTTGTCAGTTTTTTAATTTTATTTTTCATGGGTGCAAAATTATTCTGATGTTTTCTAAGCTTGTGTTTGACACTAGCCAAAGAGAGCTCAGTATGACTTACACCATGTATGGGGCAGTGGCTTCCTCAGGGCATTGTTTCAAGCAGATCATTTTTCAACAACTCCAGAACACTACTTATTGATATTTTAGAGGTGCACAAAAGCTTGAAACTCTGACTATTTTGTAGCTAATTTATTCCCTTGCTGCATGCTAGCCTAGCAACCACTCTGACTGAACCAGTCATATTTTTCATCATGGGTGAAGCTCAGCTTTAGGGAAGGGTTCATGCTGAATGGCCTGCTCTGAGATTTGCTGGAAAGGAAATTAAACTGCAGTTCACGGGAGCAAGCTGCCTTTTCTAAAGCCTTCAGTGGGCTTATGCTTTAACAGACCAAATAAGAAATGCACTTTTTTTGGAGATGGAGGAAAGTACAGTAAGTTGAGAGCTATTTGGAATGGCTCAACTGCTGCTTTTTGAAATAAATCCATCCCTCTCAGACCCCTGCCACAAAGGACCTAAAGGCGTTTTCCTCCTTTTTAGCAAGGAGACACAGTTATGCATTATTCAAACACTGGGGCTTTGGAAGCAAACTGAGAAACCTCACAAACACCTTTTGGTTAGATTTTTACCAAGAATGTAGGCAATCGTCTCTTTACATGACTTAGGTTACAGTTTGTCTCATAGTCCTGAGTAATTTGGTATAATGAGTACAATGCAGTCTCAGCCTTGTATGTGCTATTAAGAGCAGTATTATTCTTATCATTAAAAAAATAATAATTTCCTTAATTGTCTCTATCTTTGCATAAATCCTGTACAAAATATTTATAAAGTACATTCCAGTTGACATTTTGGAAGTAAACATATCTTTCTAACCATTTTTTTCTGGTGGTGCAAGCTAACCCTGTTGGATATCAGAGGAGGCAAACCTGCAAAAGCAATCCTAGATTTTGAGGATTTGCTCTTTTTCTAGGGGTCTTTAACCTTGAGGATTTTTTCTGCAGCAATACCACACAAGAGGAGAAAAAGGCCTGAAGTTTATACATCAGTTTGCAACGTCAGGTATTAATGAACATCTTGTTTTCAGGGTGCTGCTCATCTTGTGTTTTCTTCCACGAGAAGGCACCTCCACACACATGTGCAGTGTTATTATTCTGACTGTTTTGGGGCAGTGCTGTTAATTCACACAACCCCTGGCATGATAAACAGAAACAAATTTATTATCACCTGTTGTTAAAAGATGGGAAGATAAGTTAATGAAAAGCCAATGTAAGAAAACAAGAATGTCAGGAACACTTGAATTATTGTAGCACAACCTGCTGCTGATGTCGACGACGGGGGAAGTGGCAGGGCAGTTACAGCACTGCCTCCTTGCCTGTTTTACCAGTTGTTTCTGGAACTTCCTGAGACACAGATTCAATTCAAGTTTGGGATCTGGATTTCTCTAGATTTTGAACACATCTATAACTTTTACTTCACAACATCCTGTGATTCTGAATTTCACCACTTAACTATGGGTTCTGTTAAAAAAACAAACCCCAAAAACCTATCCTTTTTTAAAAAGAGTTGTTGCCTGAAAAGTTCATGGGGCACCACATCATTCTTTTGCATTGGGAAGCTGTGAGTAATCACTCACTATTCACAAAGCTCTCATTATTTTGCTCTCTCTGAGATTTTCCTTTCCTCTCATCGGGTCTTTTCCAAAGTGATGCCTATTACTCAGTTTAGTCTTGTATAAAATATATTCCATTTTCTAGTTATTTTCACCAAATTCCTTTATGCCTTTTTCTGAAGAGTCTTACTCTATCATTCTGAATTAGGTGAGCAGTTCTGTTTGACTTAAGGATTTTTCAGAGCATTTATTATTTTTTCCAGGTGAAATATTCTTAAATAGAAAGACTTTTTCATAAAAGAGATACACATAGAAATAAAATGTCTGTAAGTGACACTTCACAAAAGTTTGTGTACATTCAACTTTACCCTTTTTGAGGTGGTGTCTTACGACCTATCTTGAAAGCTGTGACCCAAAGTTTATATGCAGTTTCGTTCACCAGATAAAGAGTATCTAGAGCATTATTCGGCATAAATGTAGCTGGGTGAGAGGATTTTCAAAAAGTAGAACTTACGGTGGCAGAAGTACTGACATAAATTTTAAGGAAACAGCTATGAATTTTAGGTTAGGTGTTTTGCTACATATTGTCTCTGGCATGAGCAGCAGGACCACGCCATTTGTTTTCATACTCCTGTGCTGATCAGAATTTATTGCAGCTGTTGCAAAAGGTACTTACACTCACTTGTGTCAATTTATTACTCCTCCTGACATTTTATCAGTAATTTTTTTTTTTCACTAAAAAGATAATTCTCACAAAGAAAAGAACTTTCCAAAGCAGTCTATTTATGTTATAGATACATCCGGCTTCGTGGTTTTCTAACAGTTGAATTTATTTATGGCAAGTCTTCCACATTCCTGTGCCTAAAGAAGTTGAAATGCAAAGATGCCGCGAATATGAGAACACTCTTTGTATTTCTTATTCTCAGCATTATATTACTTACACTCTAGAGCTTAAGGTCACTTCTATGTGTGGTTTATCTAAAATTTAATTTTTAATTTTCAATTATGCAGAGAGCATTGCTCAATTACTTAGGTCTGTAACAAGTGAACAGAGAAACAGGACCAGAAGCAGCTGTAGCACCCACCCCAAATTGTCCCCCAGCAGCTGGGATGCATAAGGGGGTACTTCACTGCTGAAATATTTTTCTCTAACATAGTTTCTGGAAACAAAACATGGGAAGAAGAGTCTTAAAATATTGACAAAAATAGGCAGTCCTACATGATTTTGTTATTAGCAGTTGGGCCAGATCAATCCAAAGAAGTAGCAAATTTTTCCAGACACAGAATGTGTTAGTTAGGTGCCAGTGGAGTTAGACAGTTGTTAGGTTTGGTTTCCTTTTTGTTCCTTAGGAAACTGCCCTGTGCAGGGGAGGGGTTTCCCATTCCGTGGCTGCATAGTTGCCTCACATGCACTGCAGAGCTATGGGGGTTGTGCACTTTGGCTCAAGGACTTGAGATTATCTCGAGCTTCACATTATTACTCCCCATCCTGATGCATTTCAGGGCACACATTGTTACCCACTGAAATCTGGTTCCATACTAATCACCACACTCAGACTCCAGATACAGCGTCTTCCTCTGATAAAACAATGTCATTCAGGGGAAAATGAAATGGTAATTATAATCAGAGTTCAAGCTGGCAGGAGATAGAGCAAAAATTAAAAGTGCTAAATCTGTAGCATTTTGATTATCTGAAAAGTCCCCAGATTTTGCAGCAGAGCTGCTTTTAAATGTGTAGTAAAGTGGCTCCTTGTAAATCAAGTCATAATTGTTCAGCTCTAGGTTGCAGGAGCTGATTTCAATTTTCTACTTCTCTACAGAATTCTCAGCTTTGATTAAGAGCAGAGGTATGAATAATAGGCTTCCCCCCATTAAATACACAGTCAGGAGAAAAAAGAAACAACAAAATATTCAAGATGTATTGTACAAAGCTACAAGATACATATAACATTTCTCTTAAGATTAAATTCCAGTCCTATAAGTACACAGTCTCACTTATTAAAGTGAAATGAGACGCCTAATGAGTTTCTGTAATACCCATGTCCACCTCAGATATGTCTGTGGTGTTCAGTAACATTACAGGACATTTGAAAATCATTTAGATTTAGCAACTTCCAAAGATACTGATGCAAGGTTTGTTGGTGAAAGGGACAGGTAAAAAGCATTTTCCAAAGAAAAACACCCATTAAACAGCATGTAAAATGTGTGATTTCTTACAATCTTGACTAGTGAACTTTGTTAGGATCTTTACTGTTCCCCAAATGGAAACTAGCCACTTCTGGCCGCAGGCAGGTGTATTTTATTTTCTGTTTAGACACAGCGGTTCAGAGACCCCAGCAACCACATTTAACTGGTCATTGTTCTGGTTCTGTATTAAGTATGAATTATGTTTTCTGAAAATTTATCTGCATGGCCTCCAGTAGTTCTATAGTTTTGGTCTTACCTACTTTGAGTGGTAAAGGTCTTATCCTAAAAGATTATATATACTTTCAGAGAAATTTCAGGAGCGTAGGATCTTTTCTTTCAGAAGGACAGCATTACTGTTATGGATAGAGGATTTGGAAAAGCTCTATTTTCCTAAATATTTTGTTTTAAAAAATATTTACAGACGTATGAATATGCTTGCTTCCTGGATGGTTCTGCTACAAAACACAGTAGGTGTTAGAGTAAAAAAGTCACGTAACTTTAAGAGGATAGTGTTGTGGTGAGTTTGCTGTACTCATTAACTTCTCACCATAATACCATGTAATATTTGTGATCTTTAGTTAACCCACATTTTCTTTAGCAGAAAAATAAGCAATGTAGGAATTTAATGAAGTGTCTAGAGAACTTTCTTTGCAGCAAGTGGCTGTACTGAATTCATTGCCTAACACTGAATAACCAGCAAGATTCTTCAGCATCTACCAGATGCTACTTTCAGTCTTTCATTACCAAAAATTGAATATAAATATAGTTGCATAGAACTATATCTAAATGGAAAGGGTTCAGATAATATAGTCTAAAAATCAGATTAAAACTTTCCCAGTGGCTGCCGGGGCTTCACATCTTCCCTCCCTGAAGGCACTGAGCAATGCCAGTGCTGTGGCAGTCTCTGCCAGAAGGGCTGCAGTCACAGCCAGCCTTGCCTCGAGGTGTGGCAGGGCTGCACGCAGTGGGAGACTTAGAAATGGGGAAAGAAGGTCTCGAGGGAGGGGAGACTTTTGCAAATTTGAGATGTTGACGCACGTGCGCTAACACAGAACAGCAGCACATCAGGAATCTTTGCCAGAAATGCAGCATCATTTTAGTGACAGTTTTAACAGTGTGGAAGCTTTGTGAATTAAAATAGCAATTGCTTCCTCTAATCTCAGGCATCAGCATGAAAACGGATCACCTAGAGGTCTCAGGCAGAGGGGGGATTGCCCTGTGTGTACAGCACAACACAGTCATGTGTAACATAAGAAACTTTACCTTTTGAATAGGTCTAACACTAGTATGGCAAATTCTCTGATTCTATGAAATGTTCAAAATAATTAATTTTTTTCCTCTCCATTTTTTTAAATGAAGCTGAGAGTGGAGAATTTATCTGCTTTATTCCCATTAAAGCTAACCAAGAATGTTTCACTAATAGTAATGTTACAGGGATTTGTAATTGATTTGATTGAGTTTAATTGATTTACTTCTATGGGCAGGCCTTAAAAGGAGTACCTGAATATGCCTTGGAAGCAAAGAGAATAACAGAGGCTTTGTGTAAAGTGCTGGTTACTTTGCTGTAAAGATAGATATGTTTTTCTTTAAGAAGAAAGGATTAGCTGTTATCTCTATTAATTAAATTTTACTTAAGACTATCTTATAATTACAAAAAGGGTTTTCCGTATTTTATTTTTATATTGCCTTAAGGAACACAGGGATATACTGTAAAAATAGGAGTTTCTTTAAAATTTAAGCCATGGCAACAAAATCCCAGGTGTTAGAGTCATAATTTTAAAACTTTGTTCAGATTAATGCCTTTGGAATATTTTCACTTGTGCCTTAGGTTCTAGCAAATGCCGTTAACAAAATCCATCTGTAATGGTTTTAAGCTCCTTTAAATAACAAGATGTAGAAATAGTACGATATAATGTAAGATAACATGTTCTTTGAAAGAGAGGGACATAAAAAGAGGAAGCAAATAAATCTTTGTGTTTTTACACCATTTTGGTTTTGGAGCTCTCTGCCTACAGAAACTAGAAGTGTTGCAAAAGAAAATACTTAGTTTGTGTAGTTGTGCTCACCCCTGATATTTATGTTCTATATCTGAATTTTAATATTTGATCATTCATTTTAGGAAGCAATTCATGGAATAAGTTTAAACTTTTTAATTGCAATTCTTCTACTCACTGAACTCAACTGTAGTGTGACAGGGAACAGAGAATTGTCACTCATCATCTTCCCACCAAAGAGAAGCTTTCCTGTTGTGCAGGTGCATCTACCTCCTGCTGTCTGCTGCGATCACAGCCAGCCTTGCTCTGTCCTTTGGAAAGGAGGAATTGTTATCCACTTCCAGCTTCAAGCTGTGACAATATCCAGCAGAGGGGGTGGAACAAAGCGACACCCACCTTGCCGCCTGAACTCACTCCCGGCCCAGCAGTGTCCATCCCGGCCTGAGATAAACATTACCTTCTGCAAGGTCATATGTTCAGAAACTGTTCCTGCTGTTCAGATTCTTAATTAACCAAATACACAGACACTACTCAGGTTAACTCTCTCAGATTTAAGAGGTAAGGCAGTTCTGGTAGGGACATCACGTCTGTAAATTGCTTCTTCCCTTGGCCGGATTTGCCAAGTTTCTGGTATATTTTCCTGTGGCAACTACAGAAATGCAGAATAGAATTGTATTTCTGTATTCAGAGCAAGTGTAAGGAAAACATATGTTTCTTCTACTTGTTAGTAGTACATCAAGCCAGCTTTATGTCTCAAGTCAGTAGGCATTTTTTGACATAATTATACTACTCTTGTTGCTTTACATTCTAATCAATCTGAGTTGGGCAAAACTGCAATTATAATCAATGCTTATATTGACAGAGGAGAGTGATAATAGGGAACGGCAGAGGAGTAACAACCATGGTTTGTTGTTCCTTTTAAGAGCTTGCAATAAGAACAGCAGTTCCATAGCCTAATTTACAAGCTAAACCCAAAATCTGGGAGTGTCCCAGTGGAACAAATTTTGTTATCCTTGAAAAAATATTCAAGCTGAGTTAATTAGACTGTATTTTAAACATTCTGACAAAGTAGGTGACTTAATCTGATCCTGACAGTCTTTGTAATATCAGGTGTGGTCAGTTTTAACCTGAGTTCTATTGAACGCTCATTTCTTAGCACTGTTGAAAATTGAGATGTCAATTCCCTTTGTTGGGAGCAGGGAGAGGAAAACAAATCTGCCTTTTTTTCCACTGCCACCACTGGAATGTCAGGCTCTGTGCTCTCAGCTTCTCTTCTTACCTCAGAGTTCATCCCCTCTTTTTGCTGCATATGAAACTGCCGTTAAAAGGAGGGGCACAAGGTCATTCATACTCAGTCATCTCAAATCCAGCATCCAAACAGCTCCCAACATAATAAGGAAAGCTTGATTCTCGCCACATCAGGCTGGTGGAGCATCTCATCTGCCAGCCAGTGGTGTCCCTTCTTCACTGGGTGCTGAGTGAATGTGGAAACGGAGGGCAGCGTTCTCTCTGTGTCACACAGTGTTTTCCTGAGTGGGAGACACAGTGAGTTAGGCACTGAGTCTGCAGAAAAGACTGTTCTGAGGCTAGTAAACAAATTAGTTGCCTGTACACAGCTTTGATTGGGACACCAAATTCCAGGAAAGAATACAGGATCAGGTACAGTGTGTAACATTATAAAAATGGTTGTCTGAGGTCAAGTGTAGCACAGCATTATGTCTTTGTCCGTTGTGTCTGCCTGTTGCTGAGGAAAAAGTTTAAAAAGCAGTGAAAGTGTGTCTGGATAGCTCACAAGGTTACTATCCCAGCGCCTGAGTCAGTGTCTCAGTAGCTCCCCAAGCCAGGATTGACATCTGTGTATTTGAGAACGTTTCCCTAAATTTTCTGACTGTTTTTTTCCGGGCCATATGAACATTTGGCATCTTCTTTACACTCTGGCAATGTGTTCTGGAGGCCATCTACACACTTCTGGGCTACATGGACTTGGTTTTGTGCTGCATGAGGACGTAATAGAAAATTACTATGGAGGATCACCCTATTAGCTGGTTGTTGGATGGTCCATGGTGACCATCGATGATTTTTGGGTTGATGTTGATGATATTTGCATCTCTAATGGTACATGGACTGTGGTGTTCTGAACGTGTGGCAAAGGACTGGCACTTCCCTTTGAGGAGCTGGGGACAACATGTGGCTGCTTAGAGCTTGGTCCAGATGTCAGAGGTTTGGGGAGTGGACCAAAGTGGAATGAAAGCCCTCCTTTTCTGCTGGGATGGGGAAAGCACTTCATCCTAGCAAGGTGCCTTAAACAAAGGATGCTTCAGGGAAACATCAATATAATTACAGTCCCTAGTCCAGGAATCAGCCTTCGAGGGAGTCTGGAAATACTATCTCTTTGTCTAAATAAATTTTAATTTAAATATTATCCATGTTGAATCTAGAGGCATTCTGCTTGGTAATTCTTTAAAATGTATTTTAAAGCATCAGCTGTGTATTTGGTGCCATATACTTGATATATTGGGTGATATTTTTGATTCAGTAGGAGACCTATTTGAATCAGATGGTGGATTTGATTTACTGTAGGAGATATCTGTTTTGATAGATTATGCATCTCATCCTGCATTGAATAAGCAGTGATTCAACAGGGATGTGTCTGATTTGGTGAATAAAATATTGTATCTGATTTTGATCAATTTTTCCTGTAATACACACATTTATTTTAATAGTTGATGCATTTATTTTAGTTTGAAGTGTATCAAATTCTTCATGTAATATTCTTTCTTCTGTTGGAATGATTTGTGGCTTTTGCAAGCAATAGATATACATTTCAATTAAAAGTAAAACGTTCATTACTGGCTGCCTTGCATTCACAATATTCTTGAATGTCTCAAATTCTGCTCATGTAGGCATTTGTGGTGGTTGGATGTAAGGCCCCTGTAAGGTGTAAGCAGAAACATTTCTTTGACAAAACCATCAGTGCATTTTTATGTGAAGGTAGAATGTCTTTTTGAAGAGAAACAGATTCCGTTTATGCCTCACACGAAGAGCTTCTGTGTGTGCCACAGATATTTAAAAGTAATAATAATACATGGGTGCTTCACATCAACCAGGCTCTTCTCCTGCATGTAAATATTCAATGAGAGTTTTCAGCTGGAATAAACAGATGCAGGACTTAGGGCTAGAGATTTTCACTTTTAGGGTATTATCACTCTGATTTTTTTTTTGTTTGGTTGGGGTTTTTTGTGGTGGGGTTTTTTGTGTTTGTTTTTTGTTTGTAGTTTGTGTGCCATAACTTTGCTCCTTTCCTATCCAGGAACACAATGATTTGTAGAGCTCCTGATCACCTCTAATCTGTACCTAATCAAGCAGCCACACAATGTAATTTGGTGCATATTTTCCATAAAGGGTAAACTACAATATATTTTGTCTGGCACCAAATTACCCTTATTTTATGTGTTTAAATTTTAGAGAAGTAAAGGTAATTTCCCTGGATGCTTCTTACTGCATTTAGTTCCATGCTATGAAAACAGTTATATTGGGCTTAGCCCATACTGACCTTTTGCATGTTACTACTTTTATTTAATACAAAAAAAATTGCTACAAGAAGGAAACTGAGATAAAAATATTAAAATTATTAACCATCCCCCAGGCTGACACAAGATTATATAAAAGTGTAGCCAACAGAAAAGAAAAGCTGGACCAGGCTTGAAAGAGATAATCTGAAAGCAGAACTAATGTTAAAAGCTGGTGCTGCTGAGCCCCAGAGGGAGGCTGGGAGGCTCAGCCTTCCTCCTTCCCCCCTCACTCTCACGGTGGATGCAGGGCTGTGCTGAGGCTCTGGAGAGCCGAGGTCTGCTTGGCCACAGCGCTTTGTGCTTTGTGCTATAAGCCCCCAGTTTGTACAGCAGATAATGCTGAGCTCTTCTGGGATCTTCTGATGACAAGAGTCAGGCTTTGCTGTTTTAGCATAAAATAATTGTCCTAAGTAAGGGGAAGTGGGATGAAGAGATCAGGTGTATTAGTGTTACCTAATTCTGATCCATATGTATATATATTATTTTAGTTTTTAAGGTAAGAAGTATTTTACACATTAAACCTACAGCATGAGATCCTCTTTATCACTTCAGAAGGAATGTGAGATCAGATGGGTGCCTTCACCTCAGCTGTGCCTGGCAGGATATGTAAAGTAGTGATAAAATGGCTCATCTCCTCTGATACAGGTGTAGCTTCAGGTTGAGCACTCTCTGCCTTCTAGGAACTATTTCTGGATTCCCCCAGGAGTATTTTGCATCTAAGCACTGATCTTTCCTGAGAAAGCTGCCAGGTGTGGAAAAGGAAATAACCAAGTGATGTAAAACAGGCTATGTGAAGTCAGGATAAGTATTGCTACCTTACTGTGTATTTTCCTGTTTGTTTTGTGCTTCCTTAGCACACGAACAGAGCAGATGCAGAGGCTGGAAGGCATTCCTGGTGCCTGTAAGCCCAGGAGGGATGAGGGATGCTGGCTGCAGGCAGGCTGAAACCTCCCTTCCATCCTCAGCAAGGTTTTCCCACAACTGGAATTTACTCCCTATAGTGAATTGCTTGGGAAAATGTCTAGGGCCATATTCTCCTCCAGGCTCTGGGCTAGTTTTGGACAAGTACATCTGTACAATACAGAAAATGTCATATGATGTTAAATAATAACAGCTATCTATTCACCTTTTCATCAGAAAGATAATTGACTTTTGATTTTGAGCTTTTTGAGAAAGAAATTTTGTCGTTCATGCACCCAAAACCAAGCTTCCTTTTCAGCTCTTGAGCAGCACTCACAGTGTTCAAGCACTTCAACAGTTGTGAATTTGGATATTTAAATGCTGCCAAACTGTTTAATATTTTATATTAAATTTTATTGGAAGTTCATGAAAGCTATGAGTGTTAGTTTCTGCAAAAGATGGTAAAAAGCCCTCATAAATGTCCACATATGGAGAGCCATTTACAGATAAATGACAACAATACAAGTTTCTAAACTTGTAAAAAGTCATCATTTCGCTTTCTTCTTGAGCAGCTGGGCTATTAAATTACCTGGGTTTTGTAATGGACAATACACAGGCTGTTGAGAATTAAGTATAAAGCCAAACATGTGGCCTTTTAAATTTTTTCTGACTTGTTACAGCGTGTAGCACTGCATTATGCCATATCACATTGGCGTGATAGGCAAGTGAAACAAGACAGTTCATGCTAATGAACAGGGAAACACAGCAGTTTGCTAGTTACCAAATTCACTTAGAGTATTTCAGGGCATTTGGAAGTATTATGGGAGAGACAGTTATTGCTGAGAAGAGCTGAGCTGTAATGAAATTAGGGATGTGAAAACCATATGTTTGCCTCTGTTTTACCAAAGCATGAAATGTTCTCTTACTGTATATCTGTGTCTTCTGTCTGCTTTAAAATAAAGGGTGTGCTGCAAGATCACTTGACTAGGGTACAGGAAGCAGATCTAAACATTAATTGAAAAGACATTTAATCTCAGCATGGTTTGTTTCAAATGGGTATCTGGCTTTATGGCCTTTATACCCAAGGCACATTTGTGTGTTGTTTACGATTATAATGAGAGAAAAACAACTGCAAATGTGTCCCAACCCTTTCACAATAATAGCACTTTGGAAACCATGAAGGAAAACAATTTTTAATAATCATAAAAATTTCCATGCTTGCTGTTGCCAGTTCATCTATTTGGCCAAGTTTACAAAGTGCAGTATGAAATAGGCTGGATATTTTTCACTTTCAACTGTGGTCAGGTTAGATTGTTTCCTCTAACTTTTCAGTGCACCCAAATTATCTAAGCCTTGGAGTCTTCACTAGTTTTCATAAAATTCATCCATATTGTCTCAAAGTAGAAGCTGTTTCCAAACCATTCAATAAGGCAAGGACAGCTGGAAGCGCCCTAAGGTCACATCTGTCTCTGCTGCGCTCTGCCCTTCACCCATCAGTTCCTTGAACTGGAACAGTTTTCACTGTATTGTACTTGAGCTGGTCATTTCAGGTGAGGGAAGGCAGTCAGCATCAGACAGAAACCAATTTTTACCTCCTATTAAACTCCAAACATGAAAGATGAGAAGTGCAGACAACCTTGTCATCTCCCTGTCTCAGTTGCTGAGTGACTGACACAGGTGGGTACCTGGCTACCTAGAGGGGAGTTCAGGACTCCTTTCAAACTATTTCTTGCCCTGCTGTGATTTTTTATGGTTGAACTTCATGAGGACTGGGCACACTGCAGAGGATGGGTGAGGGAATTTAAGGGCAGGGAATTAATTAGAAGCTGCCAGTGACTGAAAGGAAATGGGTTGGACAGTCTTCCTCTACAAGTATGATGGGCACAGCAGGGTGTCAAAGAGTGCTAAAAATGGTAACACCAAATTGTTTTGATCTTAGGTGGGAACACAGAAATATTGCCTTGGCTAATAAAGAAAGATACAAGAAACATTCTTTAGATCTTTCCAAATGTACTTTCAAAATCCTGTGAGGTACTTGAGATGGACACAGCATTTTCTGTGGAGTTCTGAATTGCTTTAAAAATAAAAAGGTTCTAGTGAGTGTCATACATAGAAGGATAGAAAACATGACCAGTGTCCTTTTCACTTCTTCAAAATTATTCTGGAGGAACCTGATAGGGTTTTGGCCTATGCAGTGGATTAAGACCAGCCCTATTCTGTTATTAAAAATGTCTTTCTAAGGTCATTTAGCATTTCTGAAATTCTTTCAAGTATACAGCAGAGCAATGCAATGAATAACTATCAGCCCACACTTGGGCAGTATAAAATATCAGAAACATTAACTAAGATTATTTAAGATAATTGCCTCAATAATCTGTCAAATTTGCAACAAACTACAAATTTTCTTTCTTTCTTTTTTTTTTTTTTTTTTTAATTGAAAACTGCATAACTGGAAAGATCTTTCTGATTTGGCACAATGTAGTTCAGGCTGCTTTGTTGTTTCTGATGTTTTTCATATTTTCAAATCTATCTTCTGGACTTTCAAGGAACTCAGGCTTTCACCGTTTCTTTTCTTGCTTATAACTTAATCCTTTGGACTGGCAGCATTTGACCTTGTCTTTCTTCATTGACCTCTGGGAGCTTTATTTAGACCTTGGATATGTTTATATTACAGCTGGGAACAAATGGTGGCTTTTAGTACTGCAGTTATAGTTACTTGGATGGGAAGTGGCAGGTCAGACCTGTGTACCACCACCCTCTGTCCTCTCCCAGTATGAGACACTGTTTACTTCTAAAGCTGCACGTCCCACTCCAGCTGGACTGCAGCTTCTTGAAGCGCCTTCTTACACAGGCCCAAACCTGTTCTTATAGCCCATATAAAGGTCTCTCCCTGCAGTATTATTCTTGCCATAAATTGCATACTCATTGTTAACCCCATTTCCTAACTGAAGAAAATAAGGCTCACAGGATTTAAGGATGTGGTTTCCACATTCAGAAATGCAGCAATTACCTGTGCACAGTTATTGTAGCTGCACACATACTGTGTATTCTAGAAACCAGTTAAGTGCATTAGATCCTGTTCCCATGTACATTTGAACATTTGACATACATATTTGTGTGCTGTAAAAGCAGCTGTGCACAGCTGGACAGGAACAGCTCCCAGTGAGTTCCACAAGGTCATTCAGCAAGTGAATATCGAACCTGAAGCTGGATAACAAGTCCCTCTTTTGTCAAGTAGAAAATAAACTGTTGAAAAAAGTTTCTTCTGGTTATATTGCCTGTTGAGTTTAAACAGGTTTTCCAGTCTCTTAGTGCCACTTTTCCTATTGTTCTGCTTTGAAAAAGCTCACTATGAGCTGTGCAGCAGTGTCATTTCTAAAAGATGGGCACATGAAGCAGTAGTATACATACTTTAATAATAAAAACCTTGTTACTACAATAAAAATGTTGTTTCAGCTCTTTTTCTCTGCAGCAGAACAGTGGCACCCAGTGGCCATTCATGCAAAAATACTAAAATTTCACAAGCTCAAATATCAATGCAAAGAAAAATGAAAAGAAAAAGAAATTAGCACTTATGTATCTTTTGTTTCTATATGCCTCTAAATATTCCTTAAAACCCTGTAAGTTTTGGACAAATTTCAAGGACATTTCATGTTCTGTCATGCATATATCTGTGTTAACCCTAGAATATAAACATGTGCTTGCATGTATGCCTGTAGCAGTTCCATTTGGATTTGTTTCTAAAAATAAATTTACTTCTTTTTGCTTTAAAAAAGCCCTATTGGCTGAATGGTCGCAGACAAATAGTAATTCACAACCCCTTGTCTCCCCATTATAGCCAGGAATGCTGCGGAGTTGGAAACTGTCAAAGTTTTGTAGTTGTCACGAGGAACTGATCTTCAGGTGAAATTCTGAATGAATGGGTGGTAGAGACCTGCCTGATCAGCCCTTTAGTCCGGTGCTGAAATGTTACTTGGACTAAGCTGGGCTTATGGTTAAAGACTTTATTACCAGAGGATTGGAGTCTTTTTGTGAAGTGAGTCTTCAACAGCAGTTGTCTGTCTGTTTGCAAATCCATTTTAGATCAAGGAAGCCTTTTCTATCAACACTGTCAAAAATTTTCCTTGAAAAATGTAGGTTTTAACATTTAAGATGCTCCACCAAACCCTAGTTTCTTATCAGAAAATAACCAGCCATCTCAGCATATAATCTCTTTCAGTTCTTATGAGGGTTAAATGCAATCAGGTGAGTAAAATGTATAAATAACTTCTGTGTCTACCTAAAGATTTTGTGCAGGCACTCTATTTCAGATAGTGCATAAGCATGTATTTGGCCCACATATATAGGCAGAAGATCTAGTATCTGTCTATCCATGACCTGAACCTAAAATAGATGGTAGGTAACCCATCTAAGTTTTATAGCAGTAAAAGAATTTAATGCATTAAAGAGCTAATCTTTCTTAGGTTATAAAACATTTCTAGTTTAAAGGAAGTTTAACAAGCTAAGTTCACTTGCTTGCATACTGGAAGCACAGCCAGTATGATGTTTGAATTGGTAATGGCTTCTTAGCTGGAAAACTCATATCTTATGTTGAATTATTCTAAATCAGACAATAAAAATGATTTGAAGGAGAACTCAGAAATAAAAAGTAAAAAGGCTTTAAATAAGGCATGTGTAATGTCCCATGAGTCAACAAAATTGCTTTGTGGTTTAGACTGATTTTATATTATTAATAGGACTGTACAACAATCTCCTACAAATCCTTTATTCCATTGGTAATACCTTTTTCCTAGTGCAAACATAGAAATATGCAAATAGCAGAGAATGATAATAATTGTGAAATTAAGATCTAAAAACTTGAAAAACTCCAGATATTCAGGATTTGATTAGAATGCTCAGCCACTGTGTGAGTAATTGCAGTTGGACCTGCCTTCTATGTGCAGTTTCTTCTCGACTTGGAATTCTTCTCCTTCCCTGAGACCCAGAAAAAAAGATTAAAAGCCTGAAGAGTAAAAATGTGGAATTGTGGGAACAGTTTGTAAATTACAGTGTCACAAGATGGATTAAAAAAAAATGCCACTAATAATCTTTTTGCAGATGGGGTACAAATGTTTTGTACCCCTTTGCTGACAGCAGCCCACCAGCAAATATCCGAAAGCGTTTCTGAGGCTGGGAAATGCATACAGAGCTTGTTGCCTTTGAGTTAAACTTTCTGAAGTTTTTCTGGAGCAGTCATTTTCTTACAGATATTTCATGCTCCCACAGAATATTGAAGGCTGATGAAATGAGTTCAAGGCTTTGGATAGCAAGGTGTAGGAAATCAAAGAGTGAGGAGAGCCTGGGCTGTTGTACATACAGCAGTGTGTGTGGGAAAACTGGGAAAAGATACTGCTTGTTCTTTCAAAAACATTGCAGGAGACAGAAGACTCGTCCCTGCAGTAGCCTGGACCCCAGCCAGTGTTAGATGAGCAAACAGAGGGAGGAAAGAGATGTGAATCTCTTTGCAGAGAGTAAAGAGGAGTGGAGGAAGCACTTGAAGTGAGGGCAGCTGGCTGTTGGATATCCATAGTGAAATGAGGCTGGAAAACCTTGGGCTGGGGACTTTGGCCACAGACCTGTGAGAATGTGCTCTGGAAGCCAAGGGGCCATGAGAATCCAAGAGCAGGAAGGAGTACTGGAGGTTATGTGAAGAGTAAGTTAGAGAGTTTAATGTAGAGATATTATAGTACAGGCAGGAAGGAAAAGGAAAAGGAAATAGTTGAAAGATAGATGAAATGTTTAGTACGTTGACAGAAAAGGGTAGGCGTGAAGTCCCTGAAGACTCCAGGATTCACCTCAGAAGGAGAAGATTGACAGACCTTTAAGAAAGAACCTGAGAGAAGGGCTTGAACTTGTCCTTTGTTTTCTTGGAGGCTGGCTACCTGGGACAAGCGTGGAGTTTGTAGTGTGTCTGGAGAACTGAACTAATTAATGAGGTGAGGCAAAGGTTCAAACCTACTGAATGTGCTGAGGAGGAGAGAAAGGCCTGAACTCCTGAGAAAACCTGATTATGCCACCTGTAAGGCAGAAGTTCTCTTCAGATTGTTACATGACTCTGAGATTCATTGAGAATTTTTTACAAGTACAACTCAATTTGCAAGCCTAAAAAAGAAAACATGACCAGTAAAAAAACAAGGTGCAGAAAACTTTTAAGATACATATGTAAACAAACACTGCTTGCACTATCAGAAATCCCTGAGAGGGAGACATGTATTTCTAAATACTCCCATCTTAGAGGTCATAACCCATCTTTCCTTTAGCAAGTTAGAAATATATTGTACACCCATGTGGAAGCCGTTGTAGTTGATTTAGTAGAATGAGTACCAGTGGTCTTTTTGTTCTCATTTTTGTAAGCTGCAAGCCTTTATTCTTCCCATCCTTCTCAAAAAACTAAAATATCAAGTGAATTCATCTATGAATCCTTTAGGCCTTTGCATCCCATGAAGTGTAAGAACTAAGCAGTTAACATTTGTAAAGCATATAATACGAATTTTAAGAGCCTTCAGAATTCGTACACTGTTCTGTGGAAGCTGTGTGCATTGGGTTGGGCTTCATTTGAAATTTTTTTTTTGTTGTTTGGTGCTTTTTAAAGTTGGCAGCAATAGAGTGATCTTATTCAGGCTGCTGACTCCTCTCTTGTTGCAGCAAGAAAGTAGGAAAAACTGGAGAGGGCAACAGCAGGAGATTACTTCTGCAAAGTTTGTGGTTAGACTTAAAATCTGTGTTTAAAACTACTGGCTTGTGTGAACAAGGTCACTGAAATGAATTGCACTGTCCTCTTTCTTTTTAACTAAGGCTTTTCCTTTGTTAAGAAAACAACAGGAAGAAGAACCTTAAGAGCTAAGGTCCCCAGATGTATTTGTTGGTGCCATCAGGTGTGATGGATCCGGGTATGAAGGACTGCAAGAACCATCCTGAGTCTCACTCTGCAGCTTCCCACCCCGCAGTGCTACTGCAGGGGACTGCCCACATTTCTTATGCCCCCTTCTGCCATCAGCAGCTGTCCCCATCCGCAGGACACCGCAGTGCCCAGGTCACCTTTGGCAAGGGCAGGGGAGAACCTGCTGTCCCTGCGAGGGGTGGGACACCTCCTGTCACACACAGGGGACGGGAGGGGCTGACTCCTCTCTTCAGACAGGCCCCGAACTTATCTGAGTTTGCAGGGAAATCAATAGATGTCGATAGAGGATTTTTTTTCTAAATCCTAGAGGTCAGCCCTGGGCAGTGTAGTGTGTTTCCTCAAGGAAATAGCAAATGAATAATTTTTGACTGGAGAGGGGATTTACTGACTGGGTGGCTATCCAGAAGGTTTGGGGCTTGTATTTGCTGTTGTAACTGGGAAATATGTTTATTTACATTTCTGCAAATTAAGAAGACAATGCCTATACAAAGAGACTTTTTTTTTTTTTCCAGCTGACTCAGAAAACACAATGTTTCCAGTGACTCATTCTGAGGTCCAAGACTCTCTGTTGTCATTCACGGCATGTTCAATAGAAGTGATTTATTGCCTGTCTGCAAGTCAAGACACTTGATCATTATCATCTTCTTTTCCCCCCACATCAACCTTTTCCCATCTTATGCAAGTCCAAGCTAATTTAGATAAGGTCAAGATCTAGGCCACTCCTTAAAAGTTTTTAACATGGCTTTTCCTTCAGTTCCTTCCATCTCATTCTTGAAACATCTTTTGTAGTATCCCCAAGGCAGATCAGGAAGAGAAGGTTAGTGGATAATTCAGTAGTTAAGCTATCCTCCAACATCTGATATGCCTCCAAGGCATTAACATTTTGCTTGTATCTGTTAAATTGCTGGGAGCTTTCTTCAGTGGTTAATTATCTTTATGAAATATGTGGGGTTTGCAGTGATGCAGAACTTGGACAAATTCTCCTCATATTAGTATTCTAAAGGTGGAAAGATAGATATTTCAGGTTTATCTCCATAAAATTTGGAATGTGTGTATATATACATGTGTGTACATATAAATATGTATTTACATGGAACAGCAAAACAAATTAAAAGGCTATTTAATCCTTCTTATAAATGGGATATGATCTTACATCATCCCTTCCCCCATTAGCTGTGAGTGCAGAAATCCTCTCTGAATATTTCTTCTCATATTTAATGTGAAAAGCAAAGCAGGAACAAGATTTTTAAAGGATTTTTTTCCCAAACCATCCCCGCAGACATTTTCTGAAAAGGATAATCCATCTTAAAACATGTTGACTTGCAAATTTGTCATGCCTCTGCCGGATCGGAAGAATGCTGCAGCAATTAAAGAGCCACCAGATACAGTTCTATCCTCCAGCAATATCCTGAGGAATTTTGCAGAGTTGGTGATGGGCTTTGTGGGTTGCTTTGACCCGCTGAGTGCAGAGCATAGGACAGGCAGGATGAGCCAGAACAGGCAGGAACAGCCATCTGCACTGTAGGGAACAAGGAGGGAGGGAGGGAGGAATTTCTATAAGCACTTTTTCCCTTAAATCACCACTTGCAAGCAGGATGAGTGTTCTTTGTGTATATCCCTGACCCGAGTGCATTGAGACATCCCAGCTTTTTTCTGAGGCTCAGCAAAGAATTATGTCTGTGTATTTATTGGGTTAAATTATTTTTAAATATATCAATCAAAGTCTCTCAAAAACATCTATTTTGCCAGATTGATTTGAAATACTTTTTTTTTAATAATTCCTGATGATATCTTACAGAAAATGAAAGTATCTTATTCACACAGCCACTTAGTATTTTCATTCCATTATAAGAAGGCTAACATTACTCATATCATCACTGTGATACTGAGTAAAATCAATATGATTTTAATTACTTGTGGCCTGTGCTTCTGTTATCTAAGACTGCCACTGCATACAGAGTGAACCTGAGGCAAATTTAGGTATCACTGAATTAAGTTTGGTTTGTGTTTGTAAGGAAGGTTTTCACATCCCAGGAAAGCAAGCTGGATGTAGCACTTGGTGCTATGGTTTAGTTGACGTGGTGGTGCTTGGTCAGAGATTGGACCTAATGACCTTGGAGGTCTTTTCCAACCTGAGTGATTCTGTGGTTCTGTGATTCTAAGCTGTGTGATGTGACTGTCTGATGTTTTGTTTGGAATGGAGCTGCACTGAAAGACTGCACTGCACATGAACAGAAGACAAAACAAGGAGTGTGTGCACTCCTAAGTCTGGAAGACACTGAGTCATGCCTGATAGAAAAAATAAAGAGCAGGTAGAAGCAGCATCTGAGGTACCTGGGACTAGCACACTCTTTGTCAGGTTGTTTATTGTTTGTAGCCAGCTTAAATGGTGCAGCACCTTGTACCTTTGACTCCGTTTCTGCAGTGGGGCTGGGCTGGGCTGCCACGACCATCCAGCTGAGGAGTGTGGAGCTGGGAGGGTCAGCATGGCTGGCCAAGGGATTTCAGCCTGATCCATGTAAGGCAGAGAGGGATCGCTTACACAGGGACACAACATTATTGCAAGTCTGAACAAGGGCTGAGCAAGCAAGATTATCTTTGCTTCAGCTTGTTGGATGATGAGCATGCAGATAGATGTTCTACTCAGCACATTTGAGAATAGCTGAATTTCTGCTCTTTACCATTCTGTAAATCCGCAGTGTCACATCCTAAATCCAGACTTTGCCAAATGTTTTTCTTTTTAGTTCAAAGAACTGCATTGAGTTAATTTGCTTTTCTCATGCTCCTCCTTTTCATGAACATTCACATGGTTCTGTTCTGCTAGTCAGTTCCTCAGGGAAGAGCAAGGGAAGGAATACACTTCAAAGTTTTATGAGGGTGCACTCACAGAAGCTTAATATTAAATTTAAGCTTGAAGATGTGCATGCCTTCATTTCTATTCTACTGTGCGGCTCTCTGACTCTAGAGTATTGAACATGCCAAGAAAGTTCAGAATGTGGCTTAACTTTTAGGGAAGCTGTCTGCTTAAAAATGGCATGTACCTGAGGTTGGAACTAACTACTAGAGGAAATTCTATGGAAAAAAAAGAAAATACATGTCAGATAAATTATTCACTGTGAATTGTTTGCCTTTGACTTAAAAGGAAAAAAAAATACCCACCACAAAACCAATCATGTTTTGCAGGTAGTTTTGAATTTTTTTATATTTTTAATTTTAATATTTATCTTATAAACTGCTTGGTGTTTTTGTGAGGAAACTTCATGTGGATTCTGCTTCCAAACTCAACTTCAGCAGGGAAAATTATTTGAAAATTAAGTTACAATGCTATGTATTGAAAGGAAAGACCAATGTTACTTTCATCCTGAGGCTGAAAGTGTCTCTCTACCAACTGCAAATAGAGTTAAGCTTGCCAAGAGTTCCTTGTGAAGCAGATGGAGAGGCAACTAACAACCTTGATGAAATCTTGTTGGCTAAGCCTTCCGAGTATCCACGGGGCTCCCAGAGCTACCTATCAAATTAACTTGATCGCTGCCCTATATGAAAGTATTCTTCACTCTTGTCAATGGCTGGAGCAGTTTTGCATCCTTCCCCCTCCCTGCACAGAGCTGTTTGTTCTGAACACACAGTTAAACTCTCAATTATCTCTTCATGGGATGAGTGATTACACGTCTGTCCTGATTACTGAAAAACTTCCATGGCCATGTTCATCTTTTCTCTTTAAAGGCTTTACACTTTTTTACTGGTATTCAAAAGACACCCAAGAATCTGATAATTAACGTCTGCATACTTTTAACGGCTATGTAAAATAGCATTATATGTGGCTGCATGCACTGAAGGATAGAAAAGGGTAATATTTGATTGTTGAGTTAGGTTGGTTTGCTGAATGCAGAGAAACAGCCTTGGACTCTGCCAGCATTCTCAGATGCACAACATGATCCAAAAGCTGATTGTAAGATGATGGTATCAGTCTCTCTTTTCTTGCTGCTGGTGGATTCTGAATATAAATCACAAGCTGCGTATGCTTCGGCTGATCCTCTGTTCCCGCGGTGACCTAGAGAAAATGTATTGTTTTCTCATTTATATTTAAGAACAGATGAAAGTATGTTGGGACTTGCTTCCCTAGCCGCACAAACTAAATCAATATTTCACACACATTCTGTGTTGGCAATTAGCTGTTCCCCATCAGAAGTAACGTCTGCTTTAGAAGTTTCCACACCATCCATTCTGTTTGTTTTTATTCTTGCAAGTGTTCAACCAACTAAAGCGGGATCAGAAGTTTGTTTAATTGACATTTCTTTCTTTTCCACTGCAAGAAAACTGTCTATGCAGAAAGGACACTGTGAAGTGAGTAGATATGCAGGTGTACAGCCATTGATGTCCTCCCTCTGCTTCCCCCATATGCTACTGAGTATTCACACCTGTGTCTGTGCATCATTTTAATTATTAAGATCTTCTCAGTCCACAAAGCCAAATCATGCTCTTTGATATGCATGGATCACCTCCTCTGAAGCTGGAGAAACCATAGCTGGTCCCTACATAAACCATACATGATTGTATGTGATGTGGCCTTCAGGGACTGCAGTGTTCACCTGTGCCCGGGAGTGAAGGCAGCCTGTGTTTTCCAAGTGGGCAGGCTTTGGGAATTGCTACTGCTAGAGGGAAGAGTGGCGTTCCAAGCCTGTCTAGACAGCATAGGTGGCCAAGCCTTGCAGGAAGGCACAGCCTCAAGCTCGTGTGTGTCAGACATTCCTTAGTGCCGGTTTCACTGTGAACTGGGGGTCAGATTCCAGCAGGTGGAGGAAGGACAGATGGTGCTCAATGTACAGAAGAGTGAGTCACGAGAGCTTTGGACCAGACAGAAGAGATGCAGCTGGCATCTTCCAGATTGTTTCTTTTGGTGTGGTTCTGTATTTTTTGTGTCTGGGTTTAAGGGAAATAGGTAAGACTCAGTGTAAAAAGCAAGATGATGTATATTGTCAGATAAGCACGAGTAGGTACAAGAGAAGGACAGGGAATAGACATGCAGGCAGTGGTCAAGCATCTAAAGTAGTATTCTGAATCACTGTAGCCTGCCAGACTTTTTTTGAACCAAAATGGTGATTCTTGGACTAAATTAACATTGATTTAGAAATGCTCAATTTATAGAAATTATTTTTAACAGGAAATATAAATCTATATTTTAAAAAGTTTTTTGAGCAAAGCCCATTTGCCAGGTAGGTACTGTGTGGACAGAAGGGTTTCAGATCTGTATGGAAAATAAAAATTGTGGAAAGAAATATTGTTCATTCCATGAAAGGGGGTAAGAGATTTCTTCTCAACCTTATAAAGAAAGCTGGCTTGCTAAAGACATTATTTTCTTTAAAATGTATTCAAGATTAAATTATTAGCAAATGCAAGTTGAGTTTGTAGATTAGTTTCAGGTTCATTAAAAAAGATTTTCAAAGAATATGATGAAATTATGATGAATGCAACTTAGTTCTTTCGTTTTTTTATGAAATATTTGAAAATTCTTAAACTTTTGCTGGAAATTTGCCCCTCAAACTGATTTTAGATTGACTGAAAACAGTATTTTTAAAAAATTCATTAAAAACAAGTTTATGTATATAAATACACACACACACACGCGCATATATTCTCCTATGTCAATGTGGTTCCAGTGTAAAAAAGTGTAATTCCAGATATTCTGCTGGAATGTCCAAAGAAGAATTTCTCATTGAGGAACTTTCCTGTAGCAGAGAGGGAAGAGGGCAAATTATTCCTGACAGTGTCAGCACTATTTTATCAGCAAAGTGCTAAAGACAAGGACAGGGACAACACAGTGCTGTGACAGGGCCTACAGCCCAGCACACATGCTGGGTGTGTGCATGTCCCACCCACTGGAGCAGCAGTGGGGTTTGATCCTGCTGGCTCATTCCAGTGCCTGAGGGTGTGCACATCATGACTCTGTCGTTTGAAGGCTGTGTGTTCTGGGCAAATCTGTTGGAAAAAGGAAAGTCTTTCTCATCTCATGCTAATTCCTACAGATGCAACCACAGAGAAGCATTATGCTCTGTGCAAGGAGATCGATCTCTTGGAATGGAGGCAATTTCTTGTTTCCATGAACCTATAATGAGATTAGGGAAAAAAAAAACAAAACAAAACAAAACAAAAACCCACACACAAATTTAGTAAATTCTCTAAGAAGATTATTGAACTAAAGTGAGGCAAGTTTGAAAATATATTTCCTGTTTGCCACATTATAACCTTTTCATTCTTAGTCTGCCAGGGCTTACCTGGAGGAAGCTCTTCTGCAGAAGGTGGTTGGCACTTCTTTCTTCAGACAAAAGATGCAAATATTGACAAATGGAAAGTCATATAGAAATATGCATACAGGTCAAATAGCTGTTTTTCTTCTGGAGAAAAGCCAGTCTACCGAAGATACAGCAGATTCCTTAGGTGATGTAACCTACCCGGGATGCAGCTCAAGTCTGGATTTACTCTGCTAAACCACAGCTGTGGCTTTGGCTCTGGCATACATGCAAAAAGCTTCCTATTAGAAGCCTGAAGCCTTCTGACAAGTGGAGCTGTCCAAAAGAGAGGCACGTATGGGGCCTGAATTTGAATTCTGAAATGTTTCAATGTTATGGTGGTGGAAGTCTGTGCAGCATCACCTCATTCCCAGTTCTGACAGACTCATAATTTCTTCCTTAAAATACAGTTCCTTTGTAGGCAACGTTTTAAAATAACAGCTTATGAATGCTATTCATATTTGCAGTTACCTACGCCAAGAACACATGAAGAAGGCGTGACAGTTTCACAAATAAAGCTTGTAATAGCTAAATAAATAGAGACAGTTTGGAAATAAATTATTTTCATATGCTTAATATTATGTCAAGTGAAATATATACTTTGCAATCATTTTTTTTCACAAAGGAAAGCAAGAAAGTCCCACACCAACATATAATTCATGCAGTTTTTCTCTGAAATATTCTGTCCATTATAGTATCCATACTTAAAATTATGTACATGCTTATTTTCTCTGTGCTTTGGTCAGACACAGATTTGCCTCCACCAGCTGGTGTACAGTGAATCCATTCAGATATGGAAGCTTGTGGATAATATGCCAGGATAATAAACCAGGTTACCTGACATGTATCATGGAGTTCATGTGACACTTGGCCTTACATTCTGTACTCACTGGTTTCCTGAGAAATTTGGAAGTGCTGCTTCTGACGGGGAGAGTTGAGAGGGCTTGGACCTTTCCTCCTGAGATGACCCTGCAGTAGCTGTGGTCTACAGAAATGCTAAATTCCCTTGAGATAAAAGCAGACTGCTCAAAAAGTGTCTTTCTTAGAGATTTGTACTCAGCTTCTACTTTCTTTCCTGAAGTACTTGTGAGGCATTTTGCACTTTTCCAACTGCACTTGCCAAAGCTTTGTGCTGCCTTGCTGGCAGGAATCTCAGAACGGCAGGTGCTTCAGTGCGGGCTTTGCGGTGGGTGCTGACCTCTGTGCTCCTCTGCTCCTGGGTTAGCTGTCTTAAACCCAGTCTACAGCAAAATGTAACCCCCAGAAGCAGATTTTAAATCCATCACACACTTCCTAGCAGAACAGTTTCATTCGATTACAGGATTGTCTTGGATTGAGAGAAATTTGGAGGAACGTCTGAAATGAACGTATCCTCTAACAGAAGACAGCCTTCTGCAGCCCCTCCCCCACAGGTTTGAAAAGAAATTTCCTTGGAGGAAAGTGAAGAAAACCTATTTATTTAACAAGCAAAGTGCACGCAGGCATGGAAAAAAAGAATTAATAATGTTAAATAATAAAAACTCTTGCTGTGGAGAAGAAACTGGGTAGATTTCAGAGTTCTTTGTAGGTGTGTCTCTCTCCTCTCCGGAGCTGGGGTTTAGTGTGGGCCCCTCTGGGCCACAGTGTAGGGGCCCCTGGTGACGTTCTGGTGTTGCTGAACAGTCCAGAAGAGAAGAAGACAAAGTCCCAGGAAACTCCTTCCTTTAGCTAACGAACAAGAAGCTAGCTAAAAAGCAAAAGGAATGTAACTCCCTTCCCTGCTGCAGAGAGCCAAGAGCTGGCTAAAAGCAGGAAGATGCTTCCTCTGCTCCACCGCAGGAATGCAGGGGAGTTTGTGTCCTTGAGCACAAACTGCTCTGAAAAATTCACCTGGCTTCTCTCCCCCCTCTCCTGAGAAACAGCTTAAAGACACAGGGAGGCACAGGATTCATGTCTGGCATAGGGCAGATGATAGGGAATACAGTACCATACACTCACCCCAGGACAAGGATGCTGCAAGTAAGACGAGCCCAGAGACCAGGTGGGCTGAGAGTACATTTTTTCTGGCTCATGATTTCTCACCTGCAGTATGTGAAGGTTCTCCTAGGATGCTGGATTGCTGATAAACTAAGGCTAACTCCAAGTCTAAGTCTGAATTCTAAGTCTAAAAAATTCCCTCAGAATGGGCATCTGTGGTTTGTTTGTTTGTTTGTTTTTGTTTGGTTGTGGTTTTTTGTTTGGTTGGTTGGTTTTCTCTTAATTTATTTCTTCTGGGAGAAGGGAAGCACTATATCTATTTAGCAGATGTCAACTTTCCCGTTATCCTACAGCTCTCATTTTCAACCTCCGTTTTGCTAGGCTGAAGCTATGGAGAGTTAACCTTTGTCGTGAAAAGGTCTGAAGTTATTCATCAAATAATTACAAATTTGTTCCAATATTGAGTATTCCAAGGCGATAAAAGCCTTTTGATACTAGGGACAAGTCCCAAAGATGGCTGCATAAATCAGTGCTGAGCTTTGTCTGCAGACTCATCACTGCCTCACTCGATCCAATTTCTTACAATATCCAGGAACCTGTGACAGACCAGAATAATTGTTTAACAATATTTTGAGATTTTATTGACTGATAGGTAGTGGACCTTAAGTGTCCTGGG
>VZTI01000228.1:2494-74991 GCA_013397865.1 Struthidea cinerea
CGGCCCCGCCCCGCCTGCCCTTTTAGGGCTCGTTCCGGAAAATTTTAAAAAGGCTCGGAAAAGCAGAGGAGGTCCCGGGGCCGCCCCGCCAGACCCCGCTCACTTTCTCAGCCGCCCATAACCGCAAACCGGCGGCGGGTCAGGAAACAGCCGCATTCACGGAATAGAGCTTCTCCTTTCTTAAAGAAAAAATAATTTTAAAAAATAGTTTGGTTTTTTTTTCTGAATTACGGGTGGAAAGAGCCGCCGAACAGAACGACTCGGCGGCGCTGCTTTTTTTGGAAAGTGTCTGATCTATATATACCGTCGCGAAAACGGAACCGCCTGCTCCGCCGTCGCTGGGTTGTTATTGTATCGACGGGCACAAGCGAGGACGGGACGGGGAGGGGTGTCAGGGGGACAGGAGTGCCCCCCCGCCGCCCCACCTCGTTCCGTTCTGACCCTACCGCTCCCGCTTTGCTCAGTTCAACCTCTTGCTCCCGGTTTCCATCCTCAATAACATTTCCACTCCCGCTTTTGCTTTATTTCTCCATGATCTCCTCCATAACGAGAGTATCAAACCGAAGAGTGCTTAAATTCTGGCTTTTCTTTTTTTTTTCTCCAAAGTACTAAAAATAACCTCCCTTGTGCCTCCCTTCCCAGGAGAAGCCAATCTTTCATACGCTGTTCCCAAGCTTAGAGCTTGCAGCCCCTACATCTTCTTGCTGATGAGGGTGTCAGATGTAATTATTTTTGAAAGCTGTATCCCATGTCACTAATCTCATTACTTGGGGATATTTCATCTCGTGTTTGTTTATTACTGTATTTAGGAAAGCAACTCCCACCTATGGTCTGTAGCGTGCGAGGCCCCTTTTCAATAGTCTGCAGTAAAAAAACAACCCATTGACAACCCAAGCAGCAGCAAGACATGGCAACATATGAGAGACACTACAACAGTGCATTCCTGTTCCAAAGCCACAAGCCAGAGAATACATAGGAAGGCTAAAAACTCTTCGCTTTCATTTTTAACTGCAGATACCAATATTTACAGGTCTAATACATTACAGCCTGTGCCACAGAAGAGGGATGTGCTCGGGCATCCCTATGGCACATGGACTTACCTCTGCCTTGGCTCCCAAGCACTGTCACAGTGTCTCCCAGGACCCTCTTTATCCATGCCACACCTCACACCCCAGTTGAGAAAGGCTCTTTCAGTTCCTCCAGTTCACTGCCTCTGGTGATGCTCCAGGTTCACTACTTGTCCAGGCACCACAGAGTCCAGACTAGACAGCAGCGTCCCTGGAAAAGTAAAAGTTTTAGGGGCATTTGCTGTGGAATAGTAGGTGTAAACCTAGATATTTGCCTTGGTGGGTGATCAGAGAAGTATACACAGTAATTAGTAAATATATAACAGTGTTTTTTAACATAGATTTTTGTTACCAGTCCTTTCTAGCACTTAATGTACAGCCAATACAATTTGACATATGAGATTTAGTTGAAAGCAAGCTTTCAACAGGATTCTAGATATTTTCATTTAAAAACCCATCTCAATTTAAAAGTTAAATTGTGACAGAGAGACAGGTTCTGGGAAATTTGACTGAGAAGTAGGAGCAATTGTATTGTACCTTTCCGTTACAGCTGAGCTATAATTGGTCTAACCGCTACTATGAAAGAACAAAATATTGGAATCTGTTGTGCAGTGGGGTGAGTTACTTTACATGAATTTGAGAAACAGTAACTCTAAGTGCAGTATCCTCCTTACAGCAAAACATTGCAGATATGTCAGATTTAGGGCTTATGGATATTCTACATCATCTTCTTGTATTAATTCAAAATACCACATGCCCGCTGATGACACTAAATCATAGTGCACACAGGAGAAAGGAGAACCAAGGTTCACTTTAATCCCCCCATGAATCAACTCTAGCTTTGAACTACCTTGGCTAACTTAATGTTCTTCCACTATGGAAAAGGATTCAATGAAAGATGGACACAAATAAAATTTAATGTACCTCCTGGCTAACTTCACCTGTGGAATATGTAGGTGACTTGGTTGGTTAATTTTAAAAGCCTTCTTAAGAATGGAGTAAATTGTGTCTGATTTCCAGCCTTTCCAGGGACAATCAAATCACTCGACATCTTTCAATGGGGGCTTTGTCTCAATGGCAGCAGGCTCGGGTATGGGGCAAGATGGAAACATACTTAATGCTCAGTTTCAGGAAGTTGTTGACAGATGAAACTCAAACGTTTCTGGGCCCTTTTCAGATATCCTTGCTGTATTGCTTTGCATGTGCTTTGTGCCTTTGATCCCTGTTTGGCTGATTACAGCAGACTCCGAGGGCTGGACTGTCCAGGTCACGCTGACGTCAATGGCCCTTACATGCAGAAATATCCTACTGATTTCTGTGCTTCCTATAAACCACTTGTTTTAATATGACAGACAGGTTGTTGGTGCAAATTGCCAAGTCCCACTCACACCAAGAGCCTTGAACATGCATGACGTCTTACTGGATATAGCAGTGATTGCGGAGGGTTCAGAGCTGAAAGGCAGAACTTCTCTCCTATTCCCAACTTCTTTGAAACCAGGCCCCTTTGGATTTATTGTATTTGCTCTTTTAACAAGTCGCTAGCTGACATTGCACGGGGGGTATATTTTCCTGCAGTCATTCTCTACCACAAGTACCTGAGACATGAGCTGTAGAAATAAAATTTTCCTTGCTTCCGTACCTGAGTTGAGAGTGGTTGAGGAAGAAAAGGCATCTTATCATCTGTAGAGCTAGCAACACAGTTAACCAGCTTAGCATCACACATTTGAGTCATCTCTCCGGGGGGTTACTATGCTTTTGCAGCAAAACTCGCCCGACCTCATGTGCTAACAGCAGCGATGTTGGTAGGCCTGCTTGGGAAACACACCCTGCCGCTTCCACTCTGCACCCCACTGCTTTCGGGAGGGTTAAGGTGGCCCCAGCTCAGCAGGTGCCCTGGGGAGTAGGAACTCACTTGGGAACAGGGAGTTGTTTACGGATTGGAGACGAATGACCCTGACAACAGCAAAGAGTATCTGTCCTAAGTCTTGGCCGGATTCATGTTGGGGTTGGCGAGTTTTTAATGTTTCATGTAAAAGAGAAAATCTTCTCTCCAAAGCTGGATTTCAGAGTTTCCTAAATTTACCCCTTTTCACTGGGGGTAGAAAGATTTGTCATGCCCTTACAGGAAGAAATGCTTGTTTTGGCCAGGGGTGTCTGCTGGATTCCCAGGCTGCAGGCAAAAGCCACTTCCCTTCAGCCTGCCCTGCCTGCCCCTCACAGGCCTGATACAGGCTCTTAGTCTGCCCTGGCCAGTTACCAAAACCTGAAATCCAGCCAGGGGAACCTGCTGTAAACACAAACCTACAGAAAACAGCTGGCTGACTGCTGGCATGCTGGGGGAAGGGGATGGTTAAGGAGCAGAGAAGGCATCCCAGTCTGCCCTTAATTACAGTACCTTGAAACCTCTCTGGTTTTCAGCCAAGGTTGCTTGTTGTCTTAGGATGAATGCCTGTAAATTTGAAATAAGTAAATGACTTCATTGTGAGGACTTGGTTTAGGATGGCAGTAGCAGCATTCTGAAGAGCTGTTTAAATGTCAATAACTTTTTCTAATTCGGGCTATAGGAATTAAATAAACCCATGTGGAATCAGCAAACTACTAGTTTAAGTTTGTGTGGCTGTGAACAAGTATGTGTGACAGAGAAAACTTCCAGTCAAATAAAAGCAACAACAAACTTGTTTGCTCAAAATTTATTCTCGTTATTAAACACGTAGAACATTTCCTGGATGTTCCCGTACACGGTTTCTAGCAGATACATTAAATCATGGGCTACTTCCACTCAGCCCATGAGTTCCTCATGGAACACCCGAGGGAACGGATGCTCCCCGCCGCCGTCGGGAGGGGAGCGAGGAGCGTGTGCGGGCTCCACTGCCCTCTCCTGGGGAAAGGCGCTCCCGGGAGCCAGCGAGGACTCAGCAGCCGAGCAAAGAGCGATGCGTTGGGCTGAGTTCTGCTGGTGTTTCAGCGTATAACAGCACCCCTTAAAGGTTTTCATCACCGTCATGCTACCTATAGAGAGACTATAGCCCTGTTGAGTCAGACATCCTGGCCGCAGCCTGTGATCCCCACAACCCCAACAGTGTCGACAGGGGGATCACGTACTGCAGTGAAATGTTGAGAGTGAGCCAGAGAGGCATCCCTGCTGAAAGGCTAAAATATGAGCTCTGCATGCTGCTTGCTGGGGGAACAAAGGAAAAAAGAAAAAAGAAAAGAAAAGTTGCTTCTCAACTGTGAAAATTACTGGGATACACATGTCATTCATGAGACGAGACTCAAAATAATGACGACTTTTTTTTCTGAATAGTGATAGTCTGCCTGCAAAGCTTTACTTTCCAGTCCTTTCTTCTGAAACTAGTTCCACTCACCCTTGTATTTCCTGCTCTAACGTGTCTCCTGTGTTTTGTGTAAATACTGCCTTGTCCCACGGCTGGGCCTTTAGTCGAGAGAGAGACTAATCGAGCACATCACTTCATGATGAAAGTGGCCTTCTTCCTTGAAGGACTGAGATAAAAGAAGTATAGCAAAAGTCACATTTTCAGTTCTCTTGGTACCATTAACTAGTGTTTGAGTGCTTAGAAAGCCTGTCAGAAGGGTTTCTGGGCATATTCAGTTCATAGGAACTTCAGAACTGGGCATAGCTTTCTATCCTCAGGTGAGAAGTAAGGTCAGGTATAACATCTGTCTCCAGCAAACCAGGAGGGAAAGCAAACCTCCAACACCATTTTCCAAGCAGTCTTCTCTTGAGAAGAGATGGAGAAGAGCTCTGTGGGGTGTTTCCCAGAAACTTCCTATCCCTCCAGGGAAGCTGGAGCCACTTACAGGACTCCGAGATTGCCAAGCACTCATTTGCATTTGCCCTATGTGCCACTTTTCAGAACCTGTTTCCATTTATGTCTCAATTCTCTGTGTTTTTGTCTTAAACAAATCTGTCTTCAGCCTTGAAAACCCTCAGCTCTTTGCTCTGGGTAAGTCAATCTGTGTGTGGTTCTGGCTTTTCCTTAGTTTTTATCAGCATTTATTTTCTGCTCCTGAGGGTACGTCTACATGCTCCAGTTTCACCAGAAGACCATCCTGACTGTGAATTCTTTAGGACAAGGGCATTCAGATTAATTTTCAGCAAAGTTACCCAATAGATGGCTTTCTGTCAGGAACTGACAGCAAATTTTATTGGAGCAGAGAATTAAAACAAACAAACAAACACCCACCCTCCACCCCCCCAAGAGATTAAAATAAGCAACATGTTTTGCTTTAAAATTTTTAGGGCCAGATTTTTAAGTGGTATAGGTTAGCTTGAGTTTTCTGATCATGTAACCCCTACAATCTGAATGAACAAAAAAATTGGACGTGATTTTATTTACAATTTGGTTACTTTTCAAGGCTAAAACTCCAGGTTCTCCTGAGGGCAGGCATGGTCCTTTTCATCCTATATTTGGGCTGCTTCCACCTGTTTTGCAGGAGTTTGTTGCTATCTTTAATTTATTTTCTCTGCTGTGATGTATTGTGCTTGTTCTTTCACCTCCCTCTCATTCATGTCTCTCTCTCTCTACTCTGTTGTCCAACCTTTCAGTTCTCTTTTCCCTCTTCCCCCTCCTGTCTGTCCTCTTCCTTGGTAGTTCCTTTTCCTTCCCCCTTATCTCAGCAATCGCTGCCACCATCTATATTTGGAATAGAGTGGGAACAAGCTATTCTTGTGACTTTACTTTGAAACAACTGAGAGGAGCAGATTATTTTCTTTGAACAAATAGAGGATACATTGAGAAGACAGGCTAGTAAAGTCAAAACATCGTCATTAGGGAATACCTGCCCAGCAGGTTCATTTTTCCCAACTCCCAGGATAATTTAATCAGCTGTTAGTTCTCGTTTGCTCTGTTTTAGCTTTAAATCCTCCTTCTGTGCATAGTTCCTCTCTCCAGGTTAGTAACCTGAGGTGCTAACAGAGGCCTGGCTCATCACCACAGTGTCTGGGCAGTCACACATCAAGGGGAATGACTGCTACCTAAAATCTCAGATGCCAAAATTAGATGAACCAGGATATATATTTGTTTAACACCTGAACTCAATGCCATTGCATCTCCTGGTGTAGTCACAGGGTACTGTTATAGAGTCCCACTTATGTGGGCTAGCACAGAAATATGCTGGGAGGAAATATTTCCTATCAAGCAATATGATTTCTCCATGTCTTCTCACATGAAGTCCTTCTCATTGCCAACTGTTCCTCATCCCCCCTGCCATTTAAACTGCTGTAAGCAACACATTAACAAAGCCAGTGAGAAACAGAGCTACCCGAACAGGACAGCACAGAGCGTATTTCTCCCTATCTCCCATATTTCTGTGTTTATACAATTAACTCCCACACTGGCAAATCAAACAAGAAATTAGGCCAAATAAGAAATTCAGTATCATGGCTTAGCTTTTTGTGCCTGTGCCATAGGAAGACCCACATCTATTTGTCTACTCCCAAGTGAAGCTGGTCCTGTTAAAACTCTACTGCTGTAACATGTTTGTGTGTGAAACAGCTTCATACAGGGGAGGATACATGAAATTACATGCAGGACGGTACCAAGACAAGATCAGTCCTTACACGTTAAACATTCAAAGGAGGGATAGCTACTAAATGTTAGACAAGAAACCAGAAGAAAGTAATTCTTCTACCCATTGATGACTTCCTGGCATTGTAGAAATGTTCCATCTAACAGAAATAGTCATGCTGACACAGTCCTTCAACAGTTGTGTCTGCAGTAATTGTTAATAAGCTCCATTTGCCTACAGAATACAAGGCAATACCACTATCTTAGGAGGGCAAGGCTGACAGAGCTCTAATGCTTTTCTATCAGACTAATATAAAAACAGATCAGTCTTCAAGCAAACAGATTCTTTTCCATGTTCACACTACTACTACTGCCACCACACTGCAGATCTTGAATGTGCTGTGTAGATCAATAACAAACAGCCTAAGCAAAGGGAAAAATGAATGACCCAGGCTAAGAAGTGACATCTACTTTCAGCACTAGCAGTAATTTCCAGGACAGATTGCCAAGTGTCTCCAAGCTTCTGTCCCTTAAAACTGAGCACAAGGGAATTTGGTGCACACAGACATAACAATATAATAACATTCCATACTGAATTAAGCGCATGTGCAATGGTTAAGTGCATTTCATCAGTATCAGATGAGTTTTTGTAATTTTGTGCTGCCATGGAAAGGACATATATTTTATTTATATGTCCTCAACCCTTGGACAACAGACAAATGAACTTTGGCATATTTGGAGAGCACTAAAAATGGTGAACTCCAAGTACCCTCCCCTGTTACCTCTCATCCCCTGTCCCATCCCCACCATGCTGGCAACTTGCAGCTTTCCTCTCAGTCCCCTTGACTCCACGTACTCTGTGCAGCTGAATAACAACTGCAAAGAGCATCTGAAAAATAATCTTTAATTTAAGGCTCCCAGGGCATTAAGGGCACAGACCTGGGCCAGTTTACTGAAGAGATAGCTAGCCCACAGCTGTATGGCCACAAACAAGTCTGCATTCACCGGCCCAGGGACCAGAAACTGCTTCCCAGGATCTCAGGAGTGCCAACGTGTCTTTGATTTTTATTATTGAGTAGATGCAGATGTGACTAAGGCTTGGTTGTACCTAAGCCATAAGTAAACTCCACTGAGATGTGCAAAGTATGTTTTCCCCCATCATCCTGGCCTGGATAAGCTGAGAAAATGAGCATTTTCTGAGTCTTTCTATCACTATTCAGAATGAAGGAAATTTTTGTACCCAGGAAGTACAAGAGAGTGCTAGAGTCCTTGCCCATGGTGTGTGATGTGCCGGATTCAGTCCTCTTTTCTGCCTAGAAGCAGCTCAGCCCATTTCTTTCACCTTACAGGATAGCACCCAAGCCCATGTTTCAGAGTCACTCTGGGGCCTCCCTGTGTCTTTACGATTCAGGCTTTGGGCTTCGTGTGAAGTGAGCCAGCTGGGCTGTCTCCATATTGGGGCTCAGGGCACCTGCCTGGAGAAGAGCCGAGATCCAACAGGAAGACAGAGCTTGTGTCACAACTTCTGCACTCTAGTGTTGTGCAGGTTGTGAGGAGCTGACAGGCTGTGCATCTGTACAAGGGTGAATGAGAAAACTCTAAGTGCTGAATTACAAGTGTTGATCTGCACTTAAAACCACAACCTGCTAGTACTTTCCAGGCATCCAAGGATGGACTATCGCTGTTGCCATACTCCCCCACAAAGGACATGGGAAAAGAAGGTGTGAAGAAAGAGCTGCACAACACAGATGATGTTTTCCACCTTAACTCATACGAGGTATCAAGGAACAGGAAGTATTCACCCTGGGACGTACAACAGAGACTCCTTAAAGCAAGGCTGAAGAATCATAGAATCACGGAATCAAAGAATCAACTAGGTTGGAAAAGGCCTTGGAGATGATCAAGTCCAATCTATAATCATAACCTATGACCATAACCACGTCAAACTCCGTGCTGTGATTCAGGACAGCGCTTGTGCCAGAGCACACTAAAAACAACCATCTCTGCCACATGCCTGGACAGCCTGACCAGGGCTGCCATGGACTTCGCAGACTTTCTGATAAGCACAATTATTGAAACACAATTTAAAGTTGACAACGTGTCTAAAAACACACACAGTGTCAGAGGAGAAATGAAACGTTGCTTCCCCCTCTCTCCCCCAGTCTCATTACAGGCTAAGGAAAAATAATGTATGGAGAATAATACTTCACCATCTAAAGAGTTTTACTGGTTTCTAAATCTAGTGAAGAGTCATTGTATATTTTGACAGAAAAATGGATCAAAATAATAAAGTGAATACAAAATTATATTGCTGTCAATAATTTAATTTACACAAAATAGCACTGTGACATGGTAATTGTTATATATGATGCAGCATTCAGTATAATATTTGGAGAATGCATTATAGAAAGTCAACATTTAACTACTAAAATCAACTTACATAATCAAAGCTGTCAGAGAATCTTTACAGTTTTATATTAATTTGAATGTAATTTACTATAGAGGTGTCATTCTTAGAGGTGCTTACAATAGTTAATGATCTCTGCATTTCCATTATAAAATCCTATTTTCAAAGGTTTATAACTTGGTCTTAAGAACTCTCAGCCCTCCGGCACATTTTTCTTTTCCTTACAAAAACTATGTTAGACAATTTAAACTTTTCTCTCAGAGCAGATAGTGTGGTTGCTTTCCAGATTCATTTTGAGGATTTGCTAATTTGCTGCTTGCCACCCAGGGATTTCAGGAAAAAAAAGGGTTCTTCACAGAAGTCATTACAGTTACATTTTCTTCTTCCATTTTCCTGAGCATGTTACCCCTCAGACCATTTTTCTTGCTGAAGTGTCTTAAGTATCTTCCAATATTGCATCCGAACCTTCTTCATCATTCCTTCCCTCTTTCCTGTTTTGCTGCCATGAAGCTTTCTTCCAGGTCCTTCTCCTCATCTCAGACTTTGACTGCTGGCTCTGTTCTGTGTCTTCTCACAGATGTCCACATTTATGCTGGCAACTGCTACTTCCACCATCCATCAGTCCATGGGCTCTCCTGGCTGCACAGTTACTCAGCCTCACACCTTTTTTCAAGCTGCGACCCTGATTCACTTTTCCAACTCATTAGAAGTCCAACAGTTAGTTTTGCTCTAGCGAGTACATTTCTCTCCCTAATCTTTCAGGCTTGATTCCTATCAGACATTAGCCATCAACCCACCCAGACCTGCTGTGTTGGTCAGTTGGTGACTTCCAGTTTGCCAGCCACAGGAACTTCGCAGCCCTGAGGCATTAAAGCTGTTTCCCCCTGCCCCAGGCTTTCTGCCCACAGGGTAGGACACTGCAAACCAATTGTCCACAAATAGCTTGTACAAGTCATTTCCAAAACCAGAATTTGAAAGGCAAATTGGCAACACAAAGCTATTATCCATAGTAAAACTAAAACCAGTAATTACCCTACTTATGTAGACCTGCTCCAGTTCATGGGTCTAGTTTTCTCAAATCCTGCTCAAATTCACTTATTTTTCATCCATGTCACCTCGCTGTCATCGATCCCCTAGCTTTCTGTAACCTCAGTGTTATTAGACCAGACATGTTTGAGCCAACATGCACAACTGCATCCAAAATCTAAGCTGTTATTATCATATAAACATTTAGATTTACACAGAAGTAGTTTTGTCCACTTATCCAGGGTCTCTTTATTTTTTCTGCAAGAAGAAGAGCTTTTCAAAGTATTTGGGATGCTCTATTCTACCTATTCAGTCTTTTTATGGCCACTTTTGTCCATTGTCAACACTTAGCCAAAACACTTTCCTTCCCTTTTTCCATCATTGTCATTTTCCTGTTTGAAAAAAATGAATGTATTACTGTCTAATAATTCAGTGATGTCACAAAAAAGATGGAAATCTCCTTTCCATTACACACACTGAGAACAAGATTTGCAGTTTCAGACAAAAAAATCTGTTGCTTACCTATCACATTACTGGAGGTGGAAAGAGGAACTATTTCATAGACGTCATGTGATGATGGACTTGATTCAAGGAAAATGTGCTCATATTTTGACTGGATAGCACTGGTGACTGACTCAGCAAGATAGTTTAACTCTGTAACTAGGACAATGAGAAAGACAACACAGGGAGTATTCTGTTTGATCCTTCAGATTCATTATTTGGTGATATAAAGAAACTCTTGAAATTACTTTTAATTTTCCCAGTAGATATCTAGCCGGACACAAGCAAAATGAGTGTTTGAATAAATTATATTTTATAGAGGCATTTGACACACTTCAGATTTTTATTCTGGTTTTGGAAAAAAACCCTAAAAGACTGACTATAGCATGGACTACTGGCTGAAAGCTCCAGATATTATTTCATCACTCTTTGTGTTGAGAAAACAGAACTGGAAGATGAAACTTTAATACTGTCAGAAAAGTCAGCGGCTGTATGGATCTCATCTCCCATGGAATGAATGGGACCTAACAAGCACAGGAGCTTAGAGGATGATCTTCCACACCGGATGATAATTCTTCCATTTTCACTGTCCCTCAGAAGAATCTACCAAACCAGTTTACCTCGGTTCAATATTTTTACTCCTTGAATCTCAATGAAGAGGTTTTCCTCTGAGGTAGGTAGTGCTGTTACCAAATGCCCGCTCTCCCGAGGTTGACGCCCACTTCATTCAAGTATTCCTAGTGCAGCGGGGATGTTAGTGGCTACTGGCTTGCAGCCAACATCCCACACATTTCCTCCGCAGCAAAAATGCCTTAATTCTGACCCACTGCCTTTCAAGTAGATAGTGGAAAAAAAAAATCAGTCACAAAGAGCTTTGCTTTTATCTGTATTTCTCCTTCAGAAGGATCTGAAAAAAACATCAGACGTTGTTCTTTTCTTTTTCAAGGTCCACGGTCAGCAAGGGTGAGGCTTGGTGCTGCTGTTAGAGCTTGAGCCCCAAAAGAAGCTAAAGGCACTCCGAGTGTGTTTCTAGGTTTGGGTAAAGGAGTTTTAAGCACATTAACTGCCGAGGGGGTGGATCAGTGCCTGCCGTTGCACCAGAGGCTGCATCCAGCACCTCTCCTGCTCAGCAGATCTCCTTAACACCATTCCTTCTGAAACTGTCACCTACTGTGGGAGCTTGTGTTTCTCAGGCAGGGCACTGAAAAAAGATCTGAAGGGACAGTAGTTTTTGGCTCCCAGCTGATGTTTTCCATCCTCAGCACAGATAGGAAGAACACTGCCGACCTCACGCGAAGCTGTGGGCAGTGTGTGCCGAGCCCAGCAAGTGAATGGGCAAGAGGAACTTGTACTTGCTCACAAACCGGGCATGCTGCAGGCCTGGCACAGCCACCACCACTGGCTTTGGGATGTGACCAATTATGCAACGCACACTCATTCTTAGACCCACAAAAGCCAAACACAGACATGGTTTTAAGAAGACCAGTGCATGGAAAATGGGATATAGTGAAACAAAGCTGTCCATTTCATATTTCCACTGTATGTAATCCAAAGGGAAAATAACACAAGCAGGTCTTACATTTGAGAATCTGGCCAAGCAGAGGTGAGGAGAGGCACAGCAAAGCTCACAGGGGAATGTGGAGCCCAAAATTACAACATGAGAAGCGCTGGAATCAGAAAGCAGGGAGAGAAAGGTTGGCAAACCATTGAGTTCATTTCCAATGGTGTTGTCAGGATGTAAGGAAGATAAACTACTCTCCAAGTTAATGTTATGTAGTGAGAAATATCTGAGGGAAGACATTAAGAAATAGATATAAATCAAAAATTTATCAGAAAAGAAAACCCCAAAGACAACTACAATCTGGGAAAAATCACCAAGTGGAAGGCAGATGGCCAAATCTTGTGATACAGATAGAAAGATAATCTACTTCGTTCAGAAGAACAAGAAAGCCTGGATGGCTAGGAATAAGAGAGATAATTAAATTGAAAGAAAGGAACTGATTAAAGAAATCATTAACGCTGACCTTGCATAAATAAAGTTTCAAAGATTGCACACATGCTAATTTGAGGAGCAGGATGACTAGAAGTATGGAGACAATTAAAAATATTCACTCCTCTATACCAGGGATAATGGTAGAATCTGAATGGAGATTAAATGTATTTGGTACTGTTCCAGCTGATTATGATCTTGGAAAAATAACATGGAAACTGATGTGGCAATATACTGAATTTAAGGAGAACTGCAAAATGTACAGAAGAACTCAAGGAACAAAACTAAAACAGTAAAATGAGCATAGGTTAAAACACAAGCTGCAGAAAACTGACAGCAGGAATGATTTCAGAAAAAAACTAGTATAGGTAAATTGGATAAAACAGAGGAAAGGCTGGCAGCCATCATCGCCATGACACTTGCATTACATCTCACTTCCAAATGCAGAGTCCAATTTGGGAGAAGGCAAGAAGCAGAATATGCTCTTTATAGGGGGAAAAAAGGCTTCTTTCTTTTGTAAGTTCCTGTGTCAGTAGCCATTTTATGGGGCTGCCAATCATGGCAAATCAACTGAAAAGCCAGATCATTTTCTAAAGCATCTACCTTCCTAGAGAAAGATTTTCAAGTTGACTGTGTACAATCCAGCTGCCGCTTTTAATCTTTCCCTGACAACAGTAGTTGTTTTATTACTTTGACAGTCATTTTTAGCCCATGAATGGTACCACAGTCCTTGTAAGATAGGAAAACTCTTTTGATCTACAATTTCATAAGGTTTAGCAATGGACAAAGGATTTTTCCGGTATACTTGATCACACACTCGCTGAAGTTTAGGCCTAGAGCCAATAAAAAAGCACTGAGCTACCCTTTTGGATACAAAAATCCTTTTTGATGAATGATGACTGCCAGGAAAAAAAACTTAATATAAAAATACTGCCTATTAATAGAAAATTAAAAACCAGGTTACTCCTGAAATAACTTTGATACGTTGCCACAATCACTTTTAACTGCCATACTGTTTTAATATAGTATGATCTATAGGATAGAAAATACGGATGCAAGATAGGCGTAAGTGCAAAAAAGGAAGGTGTTTCAAGCTGTCTGTAATAGCTAAGAGAAACTGGGAGAAAAGGCAGGCAGGCAGAGTAGTTTTCCAGCGTAATGACTTGTTCTCTGCTCTACAAGTAGAAACTGTATATTTTGTGCAGTCTGGAATACTGTATAAACTCTAAAATAAAATATATTTCCAAACAAAAATAGAAAGCCATTCAACAACCATTAAAGGTGAAAAAGCAATTGAAAATTTTAAAATCTGTAATTTTTATTAGCACAGGCTGCAGTACTTTGAACACTTACACATATGTTAAACTTCTCACACATGTGCATCCCATTTTCTTGTCCTATTCCCATTGGAACCCATCCTGCTTTTCCTTATGTATAAGAAATTAAAACAGAAAGCCTTTCTGATGTGCAAGTGTAAGGACAGTGTTTCCAGGGGAGCTATCAATTTAGCAGCAGTCAGCTGAATACGTAGCTACCTGTGGGGAGTGTTTAGATAAGGTGCTGCATTGAAGTCTGACTTCTTTCAATTCTTTCCTTCGAAAATTCTATGTCCATTGGCATAGGCAATTTCCATAAAGACATTCCTTTCTAAAAATCCACACTAGGCTTAAAACTTAAAGAGTGAGAAGAAACAATTCTCTTTTTTTGCTGGGTGCAGTTAGAAATCAGTCATCTTGATACTTAGATTGATCGGAAGAAAATTAAGGAGGATTCAAGGATAAACAGGAGTTACTCTTCCACTCCCTGCACTGCTCAGTTCTTGCATCTGTAGTATTTCTTAAGTAAGTATACTTCAGTTGACAAAAACTATTTCAGTTGACAAAAACTATTTCAGTTGACATTGGATTTCATACTTTTTGCTAGTCAGCTTCTGTTTATAATCTCTTGAAATTTCCACAGGATTCCCCAAAATCACATTTTCTGGCAAAATACCAGCCTGACTCCTACAGTCTAACATTCAAAACAGAAATACTTCACTTCGGTATTTTCAGATAAACCACTTAATTTGGTTTCATTACATTTTTTTAAACAAAATATTGAGATGCCTCTGTGCAATTATTTAAAAAAACGTAAGTTCTCCACAATCAGCTAAAACTGACCCCAGAGTCACTGACCTCAAGAAATCAGCTCTCAGTGCAAGCAGAGATCTTCACTTCTGTTTCTCTAGTTTGCCAGATCTCCAAATGAAAGACTCTTTAAAGGGTTATCTTTGCTCCAAACACTTAAAGTTGTATTTTTAGCCCCACTGTTTTGGAATAACACACAGCTCTGAGCTTTGCATATGCAAGATTTTTCTTTCCAGTCTTTCCTTCTGATTAGGAAGACTCAGAGGAAAGAATCTGGCCACTGTTGTTTGCTAATTATGTTAAGAAGTGCCTACAGTACATCAACCTCTTGCATCAGACCATGCTTGGAATTACAACTTTCTCAGCATTTGCTCCCTCAGTCTTGAGTAACTGAATTATTCCCAGCCATTATCAGTTCTTGGACTTTCCCTTTGAGACCTCAGTCCACTACAGTGGGAAAGACAGACTTACTGCAGGAAACACAGCCACGTGTTTCTGCATCCTTCCTGCCACATCTTGCAAAATGCTTAAGACATTGTGCAACAAAAATGAATGAAAATTTGAAAGCACAAGCAGAGCTGTGCTCTGATAATCCATGCAAACTCCAGTTCATGTGGGTGTCATCTTTGAGTACTATAAATAACTAAGAAGAGGTCTGGCTCCAAGCCCTACTGAAGGCAGGAGCAGTTCCCCCCCTCAACTTAAGATGCAGGTGTTGACTGCTCCCAGTGCAGCAACGCCTGGGGAGTTTCTGCTGCCCCAGACTGCCACGGTGCAGCTGGCAAGCAGATCATTGCAAGTACAAGGCAGCAGCTCTACAAGCCTGCAAGAACTTTGTGCAAATGGGACTGGTTATGGTTCGGGGGCACGGACTACCCCACCAGGACCATTTTGTTGTCTGTAATCATGTTTATTTAACTGATGATCTACGTCTGCAAAAGCATCAACTTCACAACAAATTATTCATCAAAAACCTAGCTCCATGCTTTCCGCTTCCCAACTCTGGCTTTCAGGATACTTCATCTAATAAATTTGAAGTAGACATGAATAAACAAACACGGCATTATACTAAGCTCATTCACTATGCATCAAGATACATGATGTTAGAAGTACACACAATCCTGGGAGCTCACGGAAAATGAGTGTGCAAAAAAGCAAAGATTATTATCTACGTGATCAGAAACTTCTATTTGTTTTAGCTTCATCTGTTTTGGATGTTTTGACTGAAAATAGTATTAATAATTTCCAAGTTGTGACTGACTGATTTAAAATATGATGTCTCCAGATGATATTTCGACATTCTGCCAATGTACCTAAGAACAATCAGACTGAAGTCTTTCTAGTGCAGTGTTCTGCCTCTGTTCATTTGTAAAATACAGCTATTCCCTCATCATTCTGTGTGGGACCAGAGAAACACTAAAGAGCTTTTTGCCTTGGAAAAGGAAGAAAGAAAGAAAGAAAAGGAAGAAAGAAAGAAAGAAAGAAAGAAAGTTTCCTTCTCAACAGCAAATAAAGGACCCAATCTCTTGGCATCAACTCACTGATTCAGATCATCTCTTGGAGAAGGAGACAAATGTTGTCTTCTGAATTACAGTCCCAGTAGAAGCTTTTCTGCACAGCAAAGCAAATCAGAAACATAAGGCCCTCATTAGCAGAAGCAGCTTTTCCAGGAACAGAATAGTGACTGGGAAATCATCTGATTCCTAGACATCCAGCATTTCAGCCATCAGCCCCAAGACAAAAGAAAGGGGGAGGCCAAGGCCTCTGGCACAAAGCTGTGCTCATAAGGACCCTGCTGCAAAACCTTTTCCAGGCACTTGTAGGACAGTATCTGCTTTCATTCAGGCTCAGCACCCTTACAACTCCTTACCTTCCTTGATGTGAGGGCAACTTCTGCAGCAAGCACTTTCCCACACCTCTTTCTGGGGAGGAAGGACACTTGTTTTCTCCTGGCTTCAGTGTCTGAAGTATCTGTGAATATTCAGCACTGCTGTACCAAGAGGTCTGGTCAAATGCAGGTCGTTGTTCTCTCAGTTTCCTGATAATCCAAGAAAGAAACTGTACTGATGAAAAAGCAAGGTTTAAACAACCAAATAACTACTTGCATAGAAAACAACACCCTTCTGCCTCAATTCTCTGACATTCTTCCAGCAATCAGTCCTGGACAGGGTGTTGCAGCATCATTCCAACATTTGGCATGAGCACTGTCAATTGCACTTCCTCCCAGTTCCCATCTTTTCCCTCAAATCAGAAACTGCTTTATGTTACTGGAGACAAGGAAGCATCCTCCTCTGGTCAGAGATGTGGTATGTATACAAGGAAAAGAATGAAGAAACAAAAATATGTCTAGCATTTGTATAGGGTATACATACACACACACACACACACATATATATATTTAAAAATAATTTGTATGGATCTAGCTTCTTATCCAAAATTTCTTGCATGCAAATAAGAGAGCATTTGGATTGTGGTTTGGGGCAGGTGGTTTCTCATGCAAACATATGAGGCTGCATTACAGCTACAAATGTTTCTTTTAGGCACTTAACACTGTGACAGTATGAAAGTATCTGTGCAAGCCTTTTACAGGTGATGTTCTTAAGCATTGAGTTAATGTATTAGTGTTGCTAAACAAAATGGGCTGAAACAGTATCACCTCTGTTAAACCTCATCCATTTTCTATGAGCAGTTTTGTAAACAGAGAAAATTATTGTCCCCGATAAACTGAGTATCAATATGAAGCAAAACCAAGCATTCAGAAAATTTTCAGCAAACGAGGTAATATTATGACACACATTAAGACCTCTTAGAAAGGAGAATATATATATTGCTAACAAGCTTCCAAAGCAAGCTGGATATGTAGGGCTGATGGTTTGTTTTGTTTTTTTTCATCAATAAATCGTGGAGGAAATTGCAGAATTGATATTAATCTTGCCCTTTGACACTTCTTGCTGTGAGATTTCACAAATATTCCTTGAAAGCAGAGGTTTTAAAGAATGGAAATGACCAGGATCCCCAGTGGTGAAAGGGAAGTGGGCTGTATTTGGAATCACCTCTGCAGAAAGGGAACACCTCAATAAATGCTCTGCGTGACCAGTTCTGACAGAGGGTTGTGTGTCTGCCAATGCAACCTACATTTTTTACACTAGTACAAGTCAGAATAAATATTATCTCCACTCATGTGACAGGCCTTTGATAGAGCAGAATTGGCCTGGTTGATTAGGAGTATGTGTCAAACACAGATAATGGGGGAATCCCTTTCAGCAGCAGCACAGCACCTCAGCAACCATAACAAGGACAATTTAACGAGTCTTCTGTTTTACAAGAGATATTAATTGCAGTCCTGTCACATAAGGTACAATTCAAGATAAAATACGTAAGAAGGGGAGGAATTGGATTTCATTCCATTTTTGTCACGATTATAAATTTTCTTGCAGGACCATGAATCTTACCACTACTGATCTGAATACCCTGGGTGGCTGACACACTGCAGTAGAACAACATGCATTGTTATGAGGTCTGTTGAACACTAGAAGAATGTCCGGTTTTCTGTTGAATCTTTCTACCACTATGATTTTTATTCTACTCTATGCAGTTTTTGTTTGCTTGTTTTTTCTAAAGACACAAAAAGCAGGCACCCAATCCTGTGTATCCACCAACAAGGATGCTTCCTCATCTCTCACCATTGCTATCGAGATTTTATAAATGGTTCTGCAAATGTCCCATTTGATACTTCCTTAGGGACGCTCCCAGGCTTACAGATAAACATCCATCCAAGGGTTGCACTGGACTGATGTACAAATCATCTTCACACAAGTAAATCAGAATTCCCAGTTCAGTGCCTCAATAGTTGTATCTCCATTCTATTAGTTGTCATGATTGAATAGGTGTTCTCTGTTTGTGCATTATATAAACTTTGTATTGCCAATGCACGTGCTCTCAGGTCAGGCTCCTTCGGTCAAGGGAGAAGGTGGACCTGCCAGATGCTGGATGCTGCTGCATGGCAGCAAGGATGCTCTGCCATGCTGCGTGCTCACCTGAGTCAGAGTAGCTGCAGGCTGACCCCCTGGATGTGGCACATGCTGAAGAGTGGGTGCTGCCTGCATGTGTGTTGTGGCTCTGAACGGGTCTCAGCCACCAACCTGCCCATCTTCATGTATTGAGGATTTTCCATTAAAATTAATTCTAATAAATATGTTGTCACTTTCGTGTATGCAACGTGCTTCTGAACCAGATCTAGGTTGTGTTCTAACAGTGAATACCTTTGCGACGAAACACTGGCTGCAAAGTTCCAACTGCAGTATATTCAACCCTAAATATTCCTGAAATATATCAAAATGGGTGAAAGAGAAATTTAATTCTTACTCCTAATCTCAACATCAGGCTAGAATAGTTCAGTTTGTTTAAAGATACTGCAACAGCAGCTTTGCAGAGAAATTTGTTGCTAAAGAGCTGAACCTTAAAGCTGTTCATAATCCTAAATCTCTTGTCCCGGTAATGCCAAGAACTCCAAACCCATAACATGTATCACCTGTTAACATACCTTGGTCATCAAAAGGTTGATTTTCTTCTCATGACTGAAAAGGAAATAGGTGGGAAAAAAAGCAAAGATGGCCTACTTTTTCTATAAAACATGCTAATAGGATTATTTTATTTTTTCAGCAAGGAACAAGGATGCCCACAAAGACAAACTTTTGGGAATATTTAGCATTTATATAGGTCTTTACATGCTAGTCTGAGAGATTACCTCAGACTGTTTAGGACATGATAAAAACACAGAGTCTAAAGCTGCTTGCTTATGAAGTTCAGGCAAGCCCAGGCTCACCAGCAGAGTGGTTACCTTAAGGGACTTTGGGTGACGCATCAGGCAACTTGTAATGAAACCTTCCTTTCATACCTTGGTGCTAGCAGTAAGGTTCACCATTTTCTGCACAAAGCCTGCATATTCAGGAAACACGGAACTGAAATTCAGCCAGCCACACACATCCCCCAGAATTGAAAGCATGGTCTGTCAGCCAAATGACACAAAACACTGAAACACAAGTTTTAAAGTCTGGTCTTACTCAGCAAAATATTTGCATGCTTTTGGACCCATCTCCAAATGACAGCACTTGCTAAATGCCATCCTCAAGAAGTGAGGCCTCATTTGGCCTAAAGATGGAAGTAATGTACTAACCTGGATTGTCAGAAGAATATAGGAGTCCCAATTCATATTTTAAAAGTCCCAGCTAGAGATTATCCACGTTTCAGGAACCTCAATAACCTTACAAATCCTGTCCAAAGAGTTTAATTTGCTTCTGAAAAGAGGTGCTGTAAAGATTATAAATATACAATTGACAGTATAGAACCTCAGCATGTAATCCAGTACCCGTTGGGCCAGAAAGCAAGTCTGACACCAGAATGAGCAGCTCTTTGCTGCTTGTACGGAACTACTGAGATCATTCCAGGTGACCCTGAGCAAGGATAAAAGGACCAATGGAGTTTTTGTAGGCATTATTTTCTGATTGTTAGAAATAACCAAAATACACATATGTGAGAACATTGACCAGTAAAATTATTGAATAATCATGATTTGGGGGGTTTTGTTGCTGTTTTTAAAGATTTTCATTAATAAAAAATATTGATATGGTAGGACAGTGCAATATATCATTTCATACTGTGCACCCTGAAATATCCTGAGATTATTCAGTTCATCTTTCTGAAAATTATATATAAGCTACTTAATTAAATACAGGAAGTTCTCTTCTAGCAACCCCCTTCCACATTCTGAACATGAAAGCATACTCTAGAATATTGATAGTCCATGCAATACTTTAATGTTGGAAAACATTAGTTTTCAGTAATTATGGGGATTCATTGAGAAAAAGAAAAAATAAAAGAATGATTATATGAGCTAATTTTTATTCTCTTTCGTACTGTCACATCGTGAGCAATTAAGAGCCTCACGTATGTGAAAGCAGCATTTGCTTTCTCTTGCAGGGAGATCACTTACCCCCCGAGCTGGGATGGGCTCTTTGCTGTGACCTTTGTGAAGCCGCCCCCGCTGCCCCGCAGTTAACACGTTCTGAAGACCCTCCTTTGTCTCTGTGTCTCTGGTCACATACTAGCAACGGGCTCTGCTACACTGGAATTAATTAAACAAACTGCTCCAAGCTTTAATCTTTTATACAGCAGCCAGTGCAACAGAAACTATCTCATGAGTCCCATATTTGTACACATCCAGCAGACAAAATACATGTGTGACATGCTGCCTTCACTGTGATCTACATGCCAATTGATATTTTCACCCTGTTCCATGATAGCTGCTTCCTAAACCAACCAACCATGAGTAAATAATAGCAAGGACAGATCTGTCCTCTTATATTGAATTTCAACAATCATGATAAAACCTACAAGTATGTAGAAAACAAGTCTCTCAGTATAGAGAAAATCTAAATTTCAAAATCACCTGCACAGAACTGCCGGACAAACATCTAGACTTCACCAGATCAGGGTTAAAATGCCACAAAGTGGTGTTCCCCCACTCCACAACCTGGGCAAGAAATGTGAGATGGTGTCAGATGAATCCCAGCATTTTTGTGTGGGTTTTCTGAGACATCTGAAACCCCTCAGGTGAGCACATAACTGACATCCTCTTGGCCCTTCAGTTTGCTCTCCCTGCATGGCACCAGCTCTTTGGGACTCTATGGGAAAACTCACAGGAGCACCTGATGCAAGGTGGCAGCTGCAACAGATAACATCTCATTAGTGGTTTATACACTCCAGCCTTCTAGCAAACATCTCCAGTTCTTAGTTCAGGCCAAACCCTTCCTTCCTTTCTAAAGTAAGAGGTTAGTGTCCAGGTCAGCAGTGAAGAACAGCTCTGGTCCCCTGGGGTATGAGATTTCACAGGAGTTGAGAGCGAGCGTGAAAATGTTGTTAGTGAGTCTCCTCTCTGCTACCGTTCAAGGAAGGTGCTTGCTATTACCAGAGAAATTAGAATACTTTAAGCCCATTAAGTATTTAAAATGCAACTACTTCAAAAAGACAAGCTACAACTGAAGTTTTCGGCAGTGGCTTTCAGAACCCCACCCTCAGCAAAGCAGAAAGAATAGAAATGGGAGCTCAGCATTTCTCACAAAATAGGACTGTGTAAAACCCCCAGGCCAAAAATACTCTTCAGAGATCCTCAGAGAACATAAAAGATCAAAACTTCAACCTCAGCCCTGTGTATCTGAATTGCTAATAGATGCTCAGTACTGTCTCCATCTGCAGCATCACACAACGAGGATTAGAGGTAATCATGTTTTTAAGGAAAGGAGTGTTTCACGTTGCCAGAAGCATCTTCAAAACTCAGACTCAGAATTATGATGTAGCATTTTCTCTCTCGCCCTGAACAAGGTTTTTCAATCACCAGTTTATGGACAGCTGCACCAATACTGAGCTCTTCTTATGTGCTAAACAACACTGGGACATTGCAAAACTACAAAGGCTTGTCCTGTCCATTTAACCAGCGTGTCACATGGAGACAAAGCATAATGCAGCCCTGTGAAAAGTCCACCCACAAACTTCATTTCACACTATAGAATGAGGCACTTGAGTTCTCTGTCTTCCTTCTCTCACATGAGTTCACATGACAGCAACTTAAATATTTTGGAGACTCAAGAATATAGCCTTTCAAAAAGTTATCTGCTTAAAAAAAGTAGTAATAAAAGATATTTTGGTAGCTAACTTGCTATTTCTTTCTTGTTCAAAACCTTTGCATTCAGTTTGTTTTAAAATGTAAATCAGTGCTGAACAATAAAATAGAGTAGTTGTCATTGAAGAGAAAAGCTGTACCATCTTATTAAAACCTGACCCTATAGAATCAGAATCCACAGCACTTTGAAGTGAATTAAAATACTATCACTAGAAAGATAATTTTTTTCATTAATGAAACATAGTTACCTAAATTGCAAGATAAAGTTTAAAAAACACTGCAGTATTTGTTACCAAACAGGAGATATTTATTTTAGCAATTAAACCCATAACAAAATCCCCATTATACTGACACAGCGGTACCAAAAAGGACAACCCCCCTTCCTGCATGCACGCTCATGCACACATACAAACACACACTCCTTTTACCCAAAGCTGGCAGAACAGCCACATGGTTCCAAAGGGAGGGGCCAAAGGAGCAACAAATCCAAATATCAACTGTCAGAAAAAGACATTCCTCAGCAAAGCTGTATTTGGAAGACAGTGTCAGGTTTTAACATGCTGTGTTCATGGAACTACCCAACCATGTAGTAAAAAGAAATTAAAAGGAAGGGGTAGTGAAGAAGCTTTAAAACTATTATTTTAGGAGTCTATTTTCCCTAAGCATAGATGTAGGAAATAGTGAGGACTGTAGTAAAGAGATCAAATATTCCTGGAAGAAGTTCTTTATATAAACAATTGAATCGCTCCTATTTGGTTTTATACAGATTATATAAGCCCCAAAATAACCCTTTTAAATATTTAATTTCATAACTAATTAATTCTCTGCAGTGGGGAACTACAACAAGCTTGGAACAATTTTCTTAAATGAAGCCAGCTGATGGCTCAGGTTTCCCAACACTGCTCATCCTCAGCCTTTCTGAGGATTCACTAAAAACTTCCCCACTGATGTCCCCATGCAGCAGTCTCAGCAAGGTAAACCACCTGCATTTACCTTGAAAAAATGGAAAATATCCTTCTGCCAGGCAAAGGGAGGCCAATAGCCTTATGGCAAAACAGCGTACCAGCAATTAGTCAGGTCCTGTAACACACACCTGCCATAAACTCAAGGCGCTGGCAGGGTCAATTCAAAGACACAGACTAGAGACTTTTGCCTAAATGCACTTCTTCTGGAACTGTTACTCCAACAACAGTTACACCCAGAAACCTCTTTAGCTATGCACAATCAGTACAAAATGTGGCATTTCCAGTAAGAGTATGAAGAATACTGACATCAGTTAGCAGTCCTGCTAAGGCACCTGTACCCATGCTAAGCGCCCTGCTTTGGTCACTTAGTTTAAGCACAGACATTGCTCCTTTGATTGTACAAGGATATTTGCCAGATGAAAAACTGCAGGAGTCAACAGACATGCCAGTCCTCATAATCAGGAGAAAGAACCCCTTTAAATATCATGACTAAACGAGGCCTTTAAGACCCATCTCTATGACGTGCAGGTGAGCACAATGAAGGTTCGGTAACAAACCTTGCACAGGTACAGCTGGAACAGGATACGGCCATCGGAGCCAGCTGAAAGCTGCAGGGAGCCCGATGGGAGATCCTCCAGACAGTGTAATCACACTCTCAAGAAAAAAAAAAAGAAAACTTTTAGGTTACCCGGTGCAGCTTTAAGCGGGTGCTAGTCTTCCTCAGCTGAAGTCCTTGAACAACACATCAGGAATGAGAAACAGCTTACCTAGGTGCTTCTGAAAAATTAAGCTAGAAGACTGTGATGGGAGCAGGACAAATGACAGTTCTGTTGCCTTCTTAGGAATTCTTTTGGAAAAAAAAGCAGTGTAAAAAATCAACAAATTAATCACCACTGAGCTATTTTCCTCATGACCACATGACCCATACATTTCAAGGAGGGAAAGTGTTTCTCTGCAACCAGACTGTTGAGAAACTACCCTGCAAATAATTCTCTCTTCGTTGCAATGGGTCTTGACATTGACTTTGTCATGTTAATTTGCCACATTCAATCCCAGTATTTGCTTGAACCGAAGCAGCAGAGACCTATGAACATCAACCATCAGCTGAGTCCATGAAGCACAAATGCTGCCCTTTGACGGCCAGTGGTACTCCCTGTACCAGTTATCTTCTTGTTTTGGAAAAAAAATGAGGAACCTATCAGGAAAAACCCAGCACTGAATCATTTGACAGAACACGTTTTAAAATAAAGCAAGCTCTAATGTTATCACAGCCAAAGAAAATTGGCAGAGGGTTTGGCTGTAGCAAAGACACTCCTCTAAGCATGAAGTTTCCCATTCTGTCAGTTCTGAGACACTGGACATCACTGTACCCCCATTTGGGAAGGGTTTTGAGGCAGGGGAGCAGAAGAAATGAGAGCAGCCTGTAAATGGGAGCCAACATGATTACAAGGACTATATGCTGCATATTAGTATCTGCAGAAGATGCATGGAAGCAGACTGAATGGGTACACAGGAACCTCTGCCAAGCCAAGCACAGAAATAACAGAAAAATATCAAAATCCAATGTTGTATTCCATATGGTTTTTATAAGCATCTTGATGATAGAGGCCCCAAAGACAGGAGGAAGCTGTGCCACGTTGTAAACATGATTTTTGATGCCTTTGGAAGACACTGGAGTGATACAAAAAGCTTGGGGAGGGCTTTCACCTATCTTTTTTTACCTCTGTCTTTCTCACATACACCTCAGTCTCATGCTGGTTTACAGCCAGCGGCTTATGTGCCATGTTTGAGTAGATACGTAAGAGAATAGAACCATTCCAAACAGAGAAGGAACATGCATGAAGATACAAAAGGGGGTTGCAGGGAATGGGCATGAAGCACTCTGTGCTGGCTTGCCTTATCTCCTGGGCTGCACTTTCTCTCAGAAGCTGGAGACCTGCTTATTACTCCTACAGCTCAGGGTGCTGATCTTCCAGCAGGAATACAGCATCAGGCTGTTGTTCTAAGCCATCAGCATTCTCAGGCTGCTGTTTTCCAGAACACCATTGCTGCCCCACCTCCTTTCTTGAGGTAAGATACAGACTACCTGCCTTTGCTACAGAGTAAATGATTCCTAAGAGCACGAGAGCTAGGCAATATATATATATTTACACAAACTATATATTGTGTGAAAGCAAAGCTTTGGTTCAATCAAAGGCAGCAGCCACAGAAGGAACCAGTGAATAAGCTGAAATTACTGGCTCACAGAGATACAGTAGAACTCAGCATCGCGGTGCATCTCTGACCAAGTTCACAAAAACGTATCTCAAGATAACGAGAGCTTATGGAAGTAAAACCATCAACAGCACAGCAATGGGCAAGAAATGTGATTGTAACCTGTAAATCAAACACCAAAGGTCTTACAAGGCCACCAGTGACAGGTGGACACTTAACATAAATGTGATATTGTACACCTAATATAAAAAAGCTCTCTTAATCTCTTCTTTCACATGCATCAGTAACTCACGCTGCATGTAAATGTCATATATCTAGTAAACAATTCATTTAAAATCATTTATGTACAGCTTAAAATGTATTTTAATGGTATTTTTCTAAAGGTCAGATAATGCAAAGAAAAACAGAAAAAAAGGATACAAAACTTACCCAGGTGATAATTTGAGTATCCTGCTAATAGCTTATATAACATAATGGTGTTTATTAAAAGAATAAGCATTATGTAAGTGAGAAAGAATAAGTAGTGTGACAGGATCAAGATTAAAACTCAGGAAATTCCCATTAAGTCAGTTCATCCCAAGTTTACCATTGTATAGAACAGCATAAGAGAGTTTACTCTTGGGTATACAGTATACAAGTATATCAAATGGTTATAATATAAAAGTATAATATTCTCTTTCCAGTACAGATGTGTTAAACCATTGGATTTGGCTCCAGATCTGATTTTCACTGCCACCAGACTCTGGGAAAGGCCACATCTTATGTTTTGAACAGGTCATTTCAGGACATAAAATGAGAACTAGTTATGAAATTCACTTTCCAAAACCTTCAGTACCCAGCATAAGAGAAATTCTGAACTTACAAGACTACCTCTATTCCGTAGCTTGTCAGGCAAGCTTGACTTCAAAAGTTGAAGGCCAGGCCAGGACAAGTTGGTCCTTCTGGTGTACATGGGATAGTGCCTGGTGTTGCATGGAGCCTTATGCCTTAGACAAGCCACACTTCCAAAAGCTGTGCTTGCATTTTCCCTCCATCCCTAGAGAGCACACCATACACATACACACACCACAGCAAATTCAGCTTAGCAAGAGAAGTTAACAAAACATGAAAAGAAAAGTTATTACTGGCAAGCCCCTAACAGGAAAAATGCCACCTTCCCCCGGTCTTCGTAATGCCATGCTGGCATATACACATGTACATACATCCAAGATAGTTTAGAACAATTTAAAAAGAAGTTTTGACTCTATTTTTTATTCGTTAGCGTGTTTGTGACCTATACTACAAGACTGTTAATTTGAACAATCCAAGAGGTTCTCTCTTTGGGGAGGAAAGAGCAAGACATGCTAAATACAGTGTACACTTACCATCTGCATAGGGGCCTCTCAAACCTTGCCAGATCTTCATTCTCACTTCTCATTTGACACTGTCTCTACTATCTCAGGTTGTTGGAGTGGGTAAGAGCCACAGCAAACAGCTCCTGTACTTATTGGCATGTTTATGCACCCCCAGAAACTACTAGTCCCCCAGATCGCCTTGAACATTCCTGAAGAGTTGAGTCTGAAAAACAGATAAAATATTTTAAACAAAAAGAAGAATGCTAGTTGCCTCCTCGTAGGCTGGGCAAGCTCTAAACACTTGGAGATTTTGTATTCCTGCCCAATAGTCCCCGTCAAGGGCAAGGGCTCGAACACGTATCTGACAGTAGGAGCAGAAAGTTTCTACCCCCCAGCTCTGAGACCTCAGCCTTGTGCAAGCGCAGGGTCAGTGTCTCCTGGGAGATAGCTGGGCTTGGGCCTGCTGATGGAAAGTTGCTCCCTGTCCGGTGCTTGGTCCCTGGCAGCCTGGGTAATGACTCAATGATGTCATGTCCTGGTCCAAAGTGTCTCCAGAACTGGTGCAGGTACGTGGCACAGCAAAATTACATTGTTTGTCCCACCTTATTGTGGGTAACCAAACTATTCGAGTTACTCCTTCCAGCCTTCAGAGCAATCCACCAAATGAGAAACTTATGGATGGATAGGTTTTTGTCCAGGGAAGAGAACCGGAAAGAAACACTGAAGTTGGAAAGGCATTTTCCCCCAGGCCAAACTTACTTTTTCCCTTTTTATTGTTATCTACTACGACTGCAGTGACCTAGGACAGTCCTGTGGCTTTTGATCTTTTACGCTAATGGTCTCTATTTAATTAGATGGTGCTAGAAAGCTTCATTCTTTGGGAAAAGGAGGAGGAAGCTAAATGGATATTTTGTGGACCAGTCAGAACTATGAGCACTTGGGAAGTTTGTTGGCCTAAAATGACAAAAATTATATAATTTTTATTAATTTTTAAAATGTTACATTCAAGGAGAAAACATACTTTCAAAGAACAGTCTCAGATACTACAGGGAGAGAAAGACAAGTATACAAAGATATAGAACCTGAAAAGCCACTTGAGTAAATTTACTCACAGGATCAGTCACACAAACCAGTTCCTGAACTGCTTGTTTGTGGATCACACACATACTGCTTGGGAAACACAGATAGCAGTTAAAATATTCTTCCCCAAAACTGGTCAAGGATCTTTGTCTGCTGGATGAGGTTTAAGCTTGTGCAGAGCTCTTAAAAATTACAGTGATTATTTTCAACAAAAGAATTATATGAAGAACAAAAATTAAAGGCAGAAGGAAGCTCCCAGATACCTGTAATTACAGATGTAAAATAATTTTCTTTTAGAAACAATTTATGTTACAAAATCAGTTTTATTTGCTTTGCTATTACACAGTTTTATGCTTCTTACTTTTTGTTCTCTCATCTTCTGAAGAAAGAAAAAGTAAATTAGAAACAAAAAGCTGATAGTGAACATACATTATGAAATATGAAGAATCGTGGGACCAACTGACCACTCCAGTGATTATGAAAACTGTAAACTATTTAAAAGAGAGCACTTTTCACTGCTCTTCATTAGAGTCTGATTACCTCAGCCATTAACATTTGGCTCTTATTATGATGATTGTGAAATACTGTTCACACTAATGGACAAAAGAAAGTTGACATGGCTATCTTGATTAACTCATCAATAATAATTTGGAATAATTTTTCTTCATTCACTGGATGAATCATTCACATGTCCTTTAATAACGCACATTGTTGTATAGTAAATTAACATGAAGATTACCCACCTCTGGGAGCTACACTCTACTTCAAAGTATTGCTCAAAAGAGATTTCAAATTTGAATTTTACTTAAAAAAAAAAAGGAAGATCAGAAAACAATGACTTCTTTGTAACCGTTCAGTACATCAAGACGTACAGCCCTCAAGTTATGCAACTGAGCTCAACCTTTAAGCCACCAGATACTCAATATGTAAAAAACACACTCCCCACCTATTTGCATTCTTCTCCAGAGACTAAAGCAAAACTCTTGTTCTTCATAAGACAAATATAAACGTGAATAATAAACTGACTAAAATGAAGTAATCCTTACTTAAACAGATAAGAATATAACCAAAGTCCACCAGGCTCTTTGTGGATCCAGCTTTGCAAACCTCCACTCACATGAGGTTTCATAGGCAACGTGAGTGCAAACTCAAACTCTACTCATGGTAGTCAGTCCTCTCTCCATGCAAAAAGTCCTGACAAGTCAGCTTCTTGCTGAGGATCATCTGTGCAGGACACGAGGTGAGGTGCTCCTGGCTCTAAGCCATGCCATGGTCCCCATGGCAGGTGATGACCCTCCTCAGCTCTTTGCAGCAGCAATTTTCACATGCCTCAAACAGATAACTCTGTGAAAATGCAGTGACACCAACCTCCTTGCAAAAGCCAACATCAAGAGTCAAGATGATTCTCAAAATTCTCAAGAGTCTTGGCTTTTCCCTTCTCACTGTATCTTGTTCCATCTCTTCTCCCCAAATCACCACTTCATTTCTGAAAGTGCATCAAGCAGCTGTCTTACCTTTTAGCTCTTTGCTACCTGTTGTTATTGGACCTCCAGAGCTCAGAGGAAAGGCAACCTGCTGCTTCCACCTTCCTGCCGGTACCCACCCCCTGACAGCAGCAACCATCCTGGGGCACAGGATTGTTAAGCAACAGCTAACAATCCTGTGCCCCTGCCCCAGCCAGTGGCAGAGTGTCAGAAAGGAAGTAAGACAGGGTAGATGTATATTTAGGAGCTTCCTAAGCCAGGCAGGGCACCTTTGCACTTAGTAGATGGATTTTCTTCCATTGATTTTCCTGATTGCTTTTAGAACATGTAAGCCTGTTACAGTCCACAGCATTGCATGGTGCTGACTTCCAGAGTTTAACTGCATACTGTCTGAAGAAGTTACTGCTTTTGCTTGTTTCCAGTCTACAACCTGAGGGGTTTTTTAATGGCTCCTGGGAGTTGTATAGGAGGAGACAAGGAACAGTAATTCCCAGTTCAGTTTTTTCATGGATTTTACAGCTATCTATAATCCCTTCCTCAATTCCCTCTCCTCTATGCGGAGAAGTGCTAGCTGTTCAACTGCTCTCATGGTTTACTGCAAAGACCAAACTGTTTTTCTATGTTGTTTCCTGATCTTTTCCTAATTTTGTGTGGGTTTTGCCTGCTACTGAACACTGATTAAATATTTTCAAGAGCTGTGATAATGCCATCCTGACAGTAAGCAGTTCAGAGCTCATTACTGTGCACGCAGCATCAGGTGTTTGCCCCCCATACCTTGATTTAATTTAATCTGTACTGAGTTTCATCCGCCTTTTTCATTTCCTAGACACTCTATAGGATGAAACTGTTCTATATGTCTTTTAAAACCTTTATTCTTTCAATATTTTTTGTTAACCACCCTAATAATATCGCATCAGTGAATACTCTCACTACACCACCACCCACCTTACAAGCGATTATCTATGAAGATGTAGAACAGCCCAGGACTAGCACTCATTCCCAAAGGACTCTCCTGTGATGTCTCTTCATTGAGAAATCTAATAATTTAATCTTGCTCCTTGTTTTCTACCTTTAATTAACTCCTTTATCTGTGTGAAGAACTTCCATCTTTCACAGTTCAGCTTCTTTAAGGAAGGGAGGGGCCACATTACAGTCTAATACAGGGGAAGAGGAGAAAGAAATTACAAACCACTTCCATTTCTTTATCTCCCATTTTCCTTGTTTCAGACATGCATCTCAGTTATAATCTGCCACAAAAACAATCCTTTTGAAGACTGCTGTATTTTGTCTTTTTGTAAACGGTCATTCTTAAACAGCAAGGTTCCCAGCTGCTGCTATACAATATATGTATCGGCAACAAAATCGCCTAACGTCATTTCATTAACTCACCCACTGAAAAACTGTTTCACAGGAAGGAAGTTACCACTGGGAATGGAGAAGGAGAATAACATTTGTTTGATAGTAAAGATTAATTGGAAAATGAACTGCGTAATGGATGCTTGTGGAGGAATAACTAACATAATGGAATATTCGGGGTATTTTCCTATCTTTATGTACAGCAAATAATCTATATAAATCCCCCACTCACAGAGATGAGAATAAACGCTTCATAAATATTCAAACACTTTTTATAGTTACAATGGGAAACACATCTTCCCGTTCTTTCCAGCTGAAATAGTGCTTATGTGCTCTTTTCTCTCGGTGCTTTATGCGGCAGCTATTTCAGCAGGCCGAGCGTGCTGCGGAGCCAGGAGGGCAGCTGTTCATCTGGTGCACATTTCCAGCGCAACAGCTCCGGCAGGAACTTTTGCACCTCCAGCCAACGCGATTGGCACCGACGCTGCCAGCGGGATCTGCGAGATTTCCGCTCTTTCAAACACCTATCGTATGTCGGCACTTGAATTGTGTAGGTTTGTCATTTCAGGAGACACAATTCAAGACCTCTGGAGTGTCTTCTCAGAGCTCAAAAAGAATATAAACAAAGGAAATGACATGTGGTTTTATGATCATTGCTATAAAACATTTTATCAGCTGAGGGACAGTACTCCAAGCTGCAATATATATTCATATGAATAATTCTTAGTTAACGGGGTAATTCTCTCAATTTTACTAGATTTTATTTATTCTAGATTCTTATCCATTGCAGGCCAGTCCAGTTTGGGTAGGGAACTTGTCTAGCAGCTGGACATTGAGCACAGAGAGGCAAAAATACTTTTTTTACTGCCATCAACTTCTAAGATTCGCAGAATGAGAAATAATTTCATTTTCTCTGTCTTATTTTCTGAAGTCTGAGGAGACAGGTACATTGAAAAGTCATTACAGAGGGGAGGGTTAAAAAATAATGAAATTAAGAATTAGACGTGTAATTAGTGGTTCTGATTGAAAAAGACCAAACCAAAAAAGAAAACCCCACAAACACAAGGCACTGAAATTCTCACATTTAATTAAAACTTCCCACCAAAATCTGCATCCTTTACACAAGGAAAATAAAATTTTGAACAAAATTCTATTTTCCAGTTGGATGTTGTTTTGGCTGAGAAACTTTAATCAGTTTTACTGGGCCAGAAAGGAGATGCCAGTCAGTGTGTGTGTGTTTCCCTTTTCATCATTACAGGAAGTAGTATTTATTGGACTGCTTGGGGACTATTTCTATGTAACAGAAGTATTTCTTTATATACTAAGAGAAGAAATACTTCTATTATATAGAAATAGTCCTCATGCAGTTCAAAGTCTTCCATGGGCTCAGGTAAATACACTTCATTTTCTTCACACTAAACACATTTGCAAATCTTTTCTGGGACACATTTTTGTACACACATTTATGTTGCATTGTTCTCTTGTTCCCAGGAACTAACTGCCCTTAATTAAGAAGCCTTGTACTTTTGATCCATATCATACTTCCATTAAAAATCCCTGTATCATATAGTTAAGAGTACTTAGCGAACCAGTTGTTTTCCTTCACAATTTTGAGAAACTAAAAGCTGTAATTTCAGTCATCACCAGAGTCAAAATTGCATCAACGGGGAGAACACGCAAGTGGAAACTTTGAGAGCAGTGAGAGTGTAAGAACAAATAACAGCAACCAACATTATTTGTCTGCTCCAGCCCACAACTATGGTCTGACTACTACACAGAGGAGAAGCTATTTATATACTGATGCACACGATATGCATTAATGAGCTCACTTGGGGGTTTATGATCATAAAATATATTGCTAGAAACAATGAAAATAATGGGGGGGAAAATTATCCTTGAAGTAAAATATTAATAAACGATTTTTTTCAGTATATTGATTGAGATGTTCCCATTTGTGACAAACTTAGTGCCATTTAAAATGTATAATTTGGTTGAGAGTAAGAGGTGAGAGGATTAAGTACCCCCAGCTTTTCAATAATGCAGCTGCACTGTTGACCCACTGCCACAAAAAGTCAGCTCATGAGGTCTATGTGGATAAAACCAGTTAAACCCTCTTTCCAAAAGATCTCATTTTCAAAAAGCACACCAGTATAGGAAGGATAGGATATAATTTGGATGCTACTATTTGGCTCTCAATGTCTAAAAAACACCCACCAGACTGACAAAAACACATAAAGACACCCTTCTATATATTATATATGCGTGCATGTGTGTGCATGTGTAAAATAATTTGGTTTAGTCGTGTTTAAAAATTGAGGGGACTAGGATCCATGGCTTTTGTGCCATTTTGAAGCATGACACTCCTTTACTATTCCAGCATCAGTTCAGATTTCATCTGAGCGAAGTCTTGGGCTCTGCACTATAGGAAATATCCAAACACCAAAAATAGCTGCTTGAACTAGAATTAATCACAGCATCAAACCCCATGCCCAAAATGGCTTCAGTGACAGGAGGTCTGAGGAAAAGCATCTAATAGATGGATCAGAGTGCATATTTGATTTGTGTAAAAATAGGATGCCATGTCACCTGCAGCTATATGTTAATTTAGTATAGTCCTTACATTGACAGGGCTGTGCTATTATCAACATGGTAGAACTCACTGAACAATACGAGGCATATTAACAGCATTAATCAATTAACAAAAACATCAAAAACAAAACCAAAAACTTTTGAAATCCTTCAGTATGTACAGATTCTCTGACATAAGCTAGAGCATAAATACTTTATTTTGTGTATTTAATGTAATGATAATTTTCTATTTTTTAAATTAGTATCTGCTGCCTGTAGTCAGCTTGCTTTTTTGATCTCCCTTTCCTTGGTACCTCATTTCTATGCTTTAAAGTGGTTTTCTTTTAAATCAGGCCTTTAAAAAATTCCACAATATCATCTTCAATCAGAAACATAATGTTATTTTTCAAATAAAACCTTGGCAAATTAGATACCCTTTACTGACAACACACCAATTTAACTGGCATGCTTTTAAAATTAACCTGCTTTCACTAAAAAATGTAAAACCTCTGCATACAACATCCACCTGATTGTGTAGCTTGGTTAAAAGACAATAACCATTACAATAGGGTGAATGAATATTCACATTGTTTTCTGATGCACTAAATAGAATTTGAGCAAAAAAAAAAAATCATAAAAGGAAAATGTAAATGTTATAAAGTATCCAACACAAAAGCATTAATCAGCCATTGTTTTGGTGTCAGCTCCTGAGGCTGCAGGGACTGCCTGGCTCCGGGGTGGAGGCACCGGTCCTGGCCCTGGGGAGCCCCCACCACCCCACCAAGCACAGAACTGGGTGCAGTAAAAGTGAATGCACCCCGTGCTGACAGGCTGATAGTGACCCCCGACACCCAGGATGACTTTTGGCTACACCTCCCGGAGGCTCTTGCCTTGGGGGAGAAAGAGAAGATGCCTGCTGCTCCAAAGGGGAAAGGTCCCTTGTATACTCAGTGTCCCTGGCTCCTGCCTTTTGCTGACCGCTGCTCCTCCATGCTGGCCCTGGGATGACAAGGGAGGGGAAGCACCAGAAGGGCGAGGGGTCCTGTGATAGCTACACCATGCCCTCATCTTGTCATTTCCTTAGGTCTCATGAAAAACAAACGGCACCCAGCCTTGTGAATTTTATCTGAAGGACCAACACGAGCTCTAAAAGTGCAATTCAAGTCTTTCCTTCAGCACAGTAAGTCTCTATGAAGCTTTGTTAGTATCTAGGCCTTTTTATTGATATTTTATCAATTTGTGTACTACAATAAACAGCAGTTGCAAAAGACTCTAAAACAGCTAGGGTATAGCACAAGTCAGTTATTAACTGGCAAAACATGAATACTATGAGTGACAACTGTTTCATAGACAGGTTTTTCTGATAATACAAAGTGCAAAGAAGGGCCAAAACTAGAACTCTCAAAGAAGGCTCCTTCTGCAAATGACCCAGGCAACTCCTGGAAGAAAAGTCTTACTGACTGTCAGGACCTGATTCTCAAGACTTCCTCCTGCTTGACTTTTAGTCCAAGGCTCCTGTTTTGGGCTGAACAATTACTTGGGTTTGCAAAAGCCAAAGGGCTCCCATTAGTATATGCACAATCTCCATCTGTAGACGTACCCTGGGAGTGCTTCACAGACACAAACTGTAAGAGGGCTCTGCATATGCAACCAGGTGGGTGAGCCCTCTCATTGCAACAGCTAAGGGAATTACCAGGTCTTGTATTGATATTAAAAGCCATGTGGATTTTGGTGCTTTACCTCAAGGTGGATTTTGGTGCTTTACCTCAAGGTGCTGCTCTCTCTTAGAGGCATTTGGTTCTGGAAAAATCCCTGTTTTCTTTTTTTCTTTATGCTCCTAGATAGCGAATTTGGCCGTGGTGAGAAATACTAGACACTTCTCAGAAGTATGGGCAAATAAACTCTGAACAACTTGTTTTCAAAATCTTAATGATTTTTAAGCTTGCTTTTTCTTTTTTTCCCCCTTCATTTGACTCGTGATTTCAGCAGAACTGAAGAGCTGCTGGTGCAGCTTAGAGCAGCAGTTGTCGGCACATTACCTACCACCCATGCCCACATACTCGGTGGGAACACAGGACCGTGTACAGACTTATACAGGCCTGTCTTATCCCTCCTCCCTCCCCCGAAATGTCCTAGCTTAGGCCTTGGGACAATAAAGGGCATGCAGGCTGCTTTTTTACTCTTTGAAACACCCCCGGAGAATCATTCCCAGGCAGAGGAATGCTCACTATGGCCATACCCAGTAGAGCTAGAATAGCAGGTCTGCATGACAAAACTCTTCTCAAAGCTATCCCATTCACCACTGCTATTTGCTTGCCTTGGATTTCTTGCCTCTCACTTCCTACACGTGGAGAAGGTGTGGAGCAGAGCCCTTGCGAATCACACAGTGATTTGGTCAAAAACACACCAAAAAAAGGCGCTTTTTTTCCACAAAAATTGAGAATGCATTCAGTTAAACATACAACACCTAAGCTACCGACTGCATCTTCTTCAGGTTTCAGTAAGTCTAGCTGCACAGCTCTTCAAGCCTTTTCCACCCACAGCCACCCACCCATCCACCCTTTCTTACACATATAATAAAACAAACAGTAAACATGCAAACCCAGAATCCTTTCACCTTGTCACTCAGCGCTACCCCGTCACATTCACGAGTCTGCCTGTCAGAATACAGCTGCTGCAAGTCTACCTGAATGCTCAGAGTTTGTCATTTCATGACTGGAGGCTGTGAATTACAAATAATGCAAGTACTAAAATCATAGCCCAGTGCCAGCTGCCTTGTGGGAGGGACTATAAACTCTGCAGCCAGAGTAAACAGCAGGATACTTTGAGTGACCACTGCTTCATCCTCCCACACATATCTTATTCATCTTGTCTCCTTTTGATGACATTAAAAGCTGCTGCAGCATAAAAAGAAATATTAATCTGCAAGAGAAATATGAAGAGCAATTTAATACTCAGGCAAGCTAACAGATCTGGAACCGTGGCATAGCTGTTACTGTCATCAACCATTCTAACTGAGCATAAGTTTCGGTAAGTTATGATTGTCAAGGAATACAGAACTAGAGAGAATACATGGAATTTATATGATTTTTCATGTGACCCAAAGAGGCGTAAAATCAACCATGCTTTATTAGATGGGGAAAGAGTTGCATTTAGGCCATTGTGCAGAAGACATTAGCAAAGTTTAAAAGAGCTCCCTTGTTTTCCACAGTTTTGAATATTATCATTCTCACTTCTCAAAGGTTACTGAAAATTATTATTATTTGATTTCATCAAATAGTTAGTGCAAACACAAAGGAAGCATGGGAAGCTGAATTGCACTCATCTTCAAGGCGACATTTTATCCTTTACGTACAAAGCAGCCAGGCAGGTGTTTCTGAATGAATAGTGAAAAGCTCTACTGCTAAACCTGTAACAGGGTTAGTGTGGACATGTAACAAGGAACTCCTTACAAAAACCCTCCAGCAATCTCTGCAAAAGAGCCAATTCCTCTGTTGGAGTGACACAAATCCGCTGAGCTTAACAGGTCTACTTCTCAGCATACACCAGTAGGACACCCAAGGCAGGCCCACAGTTACCAGCCCAGTTATATTCTGGTAAGGCAAAACCCCATGCAATCTTCAGAAGAAGCCGAAACAAAGGCTCAGCAGCCAGCCATTGTGGCTTTAACTAATCAGAGAGAAACCACCTGCAGGAATACCCCCTTTTCTGTTTACTCCCAGCAGAACCTTCCAAATGATGATTAATCACTGAATAAACTGAACAACTGACAATGACGTGATGACAAAGGGAAGGCAGAGAGGGGCAGCAGCACTGGTGGACGTGGCTCGAGCATGGGTGGGTGGAATGGCCAAAGAAGATGGATGGCCTGAAAACGCTTGACACTTAAGTATCTCCTGTGTAGCAGGAGGACGGCTAGGCTAAAGCAAGCTGCCATCTTCAAGCAAATAATGCTCTGCACAACAAGCTGACACATTTCCTTCAGCTGTCAGCAGCAATGCAGAGGGGCAGCTTCCTCAAGAATGAACTAATGAGGCTTTTAATTGGGATATGAAGCCCTGATAACAACAGAAAGAAGAGATACTGTAAATGACAGGATAATCCATTACAGTGGAAAGCATTGTAAATGTTTTACTGATTATACCCACATATTATCCTACCTATGTCCCTACTAATTTGAAAAATGATGAATCATAGGGCTCAAACAGGACTCAGATGAGTCAATTAGACTAAGTAGTGATATCAAAAGCTCATATTTTCTGTACTTAGGAATCAAGCATGTTTTGCCTAACAACAAACAAAAATGAGCTGTGTTTCACACTCTCAGTTGACCAAGTCATTAGCAACATGGAAGAATACTTCTTTAAATTTTCCGTATTTTCAGATGCTCTTGCCCCCATGGAGTCCTTTCTGGCAGATGTTTATTAGCTGGAAAAACATTTTCAGGAAATGAAATATTGTCTTGCAGCATTCTGCTGATTCCACTTCTAATTTTATCAGCCCAGGGTTACTTTAGGTGTTTCAGTGAGGATCCACATAACGAGAAAACTTTGACTGCTATTAGCCAAACTCTGCACATTCAGTATTCAGACCAAAATTGAGTTCCAGGGTACAACTGGGACATCACTTTTTCTTATAGCACTTGTGTTGCTAGTGCTATAAGATTAAGCCTTAGAGACAAATTCACAATTAATCATGGTTTGGGCAGTTATTTACAGTAATGCAGAATGATTAGGTAAATCCTCACACCTGCCAGGAGATACAGGGGCATTAAGAACCTTACTGCCTTTGAAACCACGGCTGATACATCACCTGATTTGAAAGGCGCTTTTTCCTGAACAAAGATGGTCTGGCTCAGTCTTCTCCGAGTTTTGTACTGAAAGAAACAAGTAGCAAAGCTCAAATGTCAGTAGGAGTAAAGCCTTTTCCACTTACTTTGTGAGTATTTTTAACTTTAGGATTCTAGCACAAGTACAAAAGAGGATTTGAAACAAACTAAATTTTAAAAAAGTTTTGATGGTTTGGTTTTCTGCTTTTGGGATTCCCCTCCCCACCTCTTCCCATTAGTGAAAAGAGAGGAGAAGGGGAATTACTGGGGTAAATCAAATCCCAGATGCTTTTATTTCAGCTTCTGGTTCATTTAGAACACTTTCAATTTTGAATTACTGTACTGAAAGCAGGAATATCTCCACGTATCTGAAAACGGCTGTGAATATTTTCTATATCTCAAAAGGCATTTTTTGTAGGGGAAAATAATCATAAAACACTTCAGCTACACAGAATATAAATTAAGTCCGATTTCATGGCAATTGGCATTTTCTCTCTGATTTAACAGAAAACAGACAATTAAGATGAAAGTTATTGCAAGGATGCATCTGCACTTCCAGACTTCAGCCTATGTCAGTATTTTTATAGTGTACTTCCTTGGTCCATGGTTTAGTAAATTTTAGCTTTCCATTTTCCTACATTTTTCATAAAAGGTCTCAAATGCAGCTCTAGAAATATCTTAGCTTTGGAAAAAAAAAAAAAGAAATAGACATTTGAGGACTAAGACATTTAAACAAATCCAAAGTAATTTCTTGGGGGCAGAAACATCCAGGAACTTCCGTCATTATAAAACCGAGATCTTGTCGAAGTGCCCAGCGAATGACTTGCTCAGAGTGTCTTTCAGCAGCAAACAAGGCAGAGACCATTCCTTCTGCACACTCCTTCTCAGCACCTGAGGTGGATTTGGTGATTTTGGTGTAATAATGCACATGCCTATGCTTGCAATTGCCAAATGGTTGAAATGTGCTCAGGTCCATCTGAGAAGCCTCCATCACCCCACCTCCTCAGCAGTAAAGGCAATTTCCAGTTTTCCTATTTAAGCTGCTTTACAAAAGGGGCCAGAGAAAAGCGCACATCTGAGCTGTAGCGCAACACTTCAGCAAGGCTTGGAGCCCAGCCCCTGCTCAAGCACTAGTTGTGTACTCTGTATATGATATCCTGGTTTCAGCTCAGACAATGCAGATCCTTCTGTGGCCTAAACCCTTTTTGAAGGCAGAATCTGGTTCCCAGTCTCACTCATGGACTTTCAGAACTTCTAACTGCCAGGACTGGCAGTATTTCCTAGGAACACTGCTACGAAAGTGTGCACAGTTACAATTTTTATACTTCTATCCTGCCACATTTGTTCCATTCCTCCACCACATCAAACAGTTCCTCATGACAGCTACCTGCACACTATCACCAGCAATCTGCGCAAGTTTTATGCTAACTGTTTCTATCCCCTAAAATTCACATCACTCACAACAGATGGTCAAAATCTTCCACTCAAAACCATTCCTACTCTTTCACTGGTACAGTCAATACTAATTATCAATGAAGTTTGCCCATGTCAGTTGGGTGCTTACCCCAAACCTTCCAAACTCTCCAGTTACTCTGAGGAGTCCTAACTTTTAACAAGAATTGAGCTTCCTATCAAAATCATCTAAGAGTCTTGAGCCCCAGTATTGTATATTCCAATTGCTTTGCACAGTTCTTTGTCCAGGGTCCACACATACATTTAAGGAGAATTTAATTTTAAAGGTACAACCTTTTCTAGAGAAAGAAATATTTCATTTGCAGCTCTATTTCAGTAACTATTGCCAAATTTTCTAAATATTTTTTCTCTACACTGACATCTTTCTGTTACAGCACAGACTTTTCCACAGATTTTTGGAATACCACTCTGATCTCTGCTGTCCTCACTCAGAGAAGATCATCATTCACAACCACAATAGCAGTAGCTTCTTGGTGCTGTTTTGCCTCACATTCCTGCTTCTACATCTGTATTTTTTACCAACTCTCCTCATCCTTTTTTAATGTATATTTCCAACAAATATTTTGCTTATTTCCTTTAGATTTTGCATATGTGTTTCTTTTGATCCAGGAAAGATCAGGAGAAGACAAAATGCTTTGAGGAAAAGCTTTCCTCCTGTATTTGTTCCTGCTTGTATTTCACATGACTCTCTTCACTGACTCTTTGGAAAGAGGTCCTGGTGACCCTTGAAATGCACAGACAAGATAATTTTAGAAGGCTCAGCCATAGACAAGGTTAGAAAATCTGTGAACAGGCAGGGAAGAGCCAAGAACTTGCTTTGCTACTGTTCCTTCATTTCCTCTATGATACTCCTTTTCTGAATTCTTATAAAAACATACATCCCAGTGAGCGAGGAAGTAGTAGAAGAGAAATAGGAAAGTACAGACAGTGCATTTTGCCTTCAAAATGCTTAAAACATCTTGTGCTCTTTCTTTGCAACAGTGAAGATTGATGTCTTTTTTAGGATAATGCTTCAAGGAGCTACTTTACAAAAAATACCAGCTTCCTTTCAGCAAGTTCTCTGCATGTGGCAGGATATTGGTGAAAATCAGCAAATCTGGGATGTTAATGTTCAACCAGGTACAGTGAAGGGTGCAAAGCACTTAAAGACAGATCAGCTTGACAGATTCTGTACTCCAGCCTATTTAGGCAGGCATGTACTTCAGTTGTAAGTTGCCTTGTTTAATTAGCTACTGAGGTGTTCCATCTTCATCCCTAGTGCCTCATGCCTCATAGGACGCAGAAGCAATCACTGCTTGGGACTATGACGGAGCAGGGCTTGATTGTTCTACAAGATGTCCCATGGATGGGGGCCAGACACCATTGATTAACCATTAACTTTGCAGTTCTTAACATCAGGGGTTTTTTTCTTTCAGTGATGCTAAGATAGACACTTTGGAAAGATCTGAAATGCTGTGTAGAAGATGACAGATTGCTTTGTGTATTTTAAAAAGGGCTGATTACAGCAGGCTCTACCACCAGAGCAATTTAAGAATAAGAAAAGCATAGGAAGAGATAGTGGAATTTCTATGAGAATTTTTAAAAAATGCATACACACACACAAGCACACTTTAGTTGCATGTAGAGATGTCTCTACTGAATGTATTTCTAATAAAATACATATACAGGATTAAAGCACACCTTGCTGAAAGTTCATGCAAAACCAGATTCTAGCAATCAGCAAAATTCTTCAGTCCATAGGCTTATGTGGCTTTTACAGAGGGAAAAAGAGACACTTGTGGAAGAAAAAGTAGGGGTGGACTGGACTGAATAGCAGAGAACTGTCTACAGAAGCCACACTGAACTAAGCCTGCTGCTTAAAATATGTATTTTCAATGTGCTATGTTCACTGCAGAACCACTTGTAATCTTTTGTACCGTTGACTCTTTCCATCCTGAAATATCATCACAATTTAATGCTCAGATGCTTCAGAAGGATTTCTAGGGGCTCTGCTATGGAATATTTTATGCATTTAAGTTATTTTAGGTTATTAGTTTGCTAGCAGTCTAGACCTTTATACTTAGTACTTGCTCCCAACTCCAAGCAACTACATAAGGTAAGAAATTTTCATTAGTGCCCATGAAGACAAATCTAGTCTAATGTTGGCTATTACAGTATTCACAGTATGCATCAGTTTTAACTGTTCAAACTAGTCAGCCAGTTCTTCTGACCTCTGAGCTTCCTTTTCCCATCCCTCCAAGAAAGCAGTGCAGAGAAGGGCACAGCAATCAAGGCTTGATATTGCCTCAAAGCCTTTAAATTTCTTCAGCCATTTCAAATTATGGTTGGGCTACCCAAGACCACAGAAGAACACAGACCTTTGGTGGTTATCTGCAATGAGTTCTGGGCAGAGGTCCAAGCTCCGTGATCCCAGTTCCATGGGTTTGCAGGATGGTGGAACTAACATCCTGACTTACAACAGCCCAAGTGAGATTAAGTCACATCAGAGCTGACCAAGTGGCCAAGGCGATGTTTTGGCCAAGCCAGGTGGTGTGTCCAGACATCCCACAGAGCAGAGAAATGAAATGACAGTACTGAAAAAGCACTCATCTACCTAGGGGGAGACAGTTGAACTTTCTTGACTTAGTATACCCCGCCATTTCTCTAGGAAGACAGGGATATTACTCTGCTTTCTACCAGACATGTCAATAATTTGCCAGACAGCAGAGATGAAAACATTGCCATCTCCAGCTGCCCATCACACACCTCTGGGAGTGGGCACAGCACCAGCCCTGTGGCTGCCCAGCTCACATCCAAAGTGCAACTGAAAGCAAACCTACCAAACAGCACCTCACCTGCTCCCTTTGCCCCAAAGCCCAGAAGTTCCACAAGCTTAGCAGCAGCTGTAGGAGACTCAAGAAGCTCCTGTCTGGCCAAGGCACGTGGCACCTGCCATGCAAGCACTGCCCACCCGACATGTGGCACAGGCAGCCCTGTGACTGCATAAGGATCTGAGGTCACAGACTCTCTGTACAAGTGTGGACACCCCATTCCCCATATTTTCTCCTTGTGCTTTCCTAGTCAACAATGGCTTGCACGTACTGAATTTCAGGACACACTGAAGAATCCTGCCATTTACCAAGTCCTCATACAGGCAAGTTTTAAGAAAGTTTTTGAAAGTTTTTGCTTTTTTGCCCCCCCAGTCCTTTAATTGACACAGAGTAAAAGTTGTGTGATTTACATGTGCCTGGAAAGGATGGAAGCATCTATTTTTAACTGTATCATTTGCCTTTAATTCCATCATTCAATTAGACATATATTTTTAGCTTCAGGAAACTTTCTTTTCAAGAGGTGAAATGCCAGCACAGTACACTAGCAGAACCATTAGCTGTCAAAATAAAACGGGCTTCATATTCACAGAACAACAAGATCAACTACACGCGACAGAAATAAGATGGCAGTGCACTTTTACTTTTCAGCAGCTAGCGCAGTGTTTTCTGTATTAAATTTAATAGGCATTTTACATGGGATGTCAGATATTTTTGTCCCTGCAAATAGGGTTCTTTCCTTAAAAAAAAAAAAAATCTCTAAGTTTCCTGCTGCTTATATAGGGAAAACAGCACAGAAATTGCAGCCTTACACTAGCAATGACTAGGTAGTCATCATTTTTAAAAACAATGTCACAAAAGCTATTTCAACGCTGTCACTCTTAAGAATAATTAGTTTCCATCAAAGCAACAGATTATCTGTTCATGTTGTCCACTGGGTCATTACAATGGGCAACCAATACAGATAAATGGTATCTAATCTTTTCTGCTCTTCTATTGGACTGATTGATGGTTATAACTTCTCCGATATTATAAGGCAGAAAAATTATGCTGACATTTAGAAGCAAAAGCACAGAAAGATAAAACTAAGTACAAAGCACATCCAACACCATTAAAAAAAAAAAAAGAAAAGGAAAAAAAAAAAAAAAGCTAAAGACAAATAGAACAGAAAAACAAATGACAATTAGGCCAAAAGAGAATTATAGAGGGGAACAACTATACATTGTGGGTGGCAAGGAGCTCAATTAATTATAGAACATGAAGGGAAATCCAGGCATTTCCATTAGATGTTATTAAAAGACATATTGACTGAGCTTTCTTTACATGCTATGCCTTAGAAGAAGACAAAAGGATTTCCCTGGTATTGATTTGTTCCTGGAATTGGTCGACTTTAAGACATGAAGAATAACATAATGAGAGGTGGCTGGGCAGCAAACAAGAAAGAACAAATTGCTGCCACTAACACTCACATTTGTGAGCTTCCATATATTATTGCCTTTTTCAATTTAGCATTTGTTCGTATTGCTTGTCAGAAACCATTAAACCACAAAATATGCTCTAAACTTAAAACAGCAAGCCTCTCAGTTATTCATTTACTGTACAAATAATCACCATTTTCAGCAGACCTGCTCAAAAATACTACCAATGTTAACTAGCTGGCTGGATTTGCAATGTTCCTGTGAGGTACTAAATGCCCTGAATAGCTCCCAGGTATAAGGGAAAATATTCAGCTTTTTGGAGGAGCAGTCTTTTCATCCCTAGCAATAAAGATGTCCACCCCATGTTCATCTGCTGTTTTGCAGCTGCTGTAGGGTGACCACAAGTCCAACCCTCGAGTCAGAGTAGCAAGATGAGGATGAGGTTGACTGTTGGTATGACAGCCTGTGGGCTTAAGGGCTTTTAAACATCTTCTTGCTGGTGAACATAAATAAAAGTATCTGCTTTGCTGTGATGGCCTAATCCCATCCATGACAAATTGTTATATAAAATAGCTGTGTGGGGACAATCCATTTGGGGGCTGGAGGAAAGAGGGTTGGCATTGCTACCCACCACGTAGGCAATCATGAGAAGAAATTAAAAGACAGAGAATTTCTCATGAGTATTATTTATATTGATATGAGAAAAGTAAGCAGTTCCATACTAATCATTAGTACTATGCTACAGCTGGCTTCTCTCCATGAGAACATAGATACTTATGTGAACATAAGTATCTTCCCTTATGTACATGCTTAGCAATTCTCCTCACAGTTAAGATTCTTCAAGCAGTTTTGTATTGTGTTAACAGTTTGACTACAAAATAATTTTCTGCTACAATGAATGTAACTCTACAGCAAGCAAAAACTCCTCTATCTATAGATTCACTCAGACAACTATCTTCAAAATTATACTGTGAGTTACACTTCTTCTTGTACTCTGGTATTTACCTTTGGATTTGTCAGCAACTGTCCTCAGTTTTCACTTCTGAAATTTTGTGCAGCAGCTGATTTTGCCACTTCTCTCAGACTCATATGATAGTTTCAGGCAACAGATTACTTCGCTACGCAAGTATTATTTGGAAAAGTAGCTTAGAAAACATCAAGAGCAACAGTGGATGTGGTAAGCCTCAAGCAGGTGCAAGCCAAATAGCTTCTCCACTACACCATTGTTCAGAGATGAATGTCCAGATAAAGAACTGTCTTTACGTTTGTTGTCTCTAATATTTCTTAAGTTTTAACTCTTAGACTCATCCAACTAAGTCAATGCCTCTGGGAAGGATAAATCACAGAGCTACCCTCACTACATTTATAATTTCTACCCAGAATAAAATATTTTCTCCATTTTGTGAGAATATAAAATCTCAAAACAGTTTCTGTCTCAAACGTAAGCAAAATGCCAAAATCTTGACACATTTCTTGAATGAAAACAATACAACATTTCAATCATGAAATTTGCAACACTTAATTTGTAAAATAGACATCTTACAATTTTTACTTCACTTTTGGTTTTGAATAAAATTTGTTTTGAACAGCACAGTATTTTAACTGTAAAAAATTGCTACTATTATTAATTTATAAAATGCAAGGATTGAAATCAGAAGTTCTAGTGCTTTTGTCAAAGTTTAATAAATACTATACTTCAAAATGCTGATCCTTAGCTACATTTTTTTAATCTAGGCTATCACAAAACTTTGGGGTTAGGCTAACTATGATTGGGATGGATAAAATAGATCAGTGTTTAACTTAGCCAGTAGGAAACAATAAAGTTTATCCCACTTCTTCAAAGCAAATCCAAATCTGCTAACCTGGGAAGCTAATGGAAGAACCTTTCAAAAAGATAAAAAATTTTGAGGTAGTGCCAGCTGAAAGGGGCTTATGACTACTGAAAAAGGAAATTATCTTCTGATTGTTTGATCTCTTCTTTTCTCAGTGAAATTCCCTATATACATAACCTAAGATTTTTTTTAACCAAGTACTCCTATGAAATAGAACTTGTGCAAAATCTTAATTTTTTTTTTGCTACCTGTTCAAGTAAATGGGGTAATATAATTTCAAGTCTGAGAATTAACTCTTCCTCTCAATGGCTCAAATTATAATACTTAAGTTTCTTCAATATGCCCCCTATTTTTAGAAAATAATGGAATCGGAATAAAAGGATGAAACTTTCCACAAATGGAGATCCAGATACAACACTGATTAAGTCAATCAAAATCCTTCAGGATTTTTTAAACATTTCACATTGATTTTTTAAAAGTCATTTTAAATTCCCAAGTGAAAAGTCACTTGGACTAAAAATGTAACTTCCAATTTAAAAAAAAAAAAAAATCCAGAGAAATATTTCCATAGTTCCAAGGCTTTTCTTCTGTATTTTTTTAAACAAATGCTGTGCTAAAAATCATCCTTGAAACAAAAACAAATCCAGAACCAAAAACCAAACAAACTATCTTTGATTTCATACTCTCATTTCTGGGGAAGAACATTGAAATAATGTTGACTGCCTCTACTAACCTTTAAACCTATAATGATTACTGGGCAGGATGACAATCCTCTCTCCTCAGGTTCTGTGACGTTTGCACAATTGTGCAAATGAAGGGAGATCAACTTGTCACTCTTCTTGTGGTAAGTAAGTTTCAAAAGATGAGAATGCTCTGATGTTACATGTGATATGGCTGAGTGAATGAATGTAAAGTAGGAGGATAAGAAACTGTTTTATCTAGTTTTTTCTTCCCTTCTGTTGTCTGTTTATGCTGTGACATTTTCTTGTTTTAGCTCTCTTCTGCTTCTTTGGAAATTAAATGAGATCCAGTATCTCAGAGACTACTGGCACTTATGGATTAGTGAGACTAACGTAAAAGCAATTAGTGAGGGGGGAAAAAAAAGAAACTAGTTGCATGAATTTGATTTAAAATGCAATTTTTATATATCCGGCAATAAAAATTTGCAGCAAAGGTGAGGTTTGATAAAGAGAAGCACTCCTGACAAGCCCAAGTGAAGGTGCATGCAACGTGACTCTCTTGAACTACAGAAATTAGAAAAATGGATGAAGGAATTGTGGGGCTGCAATGACACTGCAAGAGCAGCAGCCTCATGTATTCAGCCTCACCAGCAATCTGCCAGCTGGCACCAACATTTTCTAAACATACCCAGGATACTCAGAACAAGATGTTAAAAGCAATGCATTGTACTTGGTTTCTACCAGGGAACCACAGACACATTCCACCTGGATGCCAGCACAGTTAAGTCTCGTGTGTTGTACATGGGTAGACTATATTTGGAAACCCTTTCTGACAGCTACATTTCTTTTGAGTTGTTGACTGCCTGAACTCAGCTTTTAATGGTTTGGACAAGAATGAGTCTATCTAAACCTCATAAAAAGGAAAAGGGTATTTGTGCTGTGATATCCCTTTGCCAGCATCTATTAATGTTTATCACACAGGTACACAGACTGTGAAAGTTGAGATACTATCAGAGAAAATAACTACAAGTATAGGTATGTACTTTCTTATTCAAGTCATTAAAATAATCTGAAAGTCTAGCTTGTGACCTGTTTTCCAAAGAGTGTTATTTAAGTCTGTGATACACTGTTGAGTTAGGTTAAAAGATTTAATCTAACTTGTACTCAGAATGCACTACTCCATACCTTACTCTGCTTTGTTCAAGTTCAAAAGGTCATTTTGCAGTTTTATCTAAAGGGGTACAAAGAAGCAACATTTAAAAATGCACCAAAAGCACAAAACCCTTCTGTTCCTTTTATATAGAATCAGATACTCAAAGTCAGCACTAAGCCATACAAAACTCTCTAAGCTGATCAAAAACTCATAACTGCTAAGGAAAACACTGTGTAACTAATTACAGGCAAAACTTTGCTTTTCTGCATCCTGTAAGATGGTAAGCAAAACAGTCCTATCTGGGCAGCACTTCTGATGACTGCATGCCTGGGAAAGACAGAGATGCAGAGGCAGCAAACTTCACAAGTTTCAGTCCTGTTGTTCCCTGGCAGAGCTGATGAAAGACAACATTGCATTTGTGTGTGAGTACCCCTGCAGTGGATCATCTAGGCAGTCTTGCCCACAGGCTTAGGAAGCATTAGATTCCTATCATCCAGGTTTTCAGGTTAGTATACAAAATACAGACAGAGGATGCATACAGACTGACTAATTTTAAGCATCTGACTTAAATGCCATAAACTGTACTCTGAGGGCATCTTTCTCCATCTGCATATGCAGAGAATTTGCCTGTCTGGGCTCAAATCTAGGATGTAAGTGGTGTGTGCATGTTGTCCCGAGTATCCCTAAAGAAAGGCAAGGTCCCACGTAGAACTGTTAGCTGCTTGAATAGGCAAAGTCACATCTCTCCTTCCTTGAGACTCAGCTAGGACAATGGGTCACAGGCAGCACTGCCATGCCCAAGCATGGGGGAAGGGGTTAGTGGTCCTTCTTCCTCCTTAAAAATACCAGCTGAGTCCTTCATATGGACCTTTAATGGTCCAGATTTCTCTCTAACCCAAGTACTTCACAAGCACACAGATACCCAGACTACCCACATGAAACACAGGCTGGCCTCATGTGGCTCCAACTAAAAGTGCTCTCAAAGATACATGAAGTGAATGCCTGCCACAGATGACACTGATCACAACCTGCAATGATTTTTTCACCTGTCAGAACAGTGCAAAACCTGCAAAGAGTACAACTTCACCAACTCCAGCACATTAGTTTACAGGGGAGTTCAAGCTCAGAGCCCCCAGTATCTCATTGTTTCAGCTTTTCACAGGCCATGGCTGGGCAGAGGGCATAAAGAGCCACTTCCATGATTTTTGTGAACAAATAGCTCTCTCAAGATCATCATTCCTATCTTCAGCTAGCACTGAATGTACTGCCATTTGCAAAAGGTCAAACTAGATTCACCTGTGAGTAATACCATGAGTAGTTTGATTTTTATATTTACTGCAATACTTCAAAGCAAGAACTAAGGACACACTGTAAACATAACTCTTACCATCAAACTAATTCCATAACTTATGATTACAGAAAAAAATTAAAGTTCCTCATTTGAGACCAGATGCATTTTCAAGAGCTCTTCTACCTGATTTTGTGCCCACACACTTCAGAGGTATCTGCGTGTTACATGCTGAGAATAGTTTACATGTTCCAGTCACAGGGGAAAGAGTAACTGGGCTCTGAACTAACAGACACCAAGCAAAGCTTGACTTTTCAGCTACGAAGGATATAAATGTTTCTGAGATAGAAAACTAAGTGCTCGACTGCAAGAGCAACATGAGGCAAAGGCGGACTCATTAGTAATCTAAATTTACATTAGACATGCCTAACACCATCTACAACTAGAAAATTTTGAAAAACATATCCATTTTGATTTAAATTGGCCCATTTGAAAGGAAAGATGGTTTTGATCAACCTCTTTAAGCTTAAGATAAAAACCTCCAACATGACTGCTAAACCAGAGAGAGTAGACACTTGAACAGCTAAGGAACTTTGCTGACCATCAAAAGCAATTCAAGGAAGCAAGTACTCAAATTAGGATTGCCAGGAGAAAAAAAAAAAAAACCAAACTGAGAACATTTATTACTTTATCTTCTACTACCCTATGACAACTTTCTTTACTGAAGCCAGCTGCTCTCTTTGCGAGCAGAAGTATCAGCCATGCAGTGTTCTACCCTAGCAATACTTCCGTGGGTGAGAGACCTTTGTTTTTTACCCGGGAACCCATCCTAGTTCTATAGTGCTTCTAAGCACAATTCACAAACCCCTTGGACTCTGGGAGGTTGAAAGTGCAGTGGAAGAATGAGAAAAAGGACAACAGAAGACTACTGCAATGAGACTTTTTTTTCAGGAAATAAGATACAGGTCTAATATTTTAATACTGAGTTAGTAGTCTTTAGACCTCTTGCAGAAGTCTTGTTGTTCTGTGATTGACAGACACGGAGATCAACTGGAACAACTTCATGTGTAGATGCAAAATGTTTCACATATTGCCACTTAGGCATAGGCAGGGCATTAAGCAGGTATTCCAAAGTGAAATCTGTATCCTTGTCTTTCAATAACTAAAATCCTACCTCTTTAAGTATCTTAACATGATAGAAGTCATTAAGTTTCTTAGGAGTTCCCCAAGTAAACGCTGTAAGGGCTTTGTTAGTAATAATTTTTGCAGTGCTACCACTGGAATTTCACAGACACAAGACACAACTAACCTATGTAGCACATTAGTAAAAACAAGCTGTAACATGTTTCTGTGTAATCTACACAGAAAAGACAAAAGGCTATGACAAAACATTTCATCATTGAGCGTGGGCTAAACTCCCTGTGTAGATGTATTGTTGCAAACATGCTCTGGGACACATGGAATTATACTGTTCCTTGGGGGAACAATCTCAAACTTTTCTTCACACGCCCTGCGTAAAAGCTTTAAGTCTTCGTTCACAGAGCTCACTCTCTTGCCTGCTGGGAATACTGAACCAAAATTCAGCACTGGGGCTCCTTGGTGTTCCACATCACGGAAGGTGAATGCAAAAAGTAGCCAGACTTGAACCCCAAGCAAGAATTTCTGCTCATATTTGCTCATTTGAAAATCAGATCTAAAAGCAAAACCTACCTAAATGAACAATTTTACCTCCCATCCTCTTTCTCTATCTGACCCAAATTCCAGCCTCTTATTTAAGAGGTTCACCAGAGTCTAGTGGATTGCCTCCCTCTTTATATCCACTGACAGTTTATTTTAGTTCACTCACTTATTTCAAGTTGTCCAGAATGTCTTATCAGACAACCATTTATTGCAAGAAAAGCAAAAGCAGAACTACAGAGTGACACATAGTGTGTTGTAATTGAGAGAGTATATGGAGAATCTCATAATTAAATAAGAGAAATACCTAGGAAGAAGCAGAATTTTACAATTGTTATTTTTGTCAAAGCATCATATTTGAAAAGACAGTGTCCTTGGCAATGGGAAATCTCTCCTTCCAGCCAAGAAGGAACTGTAACTTTCCTGTCCTACCACTGAGGTACTACAGTTACCTCCTCAGATCCATGCTGCTCTCTGCAAAAACTGGGGAATGATACATGGCCAAAAGCACATTGTTGGAATATACCTCAAATCTACCTAGCAGTGCCTGGGCTAAGTAACTAACCTTTAGGATGGAGAATAGAGGGAAGTCCATCCCTCTGTCATGGAGCTTGGAAAGGCAGAAGGCATCTCTCCTTGACAACTCTGTGCTGCCTTGGTATATTCTGTTATCTGGAGACAGGAGTTGCAGGAGAAGGCCTGAGGAAACCGGTGCTGCTGTGGCTACATGCAACCTATCCTTTTATAACAGGGTATCCTCAGAGCCCTGGAAAGACATTTTGTAGTTCTGCAGTCGCTTTCCCTGTCCAGCAGGGAAGGACTTTCTCCCTACCCTTGGAGGAAGAACAAGGTGTATGGATCAAAGCTTTTGAAGGGGCCTCAGTCTTGCAGAGAGGTAAGAGAAAAGGCAGGTCTATGGTATCTGCTATCTTCCTCCAGTTTTCTTACACAGAAGAAAGAAACAGTCAGAACTGCAAGTTTCCCCGCTACATGATTTTGAGTACATAGCCAAGAGATAGTTGATGGGACTTTATGAACATGAGCGAGAAGTAATACCAGACACATGTGAACACACAGACCATAGTGGCCTTTGACCTCACTGTTTTCTGCAGAGAGACCGGAGCCACACGTATCACAGAGGCCAAATGAAAGTGTGTGACTATACACAAGGGTGTGATTATACCTGAAGCCAACACTTAGCTTGAGTTTGGAACAAGGACTGAGCTTCAGTCAGGAGACCCTGGTCTCTCGGTCTTACACGCCCACTTTAAAGGAGTATTTGCTCTCAGCAGTCAAACACGCAGAGCAACATCAGAGCAGATCAGATGCTTACAAATGAATAATAAGTTTAAAACCCTGCAGTTTATCCAGATGGAAGCCTAGCATTGTGTAACGGCTTGAACTGCTTTTAGGGCAAAATATCTACTGTTTTATAGTAATTTGAGTAAAAATGAAGGGCATTTTCCACTCTAGTCTCTTTAACTGCCGCTATACAAAGTGCCACAGCTTGTCTTAAACCTGCTATTTACCAAAGTGAAAAGATTTCCAGGTATGAGGAAAATGCAATATTATCTGCTATAGATCAAAAAATAATAATGCTTGTGATAGGATATGATTTTTTATTTTCGCATATGTAAGTCTATATATTGTCTAGTATTGTTTCACTATTGTCTCATCATCAAGATTAACATTAAATCAAACAATGAATTATTCATGAGGTGTGAATAAATGGAATTAGCCTTTCTAGCATTCACTCTGTAAATCGCATCTTCTGGATAAATGCCTTCCCCGCCCCCCCCCCCCTTTTTTTTTTTATGTCTGAACACTAGGAATAATGACCTGGCTTGCAGCCCTGCTAGATTAGCTCTTGTTAGGGTGATATTTTTAGATGAACATAGGTCTCATCAACCAAGAGATGTCAGGTCTACTATCATTCCTGTCAGCTTCCTAACTTCCAGCAGTTTCCCTCTCCATCCCTAAACTCTGCCTTCACCCCTAGTAGCCATGGTACCTGCAGCTCAGATGATTTGTTGAGCTTGACTCATTATCTACTGTGTTGTAACAGCAGTTAGAAACTGAATGACATTCAATTAAAATGATATTAGCAGCTCAGGAGTGATTTTGTTTAATTTACTCCTACTCAGATGTAAAAACATTAGTGACTTTTTTAATTGGACCTCATAATGTCTAACTCCTACTCAAATGCAATGAAATTAAAGACTTTGGTGGCTAAATACCGCTTAATTTACTCCTACCCATCTATAATGACATTAAAGATGCTTTAGGGTAGATATTGTTTCCAATCATTTATATTCAAAAGAAATCTGAGCTTATAGGTACTATTATTGAGCATATAATAACATCATACAAGAAATTTATCTATACAGTAGGGGATAGTTTGCTACAAGTAATATTAAAAAGCAATCATTCATTTTTAATGCAAGGATATTAAAAAGTAATGTTAAACACAAGAATTTGTGAAGTTTTCTGTTCTTCACAGCCTCCTCAAGGACACAAACCTTTCCTTTTTTAATTCAGTGTGTGGTTTTAGATGAAACATTTTTACTACATTGCACGGAGTTTTCTTAAGCAGTATTTATATGATAAATCCAAGGCTGATTTACGTCATTACTGAGATAGACAGCCAAGACACTTTTCAGTAATGAACTTCACTTCGCTCTGTAACTGCGTGTAATACAGTTTAATCCAGTCTTCCGAAGTTCAAACATTTTAGAGGAGTATGTGGTTCTCTGTCACATTTACACTACTTCACGTCCCCTTAAAAAATTACTTGATCTTTACTGAGTTAACGCTGTTTGCATCTAATACAAGCACCTGCCCCATGTTATGTAACATTGATAAGACTGAGCCATCAAATCCTTCATGTCTCTTTCACTCATACAAAAATCCCACCCATTTGGCCTCTGGCATATTCCCCTCTTCCCCTTCCCAGCCTTAAAAAGCAAAATTATTAAAAATGCCTTCCTTCACCTACATAAACTTCTAATTATTGAAATGAAAAGCATTTACAAAATTTCACTTATGCTTGTATTATGAAGACAAGCTGTGCAGATGACAGATTGTCTCTTGAGAAGGAAGAACAAGATTTGTGCTTTAATCTTGTGCTCTCATCTCGCATGTGGCTATGGAGATGCTCAAATGGAAGAGCCTGCTCCAGGTAAGCATCATAAACCATTGCCAAGGGAGAGAGGAGAGATTTCTCTTCTTCCATCTTGGCAATACACAGCCAGGCATCCTTGTCCTACTGAGTGGTGGGTAGTTCAATGACTGTCTTTTCAAGTGAGGATACCTGATACCAGCTTCCTCCTAATCCAGATGGAACATGGTCCTTGAGCTTTAACAACAAAGCCCTTCAGCAACCATGGTCTCATTCTTTTTCTGATTCTGAAGCAAGAGCCAATGTGTTACTTCTGTTTGCAAACTAATTTAAAATAATGTATTAGTTTATAGCAGTTACTTTATAATAATTGTAAGGTTTCACTGTAAAAATCTGTTTTAATCCAAAACATTTGCATGCAATTTTGTAATCCTTTCCACTCAAATCTGGAATTTGGACATGGAAGATTTAGAATCATTTTTCCCTTTTGCAGGGGGTTAGTTAAGCACCATGGGCTTGAAACACTAAGGAGTTTCAACACTATTTTGGAGTATTCATAGCAATATTAATATCTATAATGAGCACTTAAAGTTAAGCACCAGCAAACGCAGACCCTCTGCTTTGACCTGCAGTGGGTCATTTGCCAGGTCATACAATAAAAGGGGCTGCTCTGTTCCACTGGAGCTGGGAAGGGTATCCCTTCACACAGTTCCTCTGGATACTGCAACTTGCCATAGCGTCCCGCAATACTGTCTCTTCTGCTCTACCAACAGAGCTGCAAGATGGAACCACTCCAGGAATTTATGCACTATGAACTACAGCCCTTCAGGTGGGTGAGCTGGAGCTGGAGACACGAGTGCCCTGTGAGGCCTTGGCTTTGGAGAGTGACATACAGCAAGACTGGCACAGGTATTGTGCTAAAGCCTTCAATGCTTTACACCCTACATGTTTACGGCACGCACATGCAAGCGTGGTGCCACAACTCAACAATTTGACAAGAGCTGGGAGAAACTCTCCAGGAGCCCTCTGGTGCCCTTCCTCACCGCCCAGCCCAGAAACTATCAAGTGCTCCCAATGAAACACGGATTTTGTGCCTTGGCCTGGCATAGGTGTGAGTATCTGGAGCTGGGTAGGGTCTGCCACTGTCCAGGGAGCAATGGTTAGCAGGCTGTGTGTGCTACCATGTCCCATGTTACAGCTGCATATCTGTGTGCACCTGCACATCTATTTCAGTACCACAGCTACCCTTGTTTTACCTTTTGTCCAAAAACATGTCTGGATTGACACTGGACGAACATTGTGTCTTGGGGTGTTGCCCAAACTGGGACACATTGTTAATGTTGTGGAGGGAAAAGGGGCACCCTAGGTACAAGAGAAGCTTTCAGAATAACCAATTTATTAGTATACATTTGGACACAGCTCAGCTATCAACAGATAGTTATTACAATTTTATAAATTTAACCTACTACTGATATTTAGCATATTTACTATAGATATGATTATTGTAATTATCTCTATTTAAAGTGCTCAAGAGGGACCACTGAGCATTGATCTTTCTCCCTCTTCTTTCATTCTGGCATTTCCTTCCCTAAAGCATTCTCCAAATAACCTAATGCCGAGGGGTGCAAAACAAGTACAAGGAAGCAACGGTTATAATATGGTGAGTAATCTGAATTTCAGTGGATAATGTCTGCAAAAGGGAACACCAATAAAACACTATAAAAAAAGAAGGTGGATATAAAAACCAGTGATTAGCTGACCAAATTATGCCATTTCAGGATCACTGATGTCTCAAACATACAAAAAATACACAAGGACTTCTAATTGGCTTCCATGTCTCAAATATGAAAGGAATCCTTGGCAGAATACATTTCTAAATACCTTGCACATATAGTGACAATGACTCAATATCACCAATTCAGGTATGAAATTACAAATTTCGAGATACATAGCCAAGTACAAATTTGTCTGCACAAGAGACATCTCAGGGTACAGCACAGTAAAGCACAAACTCAGCTTTATTTGTAGTTTTTTGTGCACTTCCTCGAAAGCCAGAGGCATTTTTGAAGTCAAGGATACTATGACAGGATGAAATTCTTGAATGGATTGAGACTTAGATGCCTACACTGTGCAGATGTGCTTTATGTTAACAAGACACTTAATATTAAAAAGAGAGAGAATATACATCTTCAGCAGGGGGAAAAAAAAAAATCTCTGTAACTTTCTTCTTCTAAGATGGGCAGCTAAGATGCTTAAATACAAAATGTCACCTTCATCTAGTTCCCCTACTCCAGTAACATGGCCTACAAGCAGATCATTTCCCATGGAATTCACCAACCACAGGAAAGCATAGTCCAGAATGGGCTTAAGAATATCAACTCCCTGTTACCACACTGCTGATCAGACAATTCCATTTAATTTTGGTGCTGTGACTGCCACACATTTAGGCACCCTAATTCCCATTATGGGTTATTGAATCGGTATAGAGAGCACTTAAACAGCCTGTATCCTCTCCTATCTAACCTCACAAAGCCATTATTCAACACATGCACTAACAAACCTCATATTTTCCAGTTTTCTGGAAAAAAAGAAAACTTTGTTTACTGTCTCTAACATCTATTTTTGTCACCTCATCTGAAAGAAATGTTTCTCTTGTAATTAGTCCAGAATTGTTTTGGGAAAGAGGAAGATACCGTCTAATTTCCATGGTGGAAATTTTAATAAACAGCACCCTCAAGAGGATTAGAACTCACTTCCTTTGCTCTTCGGTTTAAAAAAAAAAAAAAAAAAAATCAGTTGCTAAGCTACCACTTTTGAATACAGCCAGAATAATTTCCAAGGGTTATTTAAGGTGTTTAACTACAGAGCAGATACTGTGCAGGAACCCGGGTATGCACTAATATCCCCCCATCACAAGTGCTTCTGTGGTGGCCCCTGAGGCATCTGCATGGTTTAGTGTGAAACTGAGGCTCACCAAGATCAAACGGGCAATCAGTCCCCATTATGAGGCGATCCTTTAAGGAGGTGGCGTTGGAAAGGGATGAGGAGACAGGCTGCTTCAGGGCTCTCTGTTGCTCTGCACATTTGGGAAAGTCCTTGTGAGAAAGGCTAATGTAAAGACAGTTTTCATGTTTTGATCTGAGGGTGCAGAGTCCCCACGGCCATCCTGGTTTGTGGGCTGAAGGCATGAGAGCACACCTGTACTATTTCCTTACCCTACACTGGCATGAGACCCAGACATACATTGTGGACGTTTGGGAAGGAAGCATAACAACTATACCTCCCTCTGGGTAATGGGAGGGCTGACTGGAACTAAAGGCACATCGCTAGTGCCCTTCTTCCCCAGGACAGACAGGAGGTCACTAGCTGGGGGCAGCTGTCAGCAAGATTACAGCCCCCATCCCTGTAAATCTCAGCCTAAGCCAAGCGATCTTCAGAATCTTGAAGGAGAGCAACTTGTGTGGAATGTCTGGATCTAGTAGTGAGGAGATCTTAAAAATCATGTCTCAGAATAGAAATTGAATAAGCTGAGGACAATCACAATTTGCATAGCATCAGAAAAGTCACTCTGGTACTTCATTCTGCCATATGATGGAGGGTACATATTTTCTTTGCAGAAGTAACACCATCCAGATGTCTCTTCCCTCTTCCACTCATTCTTTCCAACTGAACACATCATATCAATACCACTAAAACTGATTTGCTGGCTTTTTAGTCCTAACTTCACTGAAAAGGAAGACTTCCAAGAATATCAGAACACTCAATGTTAAATACAGCTGTAATTTACAGAGTGAATAAATTTGATTCCCATTTGGATGTTTCTTTCCAATGTGTTGCCAATGTTCAGGTACCAAACATTAGATCTTTGACTGTAGGTTTAAAAAGAATCTTGCAACAAGAAAATAAAATCTTGAGAATGAAAAGACAATTAGATAATTCAGAATAATTCAGTTTAAAGGCACAGAAAAGATTGGTTGGCATAGAGTAGCAATAAGGGATACACATCATAAAGCCACCCCAAGACAGTTATTTTACACTTAATTTAGTAAACCAACTTTCAACAGATATGCGTTGGGTTCTCACTTTGCTGCAAACATATTGGCAAATGCTGTTATTTAGCCTTTTTGTTTTAATAATGAACATTTTCTATGTACTTATCACTTTTTAGGAGAATATTTATGCATTAAAAAGATATCCTTACTTTTTAAAAACTCACCATGATCTAAGGAATCCTCAGCAAGGTTAGCCTTCTGACGAGTAGCCAGATTCATGCCTAATGTTGTTTCCGAAGAGTGTAAATTCCTAGAGATGGAGTACCCAGCCAGATTCAGATGTGACTGGGACCATCAGAGAGCACTTTTAATCCATATGCCAAAAGGAATCTGCTTTTTCAATTCTGAAGTGTTTTCACAGTTGCCCTTTGGTATGAAGAACTATTTTTAAACTACTTTCCAAAGGCATTTTTACAATTTTTTTTAATCTAGATGTTTTTTCTAAAGCTAGACGTGAGATGACACGTATATATTGAAAAAAACTTGGGCAGAAATAATGCATATCTGATCATTATTCCCTGGAACAACAATAAACAGCTGCTTATCTGTGATCGTCCTACTTGGCTGTAGCATTAACTTAGATATAAAAACTTTCAAGAACACATTACTATAAGCTCCACAAATTATTTGTTATACAGACATGAATGATTCTGGTCCCATTATTCTGAGATAATTAATTTCCACCCCTTCTCCCAAGTGGTACTGCCCTTTCTTAGCATGTCTGGCCAATTTTCTGACATGAAAGCATTACTCAAAAATACTGATTGTTTACTTTCCTTACCATGTACAGCAATTTTGGTTTATTATTTTAAAATCCATATATGTACACCTCTATATGTAGGCTCCATATGAATAATACAGGCTAACATATAGCAATTACCTCTATCTTCTAATTGCTTTACTAATTTTGATATAAAAGTGGGCAGGAAACTTTTGCATAGCTGTTAATTAAGATTTCTTTTTCACCCTTCTCAAGTAGTATAATAGACTGGGATAGAAATACAGCTTAACCTACATTTCACACTCAACCATATTCCTTTTTACGCTGTAGTTAACAAAGGTGTTCATGAATCAGCTGAAAATCTCAGTTTATAGTCGGATGACACTTTTCTACAACTAACAACAACCCTCAGTTACAAATGCCAAACAGGAAGAGCACATTTGTGAAAAACAAGCCTCTTAAACTGAACGAATGAATAACAATGATGTGTGGGTTGTGCTTTCTATGCAGCAAACTCTGGGAAGACCTTTCTGTGAACAGCTATCTGATAACAATTGGAGACGCTTTGGTGTTCCTACTCGCCTCCCACAGCCCTTTGTATCAGCAGCTCAGCAGAGAGAGTCTGACAGCAAGATTCCTTTGTCATTTGAAATCTCAGGTACTGTAACTCAGCTCAATGCTGCACACAGGAATCTACTGAGTGGCTGTGTGTTTCCACAGAAGAGAGAAATTTCTCAATGGCTGGCTCTCAGTGTGCGGCATGAATGTTATCTACCAGTTATCCCAACTAAATCACTCTCTGCTAAGAAACCTTTCATCACCTTGGTCTCCCTGATTTGCACAGAGCAGCACCCTCATTTCCACACAAACTAAAGCCCTACAGCACCTACCTAAAGCCCTACCTATGCTGTACACAAGGACCTAGGTTGCACCCAGTTCCTCTCCCAGTTAGTTGCAAGGGTGAGGAGAACCTGTGCTTAAAGCACCACTAGGTTCTCCAATACCACACTGAAAACGTGCAAGTCCATAAAAATGGAAATTCCAAACTCAAAGTTCATCTTCATATCCAAATCTTAGTGTAAGAAGCATTTCCCCATCATTCTCATAAGCCCATCAGAGAGACACTGGATATAAATATAAAAATACAGAAGCATGAACATGAGCAAATAATTCTCAACTTCCAAGTCAGCTGCAAACAATCCCCCCTCCCTTTTTTGCACCTATAATATTAAGGAAGGGCTAAAAGTATTTGCAATACTTCAGTCATCATATCAGAGACAGCTCCAGAGAGATAGGACAAGGACATCAGCACTGGCAAATTCACATTGCTCTTTTTCCTCAAGCTCCACATCAATATTTACATAATTCAGCAACATAAACCCAAGGAACTGTCAGAGTTCATTCCTGAAACAACCCTCCTTTAACTGCTAGAGGCAGACCTCCCTAGACCAGAAGAGCACATTGAAGCCATGCAAAGCTTCTCACATCAAGAATAGGGCTATTTTAGATAGATGTAACAAACACTTTTAATTTTGCAGAAAGTTCTCTCCCATCTCAGCAGAAGGCAAGTTCTCAAACACTTCAATGACATGAGAAACAGGCTCTGATCTGCTCACTTTCCTTCTTGCCAAAGCAGACTACGATTTTCCAAATGCGTAAGACCATTTTCTCCCAACCACATAAAATCCCAGTCACTGGAATCAGAGTCTGACAACAGTTAATTTATTTGGACTCCTTCTACCTCATCAGCATGCTAGAGCTTCAGGCTGTAGCATAATCTCAGCATTTTTCTCTCCTGAAAAACAGATGCTACTAGGAGGAAATAACTTTGTGCTTTGCAGCAATTGTCACATTCCCAAAGACAACTTCTTCTCATGCCTTTCATCAAAAAGAATTACCAAAATAGAATCTTTTTACAGACTCTTAGGAGTTCCCATCCATGGCTTTCCATACCTACACTTGACACCATTTGCCCAGCTATAATTAAAGATGAAAAGAGGAAACACTGTTTAAAATCACCAAATCTCTGACGGGTTTTCTCCTATCCGAAATCCGTGAATGTGTAGGAAAAGAACCTGCTTTACTGAAAAGATTGGGAATGTCTGTTATATTCAATGTGCTGTTACAGTGATGACTGCAGCACCTAAAAGTCAAAGCACAGGTCTCTGGGGTACAACCCCCTGGTTCTGCTACTGCTACCTGTACAAGGGACATTCATATCCTGTACCTCTGATTTCCCCACCTATAAAAAAGTGAATAAATAACTGCTTAACATAGAAGTTTCCACATCCATTGCCTTAGCCTTTGCAAGCCTTTACAGGTCCTAACCTAGAGAGCACTCAATGAAAACTGAAAGTAATATTAGTTTAGATCATATTTTCTGCATTTTTTTGTCCTCTCGTTCTTAATTTTGAAGGACAACTGCAATTGCAGTTCATCCATTTAGGCTTATCCTAAAGTCATTATTTGTTATGATGCTGTTCCTGCCTTCAACTACAAAGAAAATGACTATCCCTACCCCCTCACAGGCAGGATTAACAGCCACAGAAAATGAGTAATGGTTACTCTCACTGACAGGAGCTCAGAAGCAAATTCATTTTCAAAAGTCCACCTAAGCCCAAGAAAGAATTCTGCACCCTGTGTCTTCTTAATTCTTCTTCACAGGTACATAACAAAAGTACACAATGTGTTTTTCTTCATCACCAGTCTGCACACTCGAGACGTATGCTGAGACCTATTGGTGCCGAAGGCAGTATGTGAACTAGGTGGTGTAAAATAAGTAGTGCAACCCGATACAGAGCCTGTGTACTCACATTACATTTTTTTTATAAAGCATGTATTAAAAATATTGCCAACCCAGGTGGATAATTTTATTTTTAGGTGGAATAATAATTATTTTACTCATGTCTCTGTCAATCTCCAAGTAAGCAGGCTCTGTATAGTGTTCAGTGAGACTGTTTACAAATACATTTGTACTAAATTGGTAGTAACCAGCCTCAGTTTTTCCTTCAATTCATAGTGTCACATTTCTTAGCAGAACAGGTACCAGATGCAGCTACATAGGCTTATTTTGGCTGAATTTAGTTTAGAAGAGTATAGATCCTGGCCTGTTTTTAACGCCCTTTATCAGTAGATGGATGGGCATGCTCATCCGCCTTGCTCAGAACTAAGCTGTTACCCAAGTACCCAAGCACTGCCAGCAGCTTTTGCCAACCAGACTCTACTGAAGAAAGCATCCTTAAATCAGCTGAAGACAAGACATTGTGGGATAAAAATATAAACCGGATGCCAATATACTGCGCAGTGCTTATACAGATCAACACCACACAACAATGATCTCCAAGCAGCCTTCCAAAGTGGAAATATTTCAGTTTAGAGATCAGCATCCAACTTCTAACCAAACATACTTCAAAATCACAGGCCATGTTAAAAAACAAATGGCAACTCTGCTCTGAAACCATTTTGAAGAGAGCTGTTTTCTGAACTTGTTGTAAACATGTACCTAGTTACTGCACCTGCAGTGAAACAAAATGATTGTGTTCTCTATGATTCACAGTAATCAATATATGAAAACTAACTAAATTAAATTCTCACCAAAAGTGAGAGAAGATCTGAGACAAATATCAGATGTATAACAGCTGCAGCCTTTCAACAGGTGCCTCCAGGACACACTACAAGCGTGCTCCACGTCTTATACAATGAGGGACACACACATTGCAAGTCACTGGGAACGTTCAGCATTGTTACCAACCAAGCACGTGTGTTCTGATCTGTCCTGTGTCCAGCCCTGAGCAAGAATACACAAGACTCAAGAGCCATGTGAGCACTCCTGCCATGACAAACAGCCCCAGTAAGATCCATCAAATCTTACACAATAAAGAACTTCCTACACTGATCCAGGCTGTAGGATCATTGCTTTAATTGTTTCTTTTCTCAAATACCAAGAAAACAATGACACACCTCTCAAAGTTTACCTGGAGAACATGTCCTAATCCTGCTTCATGAGCTGAAGCCTAAGGATTTCAACTTCATTTTGGTTTTTGGTTTTGTTAATCTAGAAAGTCTTTATATGTTTAACAAAATACTTATGAGTATGAACTCAGGTCTTCCTGTTTTCAATATCTCCTCTACCAAACTGGAGTAGATGCTTTGCTAGATTAGATCATATGTTAACTTTGCATGTTAAAAAAGTAGATGGAAATACCAACTTACATTTATTTTAATGCAATTGTGTAATTTGAAGCTTACAGAGCCATGCATAAAGCATTTGTCATTCCACCTTTAACAAAACTGATCCATTAACTCTGGCCATATTTTTAGTTCATCGTTTGCTACAAAAGCATTAGGACATGTTATGAATCATTCTGGCATTACTAGAGTTAATAGAATACTATATATTTTTCAGGATTATTAATATTTAGTGTCGTTCAGTAAATTAAAAAATCAAGTTTAACTAAGGTTAAAAATATCTGATGATACAGTACATAGATGATTGTAAATGTATATTAATGAAGCTTTACACAATTGACTGGATATCTTTTCGTTAATCACTCACAAACCCATGCCAAACATATATCAAAGACTTCAGCTCCTTTTTCATCCAATCTTCCGACATTTCATTATTATGGTTACCTGATTAATGGATGCAATAATATATGTGGCATGATATGATATGTTCACATTAAATTTTAATCAAATATTACTAAATTCAGAAAACATTAAGTAAATCATGACTGATGAGGCAATATTGCTGTACTGTCATATTGATGGTTAGAGAAACTCACTATGGAGAGTTACAGATTAAGGAGGAGAAGTAAATCTTATGAGGAAATAGTATCTCAAGTTTAACTAGTTGGTTCTTTTAAAATTGCCTTCCAGCCAAAGGCTGAATATTAGATCCATCAAAAGTATTCCAGTGTCTGTAACTGATATGAATGCTTTGTTTTCTTATACTGCAAGTCGTCTCACTCTTTAAAAAGCATGGATTAACATATACTCTGCACAAGGGCCTTTACCAAAAGATGATGGCCTGTGTCGGGAAAAGAACATTATTCCCCACTGCAGTTTGGAAAAATTAGCCCAGTTTATTTAAAACCTTGCTCTGACTTATGCAGCAGGCTGTCAGGCACATGGATGCACTCGGTCTGTTCATTTTTACCTTAATTACACTGTTGTGGCTTTGCAGGAGGTGTGCGGAGAGACAGATGGGGGTTCATGTTCACAGCCTAGATCTACAAATGTAAGATGGTTTCACTCTGGAAAGCCAGAGAATGTGCCTCTACTGCTGCAGACAGCAGCTTTCTTTTCAGCTTTACGCCAATAATTAACATGTTCATATGAAAATTTGGTACTCATATTTGGCCATAACTCTATATTGCACTTTTAACTGACAGCCAGGAAATAAAACACTGAACTGGCTTTTTCCTGCTGTGTTTGAAGCTGAGAGAGACCTAATTGTATTCTTCTACTTACATTTCCTGTTCTAGTAAAATTTCAGATGGGATATGCTTATGTTATCCTATGTCTGCCTTGGACATCCACCTCCCCACTCCCATAACTGAAAGATTCAACTTACAATTCTGAGCACCACTCTTCTTTATAACGAACAAGTTCTTTACCCAGAGTAAAACTCCATCTCACAAGCATTAGATGACCCTTTAGAAGGTAAATGATGAATCCTAAAAAACAGTACTGGAGGGAGTACCAGCTAAAAGACTGCAACAAAACATTTCAAGTATTAACATGTCCTGAAAAAACTTATTCCAAAGAATTTAGAAATAGAAATAGATAGTCTGAGGTGCTAATTCAAAACTTTCAGTGTTATAATCTGTGATTATTCCTGTGTAGAATGTCAGTCCCATGGTACAGACTACAACAGTCTCTTCTTTCATTTGTTTGTACCTTATATATAAAAATAAAAGGGAGACAGTCTTGTCATATAACCATCTTTTTGGTAGACTCTTATGCCAAGATATCAGATGTTACTGGATTTAATTTTGACTATGTGAAGTAGCATACAAGTCCTGCTTAACTGCATAATTAATTGTATTCAAAAATGAATGCATTGAAAAGTACTTGCCACGAGACCTTTCCAAAATGCTGTTTGCTTCTTCATGTCCTGGTCTAACTTTCAATCCTTTTTCTTGTTTTGAAAGATTATGAGGGGTGTAAGACTGCCTTGTATTATGTTTATCAGCATGGGAAATCTCAGTGCTACTGCACTCCAAATAAATACTACTCAATTCTGCAGCTATACTCTGAATATTAAGAGCAATAAATATTTAACATGCTTAGCTCGATTTTTTTTTTGACAACTTGCTTTTTGCTAGAAGTCATTCCATATAAAGTATTTCAATGGAAAGCCTACAGATAAAAAAGGCAGAAAAGGAAATTAAAATGCTTAAATGGATACAATGAAATTAAGGACCAACTGGGAAGAAGCACTGAGTACCGATGTATCTCGGTAGCTCAGCTGAGCTACTGGTTTATTACTGGTTAGCTGTATGGCACAAGGATTTCAGTTAAACACCTTCTTGCTATAAAAGAGGGTTTGGTATTTTTTAACTGTGATTAGCTCATAAAACCTAATGTGAACAGTTATGAGAATAATTAAAGCAAATCACTAAGTTATCTTCCTCCATACCCAGATAAGTTCTGTACAGTTACAAGATTAAAAAGCACAAAATTCCTGTGAGTGTAAGACCTAATAAAAATGGAAGAATACATCCAAACCCACAGCTCTTACCTCAGGCAAACTCCCACTGGTGTTGGCACCTCATGCGATGCAGAGAAGAGTGCAGACACTTCAAACAAAATTGCCTGGAAAGGTTTGATTCACTCTCACTTGACTAATTGAATGAGTATATTATAAGTCAGTCTTGCAGTTCTTGCTTTTCTCAGGAATGGAAACATACCAGAAAAAAAAAAAAAAAAAAAAAAAAAAAAAAAAAAAAAAAAAGAGGTAACTCAAGGTTCTCAGTAAACTTCAGATCAGAGCATGATGTTATGGCTCAGGCCTTCAAAAATCTGCAGATTTCCACTAGAATCATCTGTTAAAAACAAGATCCAGCTTTTAATGACCCAACATAGCTTTGTAGACTACAGGGTTGTGTCAAACACCAGACCACTTGCCAGAAAGTCAACTTGAAACGGGCCTATTTCTTTGCATTACAGTCTCAGAGAGGAAAAACAAAAGAATCCAGGAAATTTTTGACTGAACACTCAAGATACGTGATGTTCACTGTATGTTGAAAATGTGTCAGTTTCTAAGGGCAAGGAAAGCAACAATGTTCTGTCCAGAGAAACACAGCCGTGGAGTCAGGATAAGAGAGCCAGTTTAGAGAAACAGAATCAGTACTACTGATGCAAGAACAGAACCTTCATATCCCTTTAGCAAAGTAAAGCTGCTAAACAAACCTACTTTTGTCCAAGCTTTTTAAATCCCAGAAACCAAAGCTGAAAGGGTCTTTTACATTTGTGCATAAGGCCAGCTGAGAGAAGCATTATTCAGCTGCCTGTGGCAGCATTTAGGAAGGCAGTAACAGAAGCAAGGATGCAGCCCAGGCACTTTCAAAGATGAGCATGAGTGGAGCAGCAGGTCTGAGCTGAGGAAATAGGGGCAGGCCTGTGGGTTATAGGTGAGAGGGGATTTGTGGCAAGGGTGGGAAAGTGATGAAAGGGAGGGTGGTGGCTTTACAGTAGAGCTGTGTGAAAGAAAATGTATTAAGAAATGCCACGAAGAGACTTGGGGCAATGGAGCATTCATGAAAAACATGGAAATCCTCATATTTTGATTTCTCATCACTTTCAGGCCAGTTCTTTTCAACCACCATTTTTGATGTCAGAAATATATCAGCCCTACTCAATATAAAAGAAAAAGTCAGTATATCAACTGCTTATGACCATGCTCTCACAAAATACTGAAAACAGGAAGGCTGCTGCTCAGATTAATACTGAGGGCTTATGAACACAAACAGTTTTCCTGGTATCTTGCACCTGGACAAAGTACTGCAAAGGAATACTACTTAGCCTTTCACCATTCCCACCAACTCCTTTAGCTAAATTAGTTGTTCTGAGCAAAGAAATCACACTATAAATATAATTAGTTACTTGGAACCTGATCTAAAGCCTAATGAAATCAGCATAAAGCTTACAGAGAGAACGAGCTATAAAGAAAATATTAGTTTGATTGCTGTGGGCAAAACTACTTTCAGATCTAAGCAAAGGATTTAGCTATTTTATTCTGCAAGCAATGAGAAAATATCTTCTTGATTCTAAAACTAAAATAAGAGACCTAATTAATTCTAGAGCACCACAGCCATATACATTACTTCTTAGTATGCAGGAATCCAATAGTTTCTTTTTTAAACAGCAGTATTTAAAAATGCATTTAATTTGAATGGTTGTGGTTCCTCTTTTCAGTAAACACATGTGAAGGCATACATTGTGTTTAAATATAATAAATACAGCTAAAATCATGCATCTGGGTCAATCCTCTGCATGTAATCAGGATTATGAAAATTTAGTTTTTCTTATCTTTCTCAATAAATGGTCTATGTACAGACGACTGGAAATTTATTCAGACATGGTCTTGGTTGTGCTCTTGTTTTTTAACTCACCAGTTCTTTCTTCCCTGCAAATCTGACTGATTTCAAATTCTGTCAGTTGCTCTGGTAGCTAAGAAAAGTGTCAAACTGTGGTTGCTGATTTCTAAGCCGTGCTCGAGTTCTTTCAGAGACAAAATTCTCATGCCAAGGCATTGTAAATTGTAAGTTTTCTGCCCATTTTAACAACTCGCTCTTTTGGATCTGATTGTTGACCACATGTAATTATAAAGGAAAAGGTCACAGAGGACCTCGAGAAGGCAAAATCCAAATAGACACAAAAGGGGTAAAGTTGACTGGAAAAGTTTTTCATTTAGTTTACACCTTCTCCAAGATTTCACTGTCCTGAACCCCCCAGTCCTCTGAATGAGGTTCCTTCAGCCCCGGCTGTCAAAGCCCTCCTTCACCCAACCGCCTTGCCCACAGCTCCTCTCAGGCATTCCCCAAAGAGGCAACCCAAAGAGACACAGCACATCCAGGGGGAAATCCTAAAATCTGGTTATTCTGAAAAATCTGACAAATGGAAGGAGGCCCATCAGTTTGATTGCTCTGTACATGTGTGGTGGGAAAAAAATTGTCAGAGGCATAGGGGAATCCCTTTTGTTTCAAAAGTGCTTCTTCAAAGAAACAGACATCCCCATGTCTCTTTGAGGAAGGCACTGTGTGGGAGGCTCTGTGGGCCCTCCTACAATGCCATGACTGAGAAGCCTGTCTTTAACTGGAGCTTCACTGAAAATGCACAGTCCAGATAAAATGCAAAGGCACAAAGAGTAAATAAAGAAGTAGTCAATGCTAAGCAAAGTGTGGGCCGAGGAATTCTGCCTCCTAAGGAGGTGACAGTCAAATGAAGCTGGCTCATCATGTGTGTCAAAAGCAGCATCAAGACAGGTAAATAGCAATTCTACACTTCCCTCCTACTCTAAAATTCCACCCTTAAAACACAGGGTATTTTAGGAAGCTTCCTGCTGACAGGCACATCCTGCCCAGAATTACATTTTAATAGCTCTTCTTTTAGACAAACATTTAATTTATACTTATACAGTCAACATGCTATTCCCATGCAGTCCCTTGGGAGGAGCAAAACATGCAAAACACAGAAAGAGTGGTAATGTAAAGAAATAATCAGTCTGCGTTCATTGATAAGTTTGCAGATAATGTAGTAGAGTATTTACTATGGTTCTGTTTTCTCTGGAGGGCAACTTTTTATCTCTTGGATCAACTCTGTAGACTCTGGCAGAAAACAGTCCAGTGCAGAGGAGGTTGGCACGCCATCTGAAATGAACATGTGACATCCAGCACTCCAGAATCCTAGTATTTTGGACAAAAATCCACAAAATGCCCCAAGACTATTCTCTGAGTAAAGAAAAACTTCCATATAAATTTAGATTTTTTTAAGTAGCAATAACATCACTACATCACATTAAAGCTAATTTTACAAAGATAAGGTTACAGGTTTTACTTGCTTTCTGCAGCCACTTCAGGACTTTGCAACATGCTGCTTCTTGAAGGACCAGGGCACAATGGTATTTTCATTTTGCCAGAGTCAAAAAGTCCTAGCCACACATTGGCTTGACACAGCAACACAGCCCCTAAAACCTTTATTCTGTTGATACAATATCCCTCGATCCTTTAGCTCCCATTCTACAAGTGGTAAATTGGCCCAGCATGTTACTCCTTTTCCCACTGAAGATAATATGTCTTGAAATGAATATTGACTGTCTCTTAAACCCAATAAATTAAATTGCCTTTCCTCAGCCAGCAGCAGAAGTAATGGAAAACATTTCTCAGAACTAGTTTGTTTGATTTCTACGAAAGTGTTTGACCTAATGATTTATTTTAGCAAATTGGTATGACTTATGGATAATGATAAGCACACAGCAAAAACCAGCTACGCAATTACCTGCCACAAGACAAATATTTTATGCAAAATTAAAAATTATACACAAACAGATCAGGAATACAGTTTGAATAAATAAATAAATAGAAATCTCCAGTTCCATCACCAAAGAAGAAAAAAGAAAAGTTAGTAAAGTGGCTAGAAATAACAGCTTGGCAGTACGCAATTTAACTGCCAGTGTATCTAAAATCTCATCCTACATAATATTTAGCAAGATCATCAACATCTGCCTCTGGATTAATGCAGCATGGAAAAGGATAATCAGCCAGCTAAGTGTGTAAGATCTGATGTTTAGATGCAAGAAAATCAGTAAATTGTGACACATTAACTCAGTATAAGGTCATTAACAACTGAGCAACCAAGTTTGGTGCTCGAATGTAAAGACCTTTGGCAAACTTCTTCCTTTGTAGCACTACCGGAAAAGAGAGGAAAAGGCCAAACTGCACAGGGCTGAGGATTAGAGAAGGGCTTGTCACTGTGAAGAGGTACAGTGACCAAGCTGGATGGCGAAAATGGGTGCTATACTCCTACAGATAACAGCTAAATATTACTTCTCCACGAGTGTGTGTCCGTGAACTAAAAAGAAGGGAAAAATAATGGTTCAGTACAATAAAACAATTCAACTTTGTCTCATGTCTGAGGTTAGTGCTGACAGTGAAGTGCCAAGTACCCTTTCTCCTTCACCCAGGCCAACCTGTGCCTTTAACAACTGATACAGGACAACTTCACCTATCTACTATTCAATCAATGGGCTCTAGTTCAAAACCCCTCTGGACTACACGGGATCTGACTTGCTGATACATAATGAAACAAAGTGATAGATAAATTCTTGCAAATGAAAATGGGAACTAGCAAGGTGTCTTTGGGAAGCTCCTTGCCAGAAAAGACTATCTTGTCTAACCACATAAGTTAGAAGGAAAACTCGCCCCAGCACTCCCATGTTGCAGAGCTAGTCCCTGCAGCACAGGGATAGCTGAGAGCTATGGCGTATCAGGCCACGTGGGCTCCCTCAGAGACCCACAGACGCCACTCATGTCTGAGGATTGCAGCTATAAAGGGCACAAAGGGAACTCTGAGCTTTCTTTACTTGCTGCTAATTAGCTTTTTCACTTCTTATTTTCTGGATATCTCAACTTCAGCCCCACCTTTTTTTTCTCTCTCCCCTTTTTTCTTGCCTTCTTTCCCCTTTCAGACTATCATTGCCATGCTCCTATGAACTTGTGCCACCCTTTGTTCCACCTGACAAAGACACACAATCCCTCTATAGCACTTTTCTTCTCTGGTCTTCACAAAACACAAAAGTTGTGTGGACCACGACGCTCACTGTATTCAGTGGTCTGACAGCTCACTTGCTGTTCAGCGCCCTGCTTTGCTGGTCTCTCTCGAGAGTATATTTTGAATAATTAATCACAGAATCATCGAGGTTGGAAAAGGTCAAGTCCAAGCATTAACCTAACACTGCCAGGTCCACCACTAAACCCTAAGCACCACATCTGCAAGTTTTCTGAATACTTCCAAGGTCTGCTATTCCATCACTGCCTTGAGCAGCCTCTACTGAATGCCTGACAGCCCTTTCAGTGAATAAATTTTTCCTAATATCAAATCTAAACCTCCCTGGGTGCAATTTGAGGCCATTCCCTCTTATTCTATCATTTGTTACGTGGGAGAATTGACATTATTGTGCTGTTAGCACATACATGGTGATACGGCAATTTTAGTACCATTGCCATTGTCACCTGTTTCCATATACTGCAATTCCTGCGATGAAAAGCCATGAGGAGCCCTGGTACTTTTACTGCTTCGTGACTCTGCTGGGGGAACTTTTCCCCACAGGAATCCCACTCTCCCCTCATCACAGCCCTTGCTGTCTGTCCCTTAAGCCTCTACCTAGAGCTTTTAAAGGGTTTTTTGAGCTCCCACGGGATAGAAGGGTTTAGTAGCAGAGCCTTTTTTATTACCTCCCATTTTTCTCTATTCCCATCAAAGGGCATTCTCTGGAAGAAAGAGCTATCACAGTAACTTGAACGCAGAGAAAAATAGCAAGAATATAGCTGAGAGGTGAGGAAGATAGTTCTCTCTTTAAAGCATTTCAATTAAGCTCACCAAGTGCCAGTTTTAAAGCTTCTGTGTGGCAGTGGCTGAGTGCAGAGCTTTAGAGGTCTCAGACTGACAGTATAGCAGCTGGCTTCTGGTGTCCATGTACAACTATACACAAATTTTACTTGCCAGTTTCAGCCTTTTATTGGCTTACACCCATCATTTTGAATTCTATCCTCCTGACATTTTATTAAAGACCTGGGGATGCTGACTTGACACTGCACAGAATATGATGCAAACTCAAACATAACCATTTCTTACTCTTTGAGAGCCACATCACTTATTCCTAGGCAAGGTTTGGACCAGACATTTTTTCATGCATGATTTCTTTACATCCTCTCTGTGCTGCATTATAGAAGGCACTTATTTAACTGGTGCTGCACTAAAAACCTCTATGGACCATGCTGGGGGCACTTTTCCCCACAGACACCCCGGTCTTCACCTCAGCAAGCACCAGCGGGCAGGAGGGCAGAGAAAGACATTAAATAATACTGATAATGAGGGCACTAAATAATACTGGACCAAGTATCATATCTTGGGGTATGCCACTAGTCACTGGACACCAGTGGAACTCTGCCACCGATCATAGCCCTCTGAGCCTGGCAGCTCAGCCAGTTTTCAGCCCATCTCTGTGTCCATTTATCTAGAACACACTTTCTCACTTCCTATACAGTGATGTTACGGGAGATTGTCAAAAGCCACACTAAGCCATACGAGACAAATGTGTATACATGGCTGCAAACTTGGATTAGAAATCTCTCTGTAAGACTAAGCACCCTACAGAACAATCATTAATACCAAAATACTTCAAAAATCAAGATCACAAGCAGCAATCTCCAAGGAGTGGCTGAGGTCACTTGGTTTGTTTAGCCTGGAGGAGACTGAGGGGAGCCCTCACTGCGGTCTGCAGCATCCTTACGAGGGGAAGCAGAGGGGCAGGCACTCATCTCTTCACTCTCGTGACCACTGACAGGACTCGAGAAAACGGCATGAAGCTGAGTTAGGGGAGGTTTAGGTCGGATGTCAGGAAAAGGCTCTCCCCCAGAGCGAAGTCGGGCACTGAACAGGCTCCCCAGGGAAGTGGTCACGGCCCCAAGCCTGACAGAGCTCAAGAAGTGTTTGGACAACGCTCTTGAGCACAGGCTGTGACTCTCGGGGTGTCCTGTGCAGGGCGAGGAGATGGCCTCGATGGTCCTGATGGGCCCCTTCCAACTCAGNCTCTCAACCCACCCAATCCCATGAGTCCTAGATTTCCTTTGTTTTTTTTTTTTTTCCTCCCTTCACCATTTTAGGTCGTAACTTCTCCAAGAAGCAAGGAAGGCGGCGTTTTTCTTCATTTATTTTTCTTCACCCTCGTTGACTGGCACACCCTTACGGGAAGGGTGAACAAATCCTTCCCCGTTCGGGCTTTCCCCACAGACACCGCGCTCGGCCCTCAGGGCGGGAGGCGCGCGCGGCGCCCGTTGCCCCGGCGACGCGGCCCCGTAGTCTCGCGAGGCGCGCGCGGCTCTCGCGGGCAGAGCGGAAGC
>VZTI01000228.1:78462-101738 GCA_013397865.1 Struthidea cinerea
AAAAAAGGCAGATGCACTCAATTCTGAACTCAAATTAGAGAGAACAAACTTGCAAACTAACAAAAGGAGAAGTATCACTAGACAGACATGCCTAACACAAAGTCTGTTTTTACCACAGTGGTGGGAGAACTGAAAGGTGTGAACCCCCAGAGGCAGCAGCATATCTGAGTAAAGTGATTGGAGGTGCCTCAGATCCTCATCAGCTGAGCAGCCAGATCAGTAATAGCCACCTTGGAAAAGCTCAGCACTGTTGTGTGCAGGCATATAACTGCTGTAAAAGTACAGCACAAAACTGTTCCTTGTGGCACATAAAATAACTTGCAGCAGCTCCCAGTCAAGAACATGATGAGCTAAGCGATGGGTGGTTGACAAGCATTATTTCCTCACTGTACCTGTGCTGTTTGGGTACCTACCAGCAGTGCCTTTCTGCTGTGTCACACTGGCATTACGTGCCCGTCATCAAGCCGCAGAGCTCAGCTCTGAGTAAGCATGACCAGGTTTAAAGACCGAAATGAAGCCATCTCAGGGAGGCCTGGTGAGACAGACTGAAGCCACAGCTGAAGCCTTTCTGCCCCACTTGTTTTGAAATTGTTGCTCTTGGAAGCTTGTTTACTGGACAGTTTGTTGTAATGGTTCAGATGCTCCTGCTGAGAGGTAGCTCAGTTGCTGTAATAGCTCGAGCCATGTGGTTTAGGGCTCCATGCAGAGGCCCAGACTGGTTTTGTTTATCAGGGCGATGGAACAGTTCTCACTTGGCTTGTAACCTCCAGTTAGCAAGACCTGTGTAGTACCAGCTGCGACATTATACATGGGGACAAAAAGCATATTGCCAAAGCAGCTGAGAACTGTAGGCATACAAAATGCCCTGGGGAGGTGGTAGAGTCACCATCCCTGGATAAGGAAAGACTGGACATGACACTCAGTGCCATGGTCTAGCTGTCATGGTGGTGTTCAGTCATAGGCTGAACTCAATCTCACTGTCTTTTCCAACCTGATTCATTCTGTGAGTCTGTGAAAATGGCTCTAACAAACAAGTTGAAGCATTTAGTGCTTTTATCATACTAAATGGATGAAAAGGAAGCGAATGAGGTTGATTTGACTATGCAGTAGGTAAAAGGATACCACACCTTAATGAAGGTGCAGGTGATCAGGGAAAGGGCTGCAGCTCTGCCTGTATTGGTTTTGAAGACTCCACCTAACCTGAGCAGTGTAAATGCAGGTTGGGTTCATTCCAGAGCTCTTAAGTGCATTTGCATGGTGAGGAACTCGGACTAACCATTTTATCTGAAACTTGGAATAGGTTGGGAACACACGCGTAGTCAATTAGAGCTATTCAGTGAATTAATGGGGGTTGCCTAAACAACTGGTTGCTTGCCTGCCTGTATATTTAAAGTCTAATACTCTTGCTTACATGCAAGTAACATCTTTACAATTCAATACAAAGTGAGTGAGGAGTCTGTATTCTCAACATTAACGTTCTCATGAGAGTGTCACATACTTGTTTTGCTCTATAGGAACACTAGCCTATAATTTACACAGCTGAGTCATTGTTCTGTCAACCTTGCTAAATACAGGCTTTCAAAAACAGAAAATTGAGCTAACATGTGACTAGTGGTCTTGGTTGAACAGCCGCAATGGTTTCTGCCATTTTTTGGTTCTCCTTTAGTCATCTTTCTCTACAGAATACAAGTATTTAAAAATGGGGGCTTGCTTCTCTTGGTAAAGCTACTCCATTACCCTTTCTTTAGTCTTACTGCAAATATATTCTCATTATTTAGCATAAGTTACAGTACAACTCTATTATTTTTGCTTTTAGCGTAACTGCCAGTAAATACAAGCATTTGCCATGGTCAAGGTTGCACTTTTTTTTTTTGTTTTGATAAATGGATGGCCGTAGTTTATTCTTGGACCTCCCACGTTAAGTTTTACACTTCTATTCTCTTTTCATTCCATTTTTTCACTGCATATGAGGACATACACATTCAAACCTTTCTAAATTCACCATTTCCTGGTAAGAATGGGTTTGAAAGAGGCTTCTATAGCTGTAGCACTGACAGAGTGTGTGTGGGGTGGGGAGAACCATGGTGCACCACCTCATCCCACCCTTTGTAGGCTGCTGCTGTAAACACCCACGTGGAAAACACTTAGCACTCTTCTGGATGACACAGAAGCAGTGCAGCATGCGCTTTCTGACTGTTCAAAATGGAAAACAGACTTATATCCTTAGGGAAACAAATCCTGAAATAGATCCCTCCTCTCTCAAAAAACCCCTTCTTTTTTGTTTTCAGCAGTAAGAGAGCACAGGTATTGATCTTTTCTGGCAAGAATAACTGGTTTGCACAGTCCGTACCATAAAATAGATGATAGCAGCATGAAACAGTGGTTTCACTTAAAACATTTACAAACAGAAACGTCTTTGCAGTTAAACTTACATCAGGCCCCATCATTTTTGCAGTTGAATTTTTCCTGCCTTTGTCATTTTAAGTAAAGCACTGTAATCTGTGCTCCATAATCACATTAAAATACATCATTTTCTGGAGAGTCCCTTGTAATATACAGAGAAGGCTGTAAGCTTAACAACTTGTGCAAGGCTTTGTCCAGTGAAGAGCTGTTCCCATTAGCGGAACAGAGAAAAACAAAACACGTCTGTCTCAGCTACAGGAGCACTGTTGCAAATGACTGCTCTTAGGAGAGGGTAGTAGGCCTACTCTGTTTGAAAATTAGTAGTATTACATCTAGCTTCTAAAAATACTGTTGAATCAAACAGGTTTTTTTCCTGTTATGCTCCTTTCTATGATAGCTAGTGATCTATTAGAATCGTATGGGAAAAGTAGCAGCTTTCCCTCCTTACCCCCCACCCCCAACCTAAGCCGGGATCCTGCTGTGGTAGTCCTTGTAGTCCTTTAAGTTGTAACAGTATGCTATCTCTAGAAAGAAAACGAACTTGTTACTTTTGCCTTTGAGAGAACAGTAGTAGATCTGGCAAGTGAGCCTTACGGCTTCAATTCTCATAGCCTGCAGTCTCATCATTATGTGGTCTATAGTAGGAAAAAGAAAACCAAAGAAGTGGAGTGTTACATTTTGGTTAAAGAAAGCTGTAGGTAAAGAGGAGACCCTCATTGCTGTTCAAGAGGATTGTTTGATTGGGTTTTATTCTGCTGTTCAGAGATTACACAGGCAATTATTTGGGCCAGTTGGGTGGAAAAACAAAATAGGAACAGTTCTGTAGAATAGCAGTACAAACTTACAGAAGCAGGTGTCATCCCTCAGCATCTCAACTACATTTGGAAAGTGTGTGGAAAAATACCTGCCTTACCTTCTGCAGTTAGTCCAGAGTGCTTCCAGTCACGCAGTAAGGCTTGTACAAATCTCCCAAGAACCAAATACATTGGAGCAAGGTGAGAAAGCTTTTTAGCTCGGCCATCCTTCCCTCACACCTGCTTCCTTTTACAAGAGTCAAGTTGTTACACCTGTACATTTGCCTGCTGGGAATTCCGGCTCATCAGGGTTGGGAGGGACATGTGGAAGTAGTTGTCAACCTGCTTCCCTTTTTCAGTTCCATAGCTGGTTAATAAATTATAATTATTGTTACACCCCATCCTACATTAATTTCCAGCACTGCAAGTGGAAGAGGAAAGAGAAATCAGATCTATAAACCCATCACAATCAAGCAGCAGGTGTTTCTGTAACCACAGCAGCAAGACCAAAGTCAAAGCAGTCCTGCTTGAATCTGCTGGGAACCAGCATTGCAGCTCCAGAGCTGTTGTGTAAATACCTTCCTCTAGCATAACATCAGACCGGGGATGAACTTGAGAGTAATCTTCTTCTCTTTATGATAGAGGACCAGTTCTTCCATTCCCAGATTTATAATGGGATACAGGCCACTCTGAGTTCAAAATAGATTTGCTAACAATGGTTGGAAGCTGCGTGGCTGAGTCTAACTGAGCACTAAGAATAAACCAGCAGAGTAGACAGGATGTAGAATCTCATCCATGATAATGGCTATTGAGCATCCAAATACTTCTGCTGCAGCTTCATCACTTGCTGCTAGGAAACAGCACCACTAATTTCTTCAAACTGCTTGTTGATAAATAAGCTACTGTGAAAGCGGGAGAAATTCCTTGGTCCTTCCACAATCAACTAATTGGAACAAACACAGGTTAGAATAAATGAGCAAATATTTTTGTGTCAACCTGTCAGGAAAAGATAGGAAAAGAGGAATTCCTTGCCCATGACTGACTGCACTCACACAGGGCTGTGCTTAAAACTGATTTTTCTCTGCTGTGGCTCCTGTTGTTTCCATTGGGAAGTCTGTTGCATCAGAGTAAGATGGCCTGACGTATATTTTGATGTAAGTGCAAGAAAGGCATTGTGACCTTGTCATCAGAGGACTCTAGGTTTTGTTTTTGCCAGCATCTATAGACTCTTGTTTTCCTAATTTTATTTACAGTTCAGCCCATCTTCTTCAGACTCCCTTCAGCATCACTGGAAGTTAATTGAGAATGGAAATAGTTTAATTGCTCAATCAAATAAGAACTGAATGTCCTCAAATGTTCTGCATGTGCTTAAGTGATTTGAGTAAGATCATACTCCAGCAGTTTAAAACATATGTGAATAATCTTTGAAATCAATGGGACTCAAATTCTTATATGTAGAAACTAGTAAATGGAACTTGTCCGCTGACCTGTTGAATTGCTTTTTTAGTTCTTCTGTCTCTGGCTATTCTGTTTCCTATTTCCCTGGTTTTTTTTAGACCTGCCCATGCAGTTTGCAGAAGCAGCTGTATCAATACTAATTTACTGAAAAATTGTTTTGCAAAGAACTAGCTCAGGTGTTTTTATGTCCATGACATAGCTAATTTGTAATGGGACAAGCTGCCAGGAATAACCAAGGAGATGGCTCTATCTATGCTGATACTGTTTGTTCATACCAATGGGAAATAAGTTTATCTTTCTGGCATATGTCATTTGTAGGAGTCCATAGAAAAAGGCCATAAAACAGATGATTTTCCAGTAGAAAAACACTTCCTCTTCTGAGATTATTTAACCTCAGGGTAGAAGAAATGGGAAATGCTGACAATGCTCTGAGGATTCAGTGAAGGTGAGGAAGAAGAATGTAACAAAGAATATTTGTTGTGAAGAATCAAGGAGTTGTGTTTTAGGTTTTTTAAGAACACACCATATTAGCATATGAAATCAGTTTCAGGAAAGCCAAATGTCTTCATGGATTGATGTAAGTGCCAGGGATTGCTTAAGAGCAGCTGTTGCCCAAACGGGTGTTTTCTGTACAAGTCATTCTCTTCTGTGGTGTCAGAGCTGCTAAGATTCTGGTAGAAAACTGAACTTGCTATAACACTGTAGGGCATAACTCCACTTGGCAGACAAAGATGACAAACTGACCTGCATTTTGGGACTTGTATTTTAAATGGATGTTAATATAAGTACCATGTAAGTATCAGTACCTGATGTGTATTTAGCTCAAGCTCAACATGTAGTAAAGCACTCCTGAACAGAGTGTGTAGCTGACAGTCTCACCAGCCAGTGCTTGTAGCCTTTCACATTACACACATTACCTTGGAGGAAGGGCCAGAAAATCCATGTCTTGTAGTAATGGCAGAAAAGACTTGCTTTCATGAATGTTGCAGTGCTGGTTATGCAATACTGTTTCTCACTGAGCATATGCAAATACTTGTATCAAATGCTTGCTTTCAACAACAACCCTACTCTGTGCTGGAGGTTTACATTAGTGGTTTACAAATACTAGTATAGATTTAACTGTTGTACAGCAACAACGTGACTTTGATACTTTTAACTATGGCTGTGCTGCTACCATTAATTGGTGTAAGCTGCAGACAAAAAAAACCGATTTATTCACCCAAGAGGCAAAATATCTTGGGCATGGGGCAGCAGAAAATGTCAAATCAGCTGTAAGATGTAACACAATTCAAATATCTTGCATTCTGCCAGGTAAATTGGTCCAAAATACTTACAACTTCTTGTAACTTCTTTTGGCCTAACGTTCTTTTTACATGGCTATGGTGTCTGCCTAGAAAGGAGAACGTGTATTTTCTGAGGAACAGCTTCAAAAGTATTTTGTTGTGTACACACCAGTTTTGCTGCATTAACAAACTTCAGTTCTTCCCAGTACAGATTTTTCTAAGGTAGTATTAAAGAAGTCCAATTACAAAGCTTGGAAGGGAGTGAAGATCTGAGCCTAAAAGCCTGAGAACTGGAATCAGTGTGGGTTTCTCAGATATACTGGTTATTTTTAAGACAGGTATAACTATTTCTCCATTACCCCTCATTGACATAATGCACTTTTTTAAATTTTAAGGCTCACCAGCAAAGCAGAAAAGCAGACCGCTTGTTGGCAGCAGGGAAATATGAAGAAGCAATTTCTTGTCACAGAAAAGCTGCTGGTGAGTAGGTTATTTCTCACATTTCAGCTCTTAAAATCGGTTTCTAGATTTGCATGCACCACAAGCCTGTCTTGAGTTCAAGAAGTGTTTGGACAACACTCTCGGGCACATGGGATTCTTGGGGTGTCCTGCACAGGGCCAGCAGTTGGCCTCAGTGGTCCTGGTGGGTCCCTTCCAACTCAGCAGATTCTATGATTCTGTGTAAGTAGAATGTCTAGTTACTTGCAATATTTTTATTTTTAAAATGTGAGTTTGTTTTTCAGTCCAGATCAAGAATCCTTTTGAAAACTTTTTTTCTCATATGAGCAGCTAAAGACAGACATTTCCAAAGTTGTTTAGATTGGGGGTGGTTATCACTGTGAAGGCAGTTGTTGACTGAAGATGAAGCCAACACCTTGTGGTATGCACAAGTTGGGTACCTGCTGTAAGCCAGTTTCACTTTATACTTTGCATTTTCTTTACTGCTTTCATAGGCGAGGTCACAGTGCTTTCTCTGTTGGTAAAGGACAAATGTTTTGCTTACAAAACTTCCCTTTCCTAATGTCTGCATCAAGGCAGCTAAGAACAGGTGATGAGCTCCCCAGAACTCGAGCAAAACAGCAGATTGCATCACAGGCCTCAACACTGCAGGGACAGCTTCTCCTGTGTGAGATCTTGTGCATTTACCTGTCCATTTAAATAGTCCTGCGTAATTGTTTGTGTTGGAGTCCCTCAGCTCTCTGACAGTGTGGCAGCTACTTGGCAGGAGAAGAAAGAGGAGGTCTTAATTGGTGCAACAAGTAGGACATTTTCAGGGACAGGGCTTGTGTAGAGACAAAGTAAGTGGCTACTCTGAACGTGGTAACCTAGATACCAGGCATTCTCACTTTCCATTCATAAATACTAGAAAACCCCATAAAGTGAGAAACTAATAGTTTCTTTGGTATTTATGAGTACTCAAGAGTGATGAGGGATTGCACTTAAATTCTGAAATGCAGACTTTTCTTTTTGTTTTCTTCACTTCATATACCAAGAGAAAACCCCAAAATACACTGAATGTTTCTTGCTTTTCTTTGATGATTCTATGCCATTGTCACGTCATTGTCTGTGCCATTGTCATGTCATCTTGCATCATTCCAGATTTGGCTGAGAATTTCTCACACATTGTCGTTTTCAGCACTAGCAAGATATGCTCAAAGTCTAAAGTGCTGCTCTGACCCTTAAGCCAGCACATTTTCTGGTTTGGAGGGGAAGTTGGTGAAAAATTGAGGAACTAAACACCGTAACTTTTCTTCATGAATATAATTTAAAAGCATGACTTCATAAAACGGGTGGTGCCATGGGCAAGAGCATCTTACGTGTCGCATTTTGTTATAGACTGCTTATATGTTAAAAGTCTGATCCTTAGCTGTGTTTCTTCCCTTCATGGGAAAGCTTTTCTTCTGGGACTTTCTGGAAATTGCTGCTGTTCTAAAAACAAACTGGAGCAATCCAAGCCAACAGGATACCACGGGAAGGGTGTAGCATGTTTTACAAGATCTTACAGTAATTTTTTCAGACTTCTGAAAAACAGCAGGTGTTTCCAACCACTGTAATTCGGTAAATACTTTGCCTCTAGACTGCTGCCTTTATGTGGGGATTGAGCACACAGGTCTGAAGGCTTTTCTTGGCTTTTCTGGAAGCGCTCAGGTTTTGCAGCCGTGCCATAAGTGCTGATGGATGTTCTGTCCCACAGGGTACCTTACGGACGCAATGAAGCTGACCCAGTCGGAGCAGGTGAGACCAGAGCGTGGCAGATGCCAGAGCCAGCCACAGCTCTGTGCTGTGCCCGTGTGTCCCACTGTGTCTGATCACATCCCTCCTGGGCATTAGCCTCTGCAAAATTTTCTGAACCCTTGGCAGCTGCCCCAGGAGTTTCACAAGTGTGGTAATACTAATCTTCCTAGAGAGTTTTTCCAAGTCTATGTGGAGCAGGGACAAGAGAAATCTTAACCCATCCAAGGGGTTTCCAACTTTCTAGTCTGCCAGACATCCCAAGTAGGTGACAAAATTAGTGTCATGTTGAACTTTATCTGTGAGGCACTTAGTATTTTGCTGAGACAAAAAACCAAGCATCTCATCTACAGTATGTCATTTTGGTTTAATGCAGCCTGACTGGGGGATCTCTAGAACAACAGCCCTGACACTTTTTCTTACTCATTGCACAAGTCTATCTGTGAATGTAGTAGTATAGTCTGCTCAGCACTTTTGTAGCAGCAGGCTTTGAGTTTAGCCAATATTATGAAATCAAATGACCCTTGGAGATAGACATCTGTCTTTGCTCCAACGGGTCATTCTTGTAGGAAAATGGTCTTTCACCCAGGTGAGTTAATCACTGTACCACCCCCTTCATTAAACATGGCTGAATCATTTGGGACCATACCCGGCCTTGGAGCAATTTGCTGCTTCATTTTGGGTGTTATTGATATGTCTAACACAGATACCATCACAGAAGCATACCGAAAGTTTGCATTGTTTAGCCAGAGTGTGTGCCTTTGCCCAGAGGTGGCGTAGCCTGATCAGTGACTTACAAACAAAAAGACCAGTAGTTATGCTAAATTTGGGTGACGTATCTGAATCTGTTGCACTGCACAAGCAGAGAGCACATCCTGTTGGATTTAGTGTCTGAATGACAAAAGCTCCCCCCCTTGGGCATGCAGTGATGCTGTTTATGTAAATATTTACACACATGTAACTTAATGTGTGTGGATATTTGGGTGGGATTAGGGATCACCAATTAAATTGTTTAATCTTGTTCTTACTCAGGCCCAGCTATCACTGGAATTACAAAGGGATAGTCATATGAAACAGTTACTGCTCATCCAGGAGAGGTGGAAAAGGGCAAAGAGGGAGGAAAAGCTGAAAGCCCAGCAGAGTGCTGACAAGGAAGCAGCCACACATCTTCAGACTTCTTACAAGCCATCTGCTGAAGACTCTGATGATCAAAACATACTGGTTCCTGTTACTCAGAAATACAGCTCTTCCACAGAGAAACATTCACAGGATATTCGGGGTGTCTTTGACAGGGACCCAGATACACTTTTATTTCTGCTTCAGAAAAAAAAGGAGCCAGTGGAAGCATGTATGGGGAGTAAAGCGCCAAAAGATGACAAAACAATAATAGAAGAGCAGGCAACCAAAATTGCAGATTTGAAACGGCTCATAGAATCTCTTGTAGCTGAAAATGAGAGATTAAGGAGAGAGAATAAGCAGTTAAAAGCAGAAAGAGCTAGACTCCAAAAATCTCCAGTAGACAAGGAGTTGGATGTAGATGCTGACTTTGTCGAGAAGTCAGAGTTGTGGGGTCTGCAGCAGCACTCGGAATCTGCTTCTTCAGCTGCAACTTGGCAGAAGTTTGCAACAACTGCTGGGAAGGCAAAGGACATTCCAATACCCAACCTTCCCCCCCTGGACATCCCGTCCCCTGAACTCCCGCTGCTGGAACTCTCCGACGATATACTGAAAGGGCTGATGAATAGTTAAAAACCAGGAAAAGTGCTCAATGTAGTTACCCAAACTTGAGAAAAGGGAAAGCCGCCAGGACAATGGTGATCTGAGGGCAGAAACATTTACCACAATCCTACTGTTGGAGAAAAGGCATTAAGCAACTTTGTTACTGTGAAATACACGTCATATCTGATCTACTTCATGGAAGTTAAAGGTACCATAGTTGGTATAAGATGGTGAGCTCTTTAGTCTTTCTCCCAGTGTTTCAAACCAAACGACTGCCTGGAGAATGTTTCAAGTAACACAATCCTACAGGGTTTTTAAGTATGCTATATGTAATAGTTATCTATAATGCCATAAATGATGGTGCAGAACCTAACTGTTATGGTTGCCAGTCGGCTGCCACTTCATATTGAAAAATGCTTTCTAGCATGAATTTGTGCATTTCATTATGCATAACTTTGTTAATTCAGATACAGTGCAATTTATACACCTCCTAGATGGATTTATGTGCCACACTGTACTCCTGACCACATTAACCTCAAGTCAGGAGAGATTTTAATTTCCATTCTATGAAGGAACCAACTTATTAGTTCTGTTGATGAGGGGGGTTTTTTGGGGTTATCTGTTTACATAACTAATCAGGGTGCATTGAATCTAGCTATTGGTTTCTGTATAAAGTGACATGTTTAAAATGAAAAATCTATACTTAAGGAAAAGTACCCTTTTTGTTTTCAGTGATGCATGAGTGGAAGTAATTCTAGCTGGCAGTATTTGATTGAAAAAGAAATTGTTTACAGCTTAACCTGATTCAAAAAGGATAGGAAAATAAAAACCAAGGTGTTTTGACACTGTCTGATACATCTGTACAAATGTTTCAGAGTATAAAGGACAAATTAGTACTTGCACTAAGTGTTAGTATACACCTACAGCTGAGCTTCTGTGTTCATCATCCAGCAAATTCAAGAAAGCTGGGATGAATTCAGAGGGCCTTGCCCACCTGTGGAGTGACGTGGCTGACAGCCGGGTTCCAGCGCTGCAGAGCAGCTCCGTGGGGTTGCTGGGGCACAGCCCAGCAGGAGCTGTAGGAACAGTGCTGGGTCTGGGCAGGGCCGTGCAGCCTCCTCACACCCGGCCCTTCCAGCGTGGCTCAGCCCCTGCCCTGGAGCCCAACTGGGGCTTTCCCAAGGGGTTCCAGTGTGGCTCAGCCCCTGCCCTGGAGCCCAACTGGGGCTTTCCCAAGGGGTTCCAGTGTGTAGTGGAGGCATTAATTACCTTCCGCTGTTACTGATTAGTGAAGTGTTCAGTATTGCAAGCTACACCATTTTAAGTTATTCTCATGCTTGCTTTCTAAGAGTGCATTTTTCTTCCAGAGTAGACTTGGAAGTGCAGCAAGAACACCTTACTGCTCTGCAAATTCTCCCCTTACTTCTGTATACCTGGTATCTTCTGTGCTTGAAGGAGCGTAGGGACTGGAGGTTAGAAAAAGTCTGTGGAAACAGAGGTAAGACAAGTTCATTAGAGGAGGTGCCTTGTGCTGAACTGTGGCTGGAATCTAATCTTGCTGGGGACATAAAAGTTACTTTTCAGTTGGAGCAGTTTAGCAAATAGCCCCATCCAGCTGTGATGAGGTGACCTGTTCCAGGTCAGCCCCAGCTCACTGCTCCCACCGAAGGGCAAGTCCCAGTCTCTGCTGGCCCCTGCCTGGCTGACTATTCCAGGTAACAAGGCAGAGGAGCACAGTGTTTCTAGTCATGTAAGTAAAGCAAAGAAAATAGCATGTGCTTACAAGATGGAAATAAAATTATTTAAGCATCTACCTCATGCCACTGCCGGGGTGGTAGCTCAGGGCTGTTAACTACAGCCAGACATTTTGGTGGTGTCTGCAAATGGCAGCTATAGGAGAAGGAAGCAATTTTTAGGTCTGTTGAAGTCAGGATACTTCAGAGGTGGAAGCATGGGAATTGGAAGCTCTACCGTCTTGATTTTAAGACTAAACTGTCCCTTCATGTATAGCTGCATAAACAAAACACCAGCTCTGAAAGAAGCTGCTTCTCTGTGGGAAGGATGGCCGAGTATGGGCAAAACTCCACACTGCCACTTTTGCAAGTGGTGTTAAAACTTCTCTCTCTCCTGCAATGCAATTGTTTGTTTGTTCTTGCAGTCTGCCTACTCAACACATAACTGCTGCTGAATCCCAGCTCCAGGCAGTAAGGTTGAGCACGGGAGTGTTCCACTCTCGTGAGTGATGCTGAATTTTTTAAAGTAAGGAATTCTTCAGTCTGAATCCAGAGCTAAGCAATTACTCAGTGCATTGGAAGAAAGGTAGGTTGTACAGAGAATACTCACCACTAGAGGACAGGTTTTACAGATACATAGCGATAAACCTGAGGAAATTCTTCTCCCATGGCTATCAGCAATTAATTTATGCCCTAACAATTTAAAGCTGTTTTAAGGTATTAATAACGTCCGAGCGGGGTGTGGCCGGGCGCGGTTCCGCGGGGCTCCAGCCGGTGGCCGGTGTCCGGCCGGATCCCGCTCCGCTCGCCGCAGCCTTTGGCTGCCACCGGCCGCCACCTGCTGGGAGCCCGGCGCCCGACTCGGGCCCTGCCGAGCCCCCGGGACCCTCTTCCCTCCGGCCGTGCCCTCGCTCTTGCCACCGCCGAACTGATGGGCTCGATCCCCGGGCCTGGAGAGAGTAAGGGAGAGGCGAGGTGCGAGAATGCCGAAGGTGAGCGATGATCAGAGGCTGTAGCAGCAGCAACGAAGCGGTAAGTCCCTGGTGGTCACATGGAGCATCACCAAAGCCTGGCACAGCACACGGAAACATTCCCAGGGGTGGTGAGTCTGGGCTGCATTGTTTTATAATGGACAGAATTAAAGAATTCTTTGGTCCGTTATTTCAAAGTGTCTCACCAAGAACCAGTTTTAAATACACGTCCAGACACTGACTTCTATTCATAGACTTTGCTTTAACCACAGAAGCCACCCTTGTCTTGGCACACACAAATACTGGCCCTGTTGAATATTGCCAAACATATGCTATGCCAAAAGAAACTGTAATTATCCAATCTCTGGCTGTATCACCACAGAAAGAGAAACCAAAGAAAGGCAACTGGGAAGCAATGTGGAGTCTCTTGAGAATAAAATCTGCAGACTTCACCACTACCAGTTGCTACTGAAAATGATGGCTAAAATCAAAATACAGAAGTGTTGGGTTTTACATTTTGCTTTTATAAAAAGGAAAAACGGATTTTGTGACTGCTTCCTCTGAGAGCATTTCCATGTTCAGGAACTCTGGTAGTGAACTCCTTCCTACTGTCCTCTCAGCAGCAGCTCTTCAGCCATCTGCAGTTCCTGTTGACCTGCTTTCAGTGATGGGAGCTACACCTCATCTAGACTCCCTTTCCCACAAAAGGCTGGATCTTTAGAGACCCTTTCCAACCCGGCTCTGTACACGGGGAAAAGCAAATACAGCCACAACAGCTAATAACATCCTGTACTGAGCTGGACTAAAAGGAAAGTAGAAAACAAAATCAAACTATTCCAAAGCAATCAGCAGTGGTGTGGCTGCCAGAAGCCAGGTACAGGCTGGACATTTTCCTGCCTGAGTATGAGGACTGTGGAGTTCAATTGTATAAGAAGTTCATTGTTCCCTAAAGAATCAAGAGCTACGGCCATCTTTTCCTTCACCTCCTTTCTCTCTCATGTTTGTTTCACCAGAAGAAACTTCAACTTACTCAGGGTTTTTGTCTTGTAATCATTCGAACTGTTCCCTCAGGCCCATTTGCTGCAGGACTTAAGGTATTATTGAGATCAAACAATATGAAGTCCTTAGAGCTGTGAAAATACAGGATTTCCTGCCTCAGAGCTACTAAACCCTATTCTCTGTTTTCACTGAGGTAGCACAGAGCTACAATTAAACCACATGCCCAGGGACTGGAAAAAGAAACAGGCACCTGGGACAAGAATGTATAGTCTTGGTATGTTTGGAAGGTACCAGAAATGTTCACTTTGAAACATAATAGCAAAAATCCTTCAGTCTACCACTTACCTTTAGAAAGGCCCATGTTTAAAAATGCAACTATTTGCACACAACACATCAGGTAAATCACGTCTTCAGTTTGCTGTGAGGCAAGATTTTCCTACCAGCTATTTATAGATGGTGACTTCCTTTTCAAAACCGATGAGAACAAATGAAAAAAATACAGAGGCTCATTTGTGTGTGCTGCTGACGCCACAGGGCATTTGCTCCTTGGGCAGTTTCCTGGGCCACCCTGCTGAGATGGAAAGAAAAGGACGTGGTGGTGGCCACTGCAGCCGAGGACCCCCCACACCACTATGTGCTCCGCTGCCTGCTGGGGCACACGGACCATGGGAACACCACGGCGGGAAGGAGACACAGCACTCCGGCCAACAAAGCACAGGTCAAAGTGTGGAAGGCAGGAGCACAGTACAGAGCTGACATTGAGGCAAAGCTGGGGGTTAGGAGGGGAAAGCACAGCAAAGCCCCAGTCCAGGAATCTCAACAGGGTGAGGCAGCTCATCCAGCACGGATGTGGGGGAGAGCACAAACATCCTGCTCTGGAAAGCAGCAGAACAGGCAATGGTGGCTGTGGAAGGATTAAGGAAGGGAAATTCCCAGTTACAGGCACAGGGCAGGGAAGGCTGTCAGCTGTGAGAGCAGGAGAGGGCTTGACAGGATGTCACGGGAGAGGGTACAAACAAAATTACCACCTACCGAAAAGGTCAGAGAGCATGAGAATGTAGTGCTGATCAGATGGGGGTTGGCCTACACACACAGATCTGAGCAACTTGCATGAAGCTGGAGGAATAGAATAAATAGATTTGCAAGTCAGACTGTTCTAAACCCCTACATCTGACCTCCGTAACATGGACCACCATTTCCCTGCCAGCAATTCCAGTTTCTGCTAGACCATAAACACGGCAGCCATCTGTGCGCTGAAATACTTCAGGTCATTGCAGCCCTGCTTCATTCTCTGCTAGTCACTTATTCTTCACTAGCTGCCTCTGCAGCTGCAACAGGAAGACAATTGCTGTGGCCATTTGCTGTATGGCAGTGCTGAGGATGGAGATTATGATAAGGAGCTGGAAAGGAGGGAAAGAGGGGGTGTGGGGAGCAGGGCTCACAGTTTTGATGACTCTTTAGGTGTGATCTTTCAAAGGACAGGAAAGGAAAAACAAGGAAGTGTTTCCTGGAGAGCAAAGTAGACAAAGAGAGAGCTTGGTCTCAACAGGAAGGTGGCAAAAGATGACACACAGTACTTCATATCCATGTTCTAGCAGCTGACAGCATTCCTGCACTCAAACAGCTTCAGCTGATCTCACTGAATACTTCTGGCTGTATTAAAAGTTCAGACTGGGGAACAGAAAACCCCCTCAAGAGTCTTTAGCAAAGGAAGATGGGAAAAGCATGTCCAGTAACACCTCACAGGACAGACGTGGAAACGGTCAAGAGGGAAGAAACAACCTGAAAACAAAACACCTCCCACAAAGCCCTCTCTGGTGTCAGACACCAGCTATGAACACCTCAGGTCATGCTCACAGCCACAAGCACAACAGCAGCCCCACTTCCTGCAGGGGAGCAGGGAGCTCAGCTTCATTGTGACAGAGTCAGAAACCTTGAGGTACTGAGCAAGCAGAATGTGCTACCCCAAGTACTTAAACAAACTTTTGTGTCTTTTAGTAGTATTTGGAGTACCTGTGAACTTTAACAATTTCTGGGAGTGTTCAGTGACTCCTCCAGTTCGCCCTGAGGAGGCAAGAACATCTTCAGCCTGACAGGCAGGTGCCAGGGATCCCTGCCCAGGTCTCTAAGCACTCTGGGGTGGCAGGGGTGGCTGTCAGTGCTCCATAGGGGCCCAAAGGGTGACACCAAAGCTCAGACCTCGAGGCACAGGTGCTGTCAGCTCTACAGGCACTACCCCCTATCCACATGGACGCCTTGGAGCAGAGGTAAAGCAGGAAACCCATGGCTTTGGCCAGGGCAGCCATGGCAATGTGCCACTTTGGGACAGTAACCCAGGGAACACCAACCCCTGCCGTCCCGCTCAGCTGCCAAGACACAGCAGCACAGGGCTGAGCAGTGATGGCAGCCATGGCCCAGGCCCAACAACTGCTCTTGGTGCAGGGAAAGAACCAAGGGCGGATCTGACTCTCTGCAGCAGGAATGATAATTTCAGCAGCCTCCAGGAATTTCACATCCGTTACAAGTACCTCATGAAAACTCAACCAGGGAAGGAAATACTTAAATATTTACATATCCTGAACTTAAACAATGAAAATATGTACTACTAGAGTCCACTTCTCATTGAGCAAATGTACACTGGCAGATCCTGCGCCTTCAGCCAGTGCTCTAATGCTGCAGGGAGGAATAGAGATGATAACAGATGGAACAGGCTACACAGCTAAGAAGCAACTGCTAAGTGCAGCAGCATTAACCCCATGGTATTTCTCTGCAACTTGACAAATTGCAAGTTTTCAAGCCAACTAAATAATTTGACTTTTGGAAAGAGAAATTGCTTTTGTGTTTCATTATTTTTAAAGGTAACTTAAAAGGGGTTTGGGGTTTTTTTCAGTGACCCCAAACCCAGTCAGATGTGTCAAACTTGGAGTAGTAACTAGGCTCGTTACTATAACCAGGCTAATTACTATCCCCTTTTGGACACCTCACGAGCTGGCCACTGGCTCTGCCTAACATTTGATAATCTAAGTATTTGAATAGTTTTAGTAACTCAAATCAAAATACACTTTTTGTGAACCTTTTCAAACTCAGTCCAAAACCTGGAATTCTGCTCAACTGTCCAACATTTATCATTATTAAATAAAAACACATACAAAAATTTTTAAAACATCCATTACTTTGTGATATTACTTGAACTATTAAAGGCAAGTTGTTATGAAATAATCCCTCTATAGAAATGCCTTTCCCCTTCCCGCAGCGCAAGTGCTGATTCCTGAGGGAAGGGGGTGAGCGGCAGCGGCTCCTGCCAGCGGCGCGCCCGCAGTCCCGGCCGCGGCCCGCAGAGGGCAGCACTTGGCTGCCCTGGCACCAGCGGGACACAACAAACCCACACCACCACGTCTGACAAAGTCCTTTTAATGGAAAATGTAAAACCCCTTTCAACTTCAATGTACAAAGCATGTGTAACACTTGCACTTTTAACAAATTAAAGCAAGCCAATGTTTTAAAAAAATACATCATTGAATGTATATATGTATATATTTACATAGCATATTAAGTTTAATATTTAAGCTTTAAAAGTTCACATAAATTTTACCAAAATGAGACAATTTTTAAATAAATTACACCTTTTGAAAACGTTTAATTGTACACTGAATAGCTTCAATAAAATACTGAAGTGTCTGTATTTAATATCTACTTTATATACTTTATATTTTACAAAGTTTACAATTATTTGGCAGTAATTTTCAGATTATGACATGACTGCTGTGCGGACTCAGCAAGATCCCAAATGCAGGCAATAGCTGGTGTTTGTGTCCTACTCTCACAGTAACTGTCTCAATGTAGTGAAAAATATCTGAATTATTTTAGCAAACTGTACAAGTCACATTTACATTTGATCAACAATATAGCATAGAATTTTGTCGTTTTTTCCAAAAATAAATACATCATCTTAAATCTTTGACATTTCACAAACTTCATGTACATTATAATACAGACAGCAGAATGCTGCTCAACTGTTTGCAAGTGGAACATGGAATCACAGTGGCTGTGATATGAAGCTCTACCGTTGCAGTGTCATTAACAAGGAAATACGATGACTGTGTTTTCTTGGCACTGATGGTTTGTGAAGCTTAAATTAGTGTGCATACCGTTCATAGATCAGGGGAAATAACCTCTGGCTGATGCTACCTCCAAAAAGCAGAGCATGCTCAGTTCTCATCCATATCTTCCATTTCACCTTCGTGAATCTTCAAAGCTCTCACCATTTCTTTAACTGCGTGATACAAGATATTTTTAACCTGCAAGAACATGGGACAGATTTTAGTAAGGCCTACGACTGAGGAACTCTGCAAAGTTTAGGACTGAGCCCGAAGCATAGTGGATGGAAGAAAAGAAAGGCTTCATCACACCCGTGCAAAAGGGAACAGCTTTTTACACATTTTAAAATGTAATGTGAAATAAAACCAGCAGCTCAAGGGAGAGTCATTTACAGCCCTGGCATTCATGCTGCTGCTCATTGTTATTCTGTGTGAACAGCAGCAAGGAAGTAGCTCCACGCACTGCTCGGCATTTCAATGAGCCCGAGCACGCCCTGCCTTCCCAGCCGCTTCCAGAGCAGCATTCATTTCCTACCTGCAGTTTATCATCGTAATTGATTTCTTCCTTTGACAGCCTCAGCTCCTGCGTTAAGTGAAATGACTGTACAAGATGTTCTGGAGACACAAAGTCTTCAGTTACTTGAACGCAGCTGTGAAAATTTTGCACCTATCCAAAATAACAGGAAGAGACCGATAATTAGTATTTGGGGTTATTCTCTGGCAGAGATACCTGAGAAAAGAGTGGGTCTTGAGATCCCTTAACCACAGCCTTATCAGACTAAAGGGCATCTTTACAGGTAGAGAGCAATGAAGTGTGTTTGACTTATCCAAGTTGGCTTCTGGCAAAAGGCACACTTTGAACGCTGCACAGCTGCCTGTGTGCGGCACTTCCCGCAGTCGGCTCCGGCATTAATTCCACACTGCTGTTCCTCCCTTTCCCAGCTGCACGGGCACTGCTGCTGCTGCCACAGCCTGCCCAGCACTGCGCAGGCGCTGGAGCTGCCAACCCACCCGGGAGCAGCCCTGCCCCGTAGGACCCAGTTCCTCTGGCCACGCACACACGCTGGAAGCTGGCACATTCATGGAAACTGCCAGTGGAAATACTTGAAAGAAACAATCATGAACAAAAAAATGGGGAGGCTGAGAAGAAGGGGGGGGAAAAAGCAGTTTCTTCTTTCTCTAAACATTTCTTCTTACTGGCATGAGATAACTGCTGAGGAACAGACAACATCTCCTGCCACCCAGGTCATACCTGGAGGACAGGGGAAAGGGAAAATGATTCCTGGTTGTGACCCAACCAACTCCTCCTTGTTCCCTTCAGAAACACTCATGTTTTCACCCCTAAACCCTTACAATTACACTGTAATTTGTAATTCAGCAGGTCAAGACCCTCTTTTCCCCAAACTCCAACAGCTCCTCACAAAAGTTGTGTAACATCAATTCAAATTCCCAAAGCCTGGGGGTGGGGAGGCAGAGCCACAGCCATCCCAGCAAACACCCCATGCCACCCTGCTCAGGACTGACAGAGATCTGCCTGTTTTAAAGTCAAACCTAGCCAAATCTAGAGTTTTTAAATGCATACTCTAAAATTTCCATTATGGTACCTAACATTCACATAAACCACTGGGGTCTATGCAGTTGAGGACACGGCACTTCATTTAAAAGTTACTTTCTTCTTCAAAACCTCTGCCCAAGTCTGATTTTACACAGCAGTTCCCCCCACTACAGCTGAAATCCCAGTGGGTAACCCCCAGCTCAGCACTCATGTTGCATGTGGGGTTTTGTTCAAGCTCATCATCATCAAGGACAAAGCCATGCTGGTCCCTCCTGAGAATTAATCAGAACAGAAGTAATTCTGGAGACAAGGAGGGGTTGTTGATGCCACACAATTTGTGAACAGCAGAAAGCCAGGGGCAAGGCAGCAGCTGCAGAAGTGCCACCATGAGGCTCCCACCAGCACTCGGGGAATTTTCTAGAGCTTGGGTTGAGGTGCCTCTGCATTGTGCAGCCAGCAGCTCCAGCCCCCTCCCCTCCCTCACAGGCTTCTCAACTCTTTCAAGTCTCTACCTGCCCTTGGTTTCCTTGCCAGCCTATGCAAATCCCACACCGCTCATTCACTTTCTCCTCACTAAGACAAGGTTTTACTGACTCCTTATCCCTACATGGCAGAACAGGGAACATTTGTTTCCTTCAGACCTTTCATTCTGCTGTGCCTTAAGCCTCCTTCCCTCCCTTCCAGGGCCTGTCTTATCCGTGTGAAAGTTTGCGGGGACAGATTTTACCCGGCTGGTCTGGTACTTAACATGGGAATGCCCCACTGACAGCCCCCAGGCAGTTCTATTTATAATATTTATAATACAAGCTGATGCAGTGACACACACACATAGAAACGTTTAGCAACGATTCCACTGAGGTTTGTGGGGTGAGGAGTGCAGCACTCCCACGCCTGTGCCACTTCCAGCTGAACTGAGAACAGCTTCACACGCAGCCCACACACAGCAGAGGTTTTGCAGTAGGGCCCAGGAGGTGGCTGCAGCATTGGAAAAGCCTCAGACCTGGGCTGGGACAGGGAAAGGTGAGTGGGCAGGGAGGAAGGGGCCACCCACCCATCCTGATAACTGCAGGATCAGCCACTTCCTGCAAGGCTGGGCTCGAGAGCTCTGCATATGCAACACCCAGACCTTTATCCTACATCCTTATCGGAACATCGCCAGGATGTCACATTACCTCCAAGCATGTTATTTTACAATATATAATCCTGCTGTTAAATCAAGATAATACCACTATAAAAAACATTATAATAACTTGTTCCACTATGAACAAGTTTTGCAGGGAGCCTGAACACTGCATTTCAATCACTGACTCCAGTATTTCTAGCTTTTTATTCTCAGCTAAAATATTTTACCAGTTTGGAGCTATGAAGTTAAAACCAGGGAGGCCATCCCTACAGATGTCTGTGATGCAGTGATGCCTTAGGAGGCCTCCTAGAAACAGAGCCTAGACAGGAGTAAGGGAATAAAACTAGGTATTTATTTGGAAGGCCTTCAAAGGCACACCCTGGGGAGCCAGAGGCTGCTGCCCAGATGGACCCCAAGATGGACGACAGGTCACGAGTTCGTCACACTTTTATAGGTTTGGTTCATTTACATATCAGAGTTAACTCTCCAATTAAAGCTTCAGTTTAATGATGTAATTTCCCCAAGCTTGCCCCCCCTTTCAGAGGCTTTGGTTTACACATTTTGGGCCTAGGACGGTCTGAGTGTCCTTAGAGAGCAGGCCTGTTATGTCTCCCTAGCATGAGAGAGCAGAAATGAACAGGCTACAAGAAACTTCAAAGTTACACACTAAGCAGTACACGATTTGAAAAATATAAAAATTAAAACCCAAGGCATCACAGCATGACCGACAGTGGAGCAGCAGAAAGAGTGAATCTTTCAAAAGAACAGTACAACACCCTTTTTTAGCTGGGGAAGTTCCAAGGAGAGCTCAGGGCTCCCTGTCACAGATGCCACGGAGGGAACAAGGCCCAGCCACTAGCAAGGCAGGGACACTGCTGAGCTCCCAACCTGTACAGCCAAGGAGGAGACGCCCCTCACAGAGCATTCAGGGAAGCATCTGCAGAGGTGACCGGTCCAACACTGTATCTATTTCTGGATTCTGCTCCCGAGAGAGCAATTCCCTTCACAAGAGGAACTGACAAGGCCGCCCTGCCCGTCACAGCTCACAGGAGAGGCTCTCCCTCCCATCCCACTCGGGAACAGTCTGACTTTGCCTGCTGCAGTCATCACAAGAAGGATGTGACCGCTGTCTGCAAGTACACAGGGAGGGGGAGAAACCTGGGAAGCAAGAGGAGTGCTTCATGCTACCATTAAATGTTAAGAGTAAGTTACTTTAAAAGCCAGACATGAATCCATAGAACCAGGCATGGGTGGAAAAACAATACACAGAAGAAATACACACAACCTCCTCCATGTTAGGGCAGTAAATTCTAGACCAGCACGTCAGAAGCAGCAGTGTGCCAACAATCCTAACTGGCTCCAGAACAGAAGTGTCAGAACTACACTTATGCAGTGACCACAGGCAGCCAAGCTCCCTAACTCCAGCGCTCAGTCTGATTTCCTCTGCTCCACAACATTACTCATGAGCAAACAAAAATGTTAACTTACCCCCTAGTTTAGTATCAACTCTCACCCAGTTTTAATAATTAAAGATTCATGATGTGCACGTAAATCTGAAACACTTAATGTGTAAACTTAACGTGGTATGTATTCTTGTGCAGACTTATTTTTCAGTTTTTAAATGTGCTTTGTATCTCTGAAGTATTCGTGCTGATCCCTAAGGTCAGTATTTATACATCTCTACAGAGAGAGCCCTATGCGCATACATGAAAGAACACGATGCTTTTATTTCCTCCTACGTGGCAGATTCACAGGAACTTCTTACTGAAGATGAAAAGGTTCTCAGCTTCACCCACTAAGGTTTAAAAACACCATGTTATTAACTCCTTGGTGCCAGAAGCTAGAACATTACCACTTCAAACACAATCTGCAGTTTAAAGCCTAGAAGATAAAGATAAGAGTGGTCTTATTTTTGGTCCTTAAACATATGAACTGCTGGGAAGCCTGGAACAGTCCCACTACTCATGTTTTATATTCTGTATGCCTTTATATAATGGCACATGCTGTATAAAACTAATTTCCCAGTACATGTTATTTCCCCTGGGTTCCCTTTCCACTCTTCTATCTGGGATATATCTCCCTTGTTTCAAGGGATCAGAGTAAAGCTGCTGGAGGATGCAATACATGACTCTGGGAGTGCCAACTGCTTTAGCCTATCAGCAGCCAAGAACAGCAGCAATGTCAGATGTTCCTCCATATTTGTGAAACAACATCAAGCCCTGAGTCACAGAACAGGGGAAGGCAACCTACACCCCACCAGATTTGCGTCACCAAGGTCTGTTTGGGGCTGTCTGGGTTTTTTCTTTCCTGCGCCAGAAAAGAAATCCACACAGTCTATCCAGAGCTATATACCACCACGTCAAACCCACTCAGAAACTCAGTGGGATGAGGAGGAGCCTCGTCTGGCTAAGGTACTGGTGGCTTTCAATGCCCCAGCAACAGACACAGTCAGAGACAGAACCCCTGTCATCACTACAACCCAGTCAGTTTTTCACAGAGGAAACCCCCCTGGCCACAGGGACATTGTGAGCCATTGCTTCCTCTCTGCCACAGCTGGAAGCTGATCTGCAGACTGGAAACCAAACAGCACCTTCTTCAGAAAGGCTTGGCCTTGCTTGAGCCCACAGGGAGATCAATGATAGATTTTCAACAGCACGATGGTTTACAACCAACTGCAGGGCGGGGATGCTCCTCATTCCTTGATAGTCAGCGACCTCATTAGTGGTGCTTGACAGCTGGCAAGACAGCAAACCAGCAGGCTCCCTTTCTGCTGAAGCAGGAAAAGGTTAATGGAGTGAAGAAAGAAATAAATCTAGAATGGCTCAAAAATCTCAACCTAACAATTGAGCTTTCTTCCTCTTTTCACCAAGGAGCAGCAGTTTACAGACTCTGAGGAAAAAAAAAAAAAA
>VZTI01000228.1:101761-146901 GCA_013397865.1 Struthidea cinerea
AAGGCATAAAGGCAGCAACAAACTTGTTGTGCCAGGGGGCAACTGAGGCTGACTGACAAAAATTCATCCTATTTCTCCAGAACTGCCCCACTGGCAGTACTCTTCTTACCCAACTATGGATTAAATCAGCTCAGCTGCTGCAAAGGTGGTATCACTCTCTCATGTTAAGGAAAGCTACTGAAGAGCAGCTTTCCTGGTGACTGATGTACCTTGTAGGTTAAAAAGAACTTAAATGTGGCATGGGAAAACAACCAAATACCTGTTACAGGAACACCAGAACACCCACTGCAGTTCTCCTATGGCTGAAGACAAAAACACCTGACATCCGGGTGTTTTTACCTGCTCAAGTTGCTCTCCTTGCCCCTCCTCCGTTAGGTTAACTTCTGGCTTAGAAGACAAAAATTACTAACCTGACTCTGCCATAACTAGACTCAGTTTGTTTAGAAATTTGCTACAGAAACGAAAAGTGGAAAACAATAGTTAATAATGGTCTGTTCATTTGTAATTGTAAAGCAAAAAAGGAACCAATACTTAAGGCATTCAATTTGCTGTATGTTAGGTCAGCTACACCAGCAGATGTACCTTATTTTACATTCCTACATGCTAATAGCTACTAAGAAAAAAATAAAATGTAATTGAGCACAGATGTATCCATGTCTTTGGAAAAAAGTTATTTTACAGCAATTGTCCTATTTAATCCTGTATGTCTTTCAACTAAGGTACATTACCTGATGAAGTGCTCCTGCTGGTAGAATAATAGCATCACCAAGGAACTGAATAACTGTGCAGGTTTTTACTCCATATTCTTCAAAAAGTCTTTGGCGAAGTTTTTTGTTCACATACCAACTCTGATCACGGATTGGATCATGCTCTGGTAAAACTTCTAGGCCTTGCTCCTTTGCTATCTGCAAGTACAGAAAAGACCCCAGGTCACTTCCAAAAGAACCGAACCTTTTGCTGATAAATTTCAAGTATACCCACCTTGCCAAGCAATGTCACTCAGTTCTCAATATCCGAACAAGAACTCTAGCTAGGGATTCAAAACAACCTCAAAGGATCTGGGAAGTCTCACTGAACTGAAGACATGTGCAGCACTCCCACTCCAAAATGCAGAGCTTTAAAGGACTTGGCACAATAATCTATTAATAACAATATGCTCTCTGTGTGACTTCTTTAATCCAGAAAAAAAATCTGAGCTCAAGAGTTCCTATGCTGCCAATTCCTCAGGCTTACAACCTTCAGTTTTGACACAGACATGCAACATCACTACCTTAGCTCAGGAAAATGCAGCGGATAAAGCCAAGGGTTGTACGATCCTGGGAAACCTGCTCCAGGTGACTCTGCTTGAGCACAGGGCTGGACAGAGGGACCTCAAGGGGCCCCTTCCAACCTCAGCCATGCTGGGACAAGAAGCTGCTTTCCTACCACCCTGTGAACGTATTCGGAAAAAATGATGAACACATAAAAATACTTCCTGACATCAGTAAATGGAATTCCACAACCATTTCTCATCAAGTGAACCACAGGGGAACAAATATTACTCTTAATCGACTACTACTAAATCAATCCTAGCCACTAAAAGAAAAAAGTGATTACATATAAAGAACACAGACCTAATCCACCTGTCATGAGTCAGGAGACAAATACCTCATTAAAACACAGATTTTTTTAATTTATGAAATACATGTAATTAGGTAATGCAGAGCTTGAAACTCTCCTTGAGTATTATCACCGTTCTAACAAGATACTGAGATATTTTATCTTAGCAGCAGCAGAGCAGTCCCAATGCTTACCCATCAATTAATCTCCAACTCAGTATTTCCCAAGTATCACCACTCCTAAAATACCCAGTGGTACACAATTAATTTGGAATACCAGGGCAAACTGTGGTAGCAAATGACAAACTTCTTTACACAGCATCCTAAATGCTTCTGTTTTAAACCTGCTGCTCAGTTTCACAGCTATCCACAACAGTTTCAGATGTGCTCTGAGACAGGAAATGCTGAATACTCCCTTATGTCCACCTATTCCTTTGCATTCATGACTGTGTTCACAACTCTCTTTTTCAAACTGAAAAGCCACCATCTAGTTTATGAGCATCTACTTTTTGAACGAACAAAAAGGTCTTGTTGTATAATTCATAATCTCCTGAAATTAGCTTTGTTTTATTTGCCAGTGCTCATTTTTCCCCACAGTTCAGCCTGCCAAAGAGCAAATGTTTGAGTCACTGGAGGACAGCTGCCCTGGTACAGAAACACTGCTTTATTGTCCAAGGGAATCTTCACTGCTGATTTTCTTAGGCTTTCCCTGCTCACAGAAGAGCCCTTGGCCTCAAGTTTGTTTACAGACCCCTTTGGTGCAGTCAGTGGAAACTCATCTCTCCCCAGAGAAGACGACAGTAGACTTCTCCTTTGAGCAATCACTTCAGTGATACTTTGGTATTTCTGTATCAGTAACTATCAAGGCCACCTTCCAGAACACGAAAACGTGCTAAAGACAGGGCACAGAAAACTGCTTCCAAGATGGTATCCCTGAATTTAATGCCATTGACGGATATTCATCCTAGGTAACAACCAGAAAGGTTCTGATGTAGCTCTAACTTGTTCATCACCTGCTGCTGAAGGATGATCTAAACACGGCCGAGGAAGCTTGCTGCCCTTGGGGACGTTACCCCGCTGCTGCCACCTTCACCAAGAGCCCGGCCATGTTCCTTGAGCTGACTGATGTGACAGAGTCCTGGGAAAGATCGGTGGCCGCTGGGTGGTGAGGTCAGGGGATTTGGCATGGGACAATTCACCAAAAATTCAGCAGCAATAATACAATAATGGATCAGTGACAGAAAAACCTCATCCCACAAATCTTTTGTGTTAGAACGGAGCAAGAGTAGATCTCCATGCCCTCCTGAGCCCTCAGGGTACGCAGGCCATCTGTAACTCTTAAAAAATGAGTATGTGTGTTACATATTTTATTTGCTGGTGGTGTAGCAGGTCAAGTATCATTTATTTTATGTGCTATAAAGGAAATAATTTTGCTTTCCTCCCTTCTCTAACATCAAGGTGGGGTTTGTGGTTTTTGCCAGCCCCCTTTGATTTACCAACTACTTAGGTTATATTTATAAAACACGCGTAATAAATCTAACCTTTTGCAGAAACTCTCTTATCTTGTCAGCATCTTTGCCAGCATAAATGTGCCATAAAGCACCAGGTAATTCACTTGAGTCTTTCAACCGCTTCCTTAAAAGGTCATCCAAATCTTCCTCCTCCAACTTCTTCAAAACTCCTAAGATTCAACAAAAATATTCTTTAAATGTGAGAAGGACAAAAATTTTGAAACTAAATACCTTCTTTTCATATTTCTTGTGCGAGACTGAGCAGATAGAAGTTTGCTGAATACAACAGAAGCCACCAGGTGATCTTTCTGTTCAGTGTTTGTAACTCGTTACTAGAACATGAATGCCATGGATACCTTAAAAATATTTAATTTTTAAACTTTTTCACATTTCCTGAATTTGACAGAACACAATCTCCTACCTGAAATAAACAAGCAGGGCTGGTACCAAAAAATGGAAAGATGAACAAGGTGTTTTCCCACAGCCAGCACAAGCAGTGTTTAGCATGCTATTGTTGCAGCCAGAGCTCTTCCAGGATGCTCAAGTTTGCTGCTATTAACTCAGCGCATACACAAGTGAAAACAAAGCGAATGAAAGACAAACCTTACTGCAGCTCTATTAGTCACACCCAAAATCTACATTTGCTGATTATGGAATAAGAGGACAAAAGAAAAAGGGGAAAGAAACAAAACTATTTCAGTGATCACTGTTTCACATAAGCAACAAACCTCATAGAGATGACTAACATACACCAATTTAAGCTCCCCAGTGCTGAAAAATTACATTACAGCCCAAATTCAATAGAGTAAGCACAATGCATGCAGAAGAAGCAGAATAAACAGAAGGTTTGGCAAATACATCATCCTGACATAACTGTTAGAACGAGCACAGCTTCCAGAGAAAATCCTTCACCCTGCGTTCCATTAGCTACGCCAGTCCCAGCACAGGAACAGTGCATCAATTACATATAATGGCAAAAAAAGTGGAAAGAGTTTGAAATACCATTTCATAATTCATGAACTGCAGTGTATTTTATATGGAACTAATGTGCGTGCAAACCCTTGAAACAAAGAATCTCCCAGCTGTAAGCAAGTTCTTATGGATCTCTTTCATCACCTTCCCAAGAACAGTGTCTGTTTTAGAAGGGGCAGGACATTCAGTCCATCTACACCTCTTACAGTGAGTGAGCTTCACATCACCTGATTTGGAAAGTACTCCATTTCCTTTGGCTATGCCAACGTAAACAAGGATGTTCACGACATCAGAAACTTCGATATGGAGGTTTGTGGTTCCTATGTCATGGTCTTTAGTAGCAGCCACACCTGTGTTACAAGATAACATTTGTTTGCATTGCATATTAAAATCAGAACACGCAACAACGGATAAGAAACTTCTGAAGCATACTTAGCATCACTGAGACACACAAATTAAAAACATGGTTTTGGTTCACCTGCTAAACAAGAAAACGTTACTTTTTAACAGAGTCCTGGAGATTCTCTCTTAGCCCAGGTACCTGTCCCTACACAGCATTTGTGTCAGAAAAAACGTTTCAGCAGAACAGTCAGAGACATTTCCTGACCACTATGTTCCATTCCTCCTCGGCCCTTCAGGTTGTTCAGGGCAGAATGCAGGTACAATGAATACAAAAGGTTATCAAATCTGTCACTTCTATGTCTGTCTGTAAGCAGAGTTCTTAATCAAAATAACCCCCAAGCAAAGAAGAAAATTAGTTTTAGTTTTAAGAAGTGAAAATGAACATTCTTAAGTCAAAAGGACATTCTGGAACACTGAGCCTTAGAGCAGTGTTACCTCGGAGTGGCAGTAATGATGCAGTTCTCAGACCCATGCCATTATCACTGTTGTTAATATGGTTCTTTCACAGGACATGTGGAGAACTTTGAAAATCAAAGCCATCGTGTCACAAATTACCACTCATTTCTTGTCGTATTACAACCATTTGTAAAACAGAATTGAACAATATTCTTTGCAAAAGAAGGAACAGATGGAAAGTATCTGAGGGAACCAACCTTTTCTGAACAGGTTTTGAGTGTACAGCACACAAAATAAATTATGAGAAATATGATGAGAATAATTTATGACCAGAATTATGAACATGATAACATTTCACGAAGTATTCTGTCCCAGAGCATTACTAAAGACAAGTTCTAGCACTGTGCAGAAGCAGCTAACCATTTATACGCTTCAGAAGACTGTAATAGCACAAGAAAAGACAGAAAGAAAGGCAGAAGCTGTTAATACCCAAGTCAGTCAGTATTTCCCCTACATTCAGTGAGCAACTATCCTTCAAGAAAGCTCAGCTTTCTATCAAGCATTGTAATGTGTGATATTCTACAGGTGTACAGGAAGAGGCAACTGCTGCACTTGTAGAGCAAACTCACCATATGCACTGCACAGTCTGGGTCCCAAATCCGGACGGACAAAAAATCCTGGCAGATGAGAAGCCAAATTTAGTTTTCCTTCTGGACTACAATATTCAGGCAAGGGTAAACTTTTTAGTAAGTCCTCATATCTGGAGGAAAAATGATAAAAAAATATAGTTGAACTTGTGCCATTATGCAGAGAGAGAAAATAGAATAACATTAAGACTGACTTAAGAACATCTCATATTAAACTCAGAATACCTTGCTGGCATCATAGCCTTGAAATCTTCACCAGAAGGCCAGTCTTTCAGTTTTAGTAGAGCCGTTTCCCCATTTTTTACTTTTTGTCGTTCTGTAAATAACATAGAAATAACTAAAAACTAATATACTGTAGGTGTTTTACTTTATTCAACTGAAATATAAAAATTAACTCTAAACCTGCCAAGAATCAAAATTTCATGCATAAAATAGGAGACAGTTGATTTCAAGACTCAAGAATGATACAAACCAAACTCAGCTAGTTAAGTAAGAAGGACATTTGCCTGGTTTGTCAGTCAGACCTAGCTAGTACAATAGTGCATCCTTAGTTCTGCAGAGATGAAAAATGCAAGTGTCCACCATGTTCTCTGGAAACAGATTACCTAGAGCTTTCTTTTTAAAGTTTCCTCAAAGACTCAAGATCCATAAAGGTAATTTTTAACTGCAGTTTCTAACATTGATCATCTTCAGAATCAATACCAAAATACATTTTAAGGAACATACTCGAAACATCTTCAAAACCATCCCAGAACTCCTTGACATTGGTGTTTGAAATGATACTGTCCTTGCAATTCAAGATATCAGCTTGCTGGTTTCCAAAATCCAGACTGATTGACTCAGCTTTCCACAGGCTGAAGTTCATTTTCTTATGCATACCAGACACCAAAACAGGCTGTAAAAAGTAAAATAAAATAATTTTTAAAAATTAGTACTTATCCTTTCCCAAGTAAACACATTCTTTAACTGAACTGGAATACAAATGTGTCTGGAACACGCACAGAAGACCTTGGCCCTACTGAGCTGTTAACACTTCCTCCAGCAGCACTCATATCCAAAGGTGTCAACTCTTTTTGGAAACTGAAACTTCACAACAGAAATGTCTTACTTACTACCAGTGGTTAACTCAAGTTTAACTACACAAGCTTCATCTGCGGGCTGTACCTGACAAGCATTTTTTGTCCCCAGTTTCAAGCACGGAGTTAGGCATTTCTGTCCTTTAACATACAGCGCCCCAGAGCTCATGCTGAGGTCACCTTACTGACCAACCTGCTCAATACCTACCCTTCCTTGTTTCCAGCACTCTTTGAAGAGCTTCCAATTGTTGCTGTTTTTATGGTCTCTGAGCCACAGAACGTGCTTATCACAGATCCACGAATACTGGATATCACTGTACCGTTTACTGCAGTCATCCTGAATACATTTTTTATCATCCTTTGGCTCATCTTTTATTTCAGATTTTACATTTATCTTTGGTGCTCTATTTGGTGGAATCTTGTTTTCCACTACTGAAGCAATTATGTCGTCAAGAATGTTTGGCATAGTCCTTCCACTCTTGCCACTCTGTTAGAAAACAAATGTATGCTTAAACAATGTAGAAGCAACTTAATGCAACTCCTTTTGAAATAGAATAACATTTCTGATGTTTATCAATTATTATCATATATAAAAATAAATAAAACGTAGGTGTGCACGCGTGCATATGAAGTTTTAACTATGAGTATTTAAAGCAATACACCTATCAGACTGCTCTAACTACAATGTGACAAAACAGATTGATAGAGGCTTTTAAATCCCGAGAGAAAAACTGTGCATCTTGTAAACACTTACTGCTGCTCCTGTAGAGTAAACTGGAGCAAAAGCAATGCCAGCATCTGTAGAACCCAGACGCAGTTTGCCTGCTGTTGTAGTTAACAGATCTCGTAAGGTTGAGCCCTGCTCGCTGTTCTGGGATGCAGGAGGGGAGCTTTTACAGTTTGGGGACTCCAAATTATCCTGGTCCTTCTCTTCCTTCGAGTGTTTTCCAGAAGGACATTCTTTGTTCTCTAAAATAAAAATAATCATTGCAAATTTACACTGTTGTTACCACAATGCACACACAGAACAGCACCAGTAGCCTGCATTTCCTAGTGGTGGTAACAGACTGTGCAGCTCTAGTGCTTCATTCACCTGGGAACACACCAGAGGATGAACTACATCCTTCAGAACACAGTCAAACACTGTGACCAAGTAAAGGCCTTCCTCAGCATCTCAGACATGCAGCTGAGTGAGTCCCTGTCCCAACTGAGAGATGCTGCAGCTGGAAATACTCCCACAGCACACATGCATTCCACTTCTGGTGATGGATTCTGATGCCACCAGGGAAAGGCACTGCAGCAGTTTCAAGGTCAGAATCAGTAGAGAATGGCACACTGTCTTTTCTTTTTGTGAACAGCAAATGGTGTTGGTTTGGGTTTTTTTAATTAATTCAGTTGCATACCAGTAGTGCCCTCAAAGTCATGGACATGATATGACAATTTCAAACATATACCTTTCTTTTCTTCTCTGGCTTTTTGCTCTGCAAGATCAGCCAACCAATGCAGTGGGGACTGGGATTCAGGTGGTGTTAACTTGCTGTCTGTGCTCACATCACTCCTTGGACTTGTGTTACCATTTGTCTCAGACTTTTGAGGAGTATTCTGCTGTTGAGACTCAGGCATGCACAGAGAAATTTTATTACTGTGGTTAAGGACATTCTGCAAAACCTGTAAAGAACAAATTTATTTTTAACTACATAGCTTCGTTTTAATGTATTTCAAAGACATGGCCAGCATTTAACCACCACATATGCAAACTAAAATGCAACTGGTACTATTTAAATACAAAAATCCACCAGGATCAGAACACTTGAACAAGATGCAATGTAAACACACATTTTAGACTCACCTGAGACACACCATTCATTGCAGGGAGCTTGGCAGCTTGTGTGCTCTGCTTTGTGGTACACTGACAATGGGATTTAATTTCAAATTTTTCTCTAATATTGTGCATAGCATCTAAAAGATCTGTCAAAACTGGAAGACGTTAGGAAGAAAAACATCAGTAGCTGTCAATCATTCTGTGACCCTCTTTACAACAAACACACTGATGTTCTGAACTATTAAAAATGCTGAATTTACCATTCAAAACTACTCTAAGATGACTGCCCAGTTTATCTTTAAGCTTGTGCAGAGACATGTTCAATTAAATAACAGCACACTACTCTTCTGAATAAGGTAACTTTCACTCTGCATGCCCATTGCATGGCACACATCAGGCAAGCCGTTAAGTATTTGCTCCTCATTGTTCAACGGGTATTCACTGCTTCATTTAATAAAACCATCAGCTACCGACTGAAGTGAGCCACATCTTGACAAAAAAATTAGTGTGTGACCATATAAATGAAGGCTGTTTGGTAATGGGTATGCACAGAGAACAAAACTGAGGCTTAGAAGGCAGTCTTCACTGTGCTGTTTCCAGATGAGTGGCTCACTTTCACAATTTAAAATTAAAACCAGTTTCAGTCTAGAACCTGTTCTGGGAATGTCACAATCTGAATCTGTTATGAAATCTACCCAACTTTCATTTCTTCCTGAACGAACATGCAACAACCCATAGAATAATGACTGGTTCTGTATTTTCAGCTTAAAATAACCTCGGAGTTTACTTAGTATGTTTAAGAGCATGTCAGTTTTCTATTTTCTGTTCTGTATCAATGCTGACAGAAATTCTGTGCTAACAACCACTACACCACACCTAACAGCACCGCTTCAGAGAACGTACTCAGCTGTAAGCAGAATTCTGAATCTAGCTGGTTTTATGATTCCTGCTTTGTTTTTCAATTATCACGAGCTCCTTCACTGCATTTTGCTCAATCACCTGAACCAAAATCTTTCTTTTCTTTTTTTGGGTGTGGGACAGACAACAGTGAAAAACAAACCCCCAAAAATCCATTGTCTCAGTGGTACTATTTAAAGATTTTATTTTAACAGTTAAAGTCAGATTTATTAAGTACATTCTGATTGTTTTATTCTGCTCTGAAAAGGTACAAATCCATCACAAGAAAGACCCTCAATTTCTTCACTGCCTGTCCCCAAAACCCCTTTACACACCTGTTAGCACACTCCTCTTATTCCCATTATCATCTCTGTTCAGTGCTGGTAACTGCCCAGAACTACTCACCTTCTTGCAACGATTTAACTCAATTCCCAGGTTTTTAAATGGAAAATGACAAATTTCAAGAATCAACTCTGGCCCCTCTTCACAGAAAGACCTGGGAAAAAAACACCTTCTGCTTGTTCACATATGGTCTTACCAGAGCCTGGAATAATCTGTGTTGGCATCAGGTGCTTGTGATCATGAGGCTGTCCCTTCACACACTTCATCCAGGCATACAACTCCTTATCTGCAAAATAGTATTGCCAATGTTTTACTTCACTTACGTTGCACACAGAGTTAAGGTCTTTCAGACTGGTTTTGGTTAGAAACATTTCCCTGCACAAACTAAGTCTTCTGTCCAGGTATTCTGTGTGACAAGGACTTGCATACAAGAGCTACTTTTCACATTAAGGAAAAGAGAGTTTTAACAATACTGAAATCTGAAATAGCTGCATCTGTAACACAGGCCCTTGCCAATTACCTCCAAATTTCAAAGTATATTCCCTTTATCACATTTAGTGAGTTACCAGTTTAACGTAAGGCTGAAATCCTTTACAGTTGCCATTAAGGCCATGAGCCTCCCTTGATGAATCCTGCCATGGAAAAGAGACACAATTAGGCTGTGATTGTATGGTTCATCTAATTTGACACAATCCATGCTCCAACTGCAAGGGTCTGTTTTCAACCAGAGCTGGTCAGACAAGCCAAAAAGATGAACTTCTAACCAAATCATCTCTCTGATTCAGCCTACCTACCATGCAGCTACACCCATGTAACTGACGGCAAAAGGAGAGGGCAGTTGCATCACAGATTTATGTCACATTAAAGCAACCATGAAACCATAAGTCTGTATGTACTGGCTGAAAATCATTTGTGCCAGCAGAGAGGGCCTAACTGGTAGGAAAGAGAGGCTTTCTATGAAGTTTAAGGAAGACTGTCCTGAAATATGCAGTGTAAAGAAAAGACACAAGAAGAATGAGAGTAAAAAATGTCTGCCCAAGCAACCGGTCACCAACCTGCTATTTGATTTGGGGCAGAAAGAAGGCAATTTCTCTCTCAATCCCTGGTCTTGTGTCCTATCCACTAAACTGCTGATTTTAAGACATCTTTCCAAGCCTTTTACCAGTTTGCTCAGCTCTGGCAATTTAAACTAAGGAACACACCAACAGAAGCTTTTAACACATTTAAGGCATTTTTTTCTACACTGTGGTAGGTATACAATGTACCAAATGTTCTTTCAGATAAATAATGGATTTATAAACTATTTAGTAGTTTTTGTAGTGCCTAAAATATCTAAATATCCAACTGGTCACGAACATAAATAAATCAAGGTAACAAAGCAGCATGTATCTACTTAATCTATTTTCTCACTGAAATGTCGTAACATGGCATTCCACTTGATGGTGCCATGAACTGTCTGAAGATAACAATGATTGCATATTCATTCACTGATGTAGTAAAGTAATAAGAGAAGTCATTGATAAGTATCTGAATCTGGAATATTTAAAGCTCTAACATTCCTGCTGAAGCAGGGAAAAACCAGGGGATTCTCCGTTACATTCAGCAACTGTAAAAACAACTACCGGTTCCAGGAAAAATGGTGTAATATAAAGTCCTATTATATAGATGGGTGGGTGGTTCTGAACATTTTTTAAGAGAGTGCCAAAGAAGCAACACAGTTCACATGAATCCCACAGCATCATCAGAAATTAAGCCGCAGTGAGGGAAGCTGTCGTACCTCTGCTTTCACACGTAAAATTGCAATCAACAGAAAGGAGAAAGTCCTCCCTGTTAGAAAACTGAAGAGAAGCCTCCTTCTTTACACTGCTGTTTCAAACTTCTAAGACATTTTACTAAAACTTTCCTGGCTGGTTAGCACACACTATAAAAAGCCCCTGACTGCATGTTCCCACCAGGGTAAATAATGTTCGGCGTATATCCCAAGCCACGTCAGATGGATGCACACACAGACTTCAGCCAGTGAAGAGCTGCTGAAGCAGCTTCCAGCGCTAAAGCATTAACAACTGTTCTCAGTGCGGGAAAATACTGACATTAGCTCCCTAAAAACTTCAGTGTAGGAGGCTTGTCACCGCAAGCCAGGGACAAAGCGGATGAGACTCTCCATTTGGCAAAGCTTTGCCACCTAATAGTTAAACCTTATTTTACTAACGATTCACATCTGTGACATTACGCAGCTATGACAAACATGGAACTGCTTTTCAAAACAGCATTATCCTGGAATCAGTTCCTGGCACAGCGTCTGACCGCAGAACTGTGCCAGGGCACAATGCCTGCCTCCCAGGGAAGGCAATGCATTCCACCAAGCAGCCTGCACACCAGTGTCACAGCCGAGGGCTCAAAGCCCAAAACAATCCTCCAAGCCATTCCTCCTTTCAACTGCAACTCAGCTGGGTCACCCAGAAATCAGAGCATATAAATCTGTTATACTTCTCTACAGACTAAAATAGAGACTTCCATTAGAGCACAGGATAAACCATGTGTATCTGTAGGCTCATGGGCTGTGAAACTTCCATTAACATTCATTTTAAATACTACCTGAAGTATTTTTGTCTCTTTCTTTTTTATAATAAAACTATAAAATAGGATGTTAAGTCAGTATGACAAGCCACTTCTGAAGGGAAGACTCCAGAAAGCATTCAAATCAAGGCAAGTCTTAACAGCAATGAGTTACCATAAAGAGGGAGGTGTGACTGAGCACCAGTCTCACAACTGAAGAACAAGATTTAACCTTGAGGAGCAAGGCACAAGCAATCCACAACAATCCACACAAAAACACTGAAACGCGGACAAAGAGCTAAAATAGCCCCCACAGCAGTTGCTTTCTGAATGACTGATTCTACATCTACTGACAAAAAAGGAGGCGAAAAAGATCAAGAGAAACCAATACACACAAGCAGTAATTTAACACTTTACAGAAAGACAGTTATAGTGGATCAGCAGCTCTGCAACAAATGAGAATAAACAGCCCATACAATACTCTAGTTCATAAAGAACTGACCTCTAGAACTTTTCCTTTCCTTTGCTTTGTAACAATCTAGGCAGACCACAAATCCACATTTTTGGCAGACCCAATGAATGTTAAATAATGTGGCTTCACATGCATCACACATCTCACGGACTCCTCTCACTGCTCTCTTCCATGCAATTTTGGCTGAAATACAAAATAAGCAGAATAAAAGGACTGAAATTTAAATGCAAAGCACAGAATGAATAGTCTTTATAGATGAAGCATTCATAAGTTTCCCCTCAGACACAACTGGGTTTTGGGGGAGGAAAGCGATCCTTCATAAACAGGCCATCAACATCTACCCCCTTAGTTCCATTACGCAGCATCCCCTTCAGTGCTACTATCAACACACTATAAAGAAATAAAGCATTCAGAAAACATAGACTAAAGTCATACAGAAGAAACACTGCTGCAAGTATGAAGAACTTTTCTAACATATACTTTTAAACCCATGCACTCAAGAGAGCTGGGTTTTTCACCTGGCTGCCCATGGGGCATGTTGGATCTCAAGGGCAGCCAAACCAGTGAGCTGGACAGTTTAAGCTGGCAGGAGGGGAAGGAGGTGCCTGTTCAGGAGAGCTGGCTAGTAGTACATGTTTTCTGCCCCACTTCCTCCTCACACAGCCTGGAATCGGCAGAGCCACCAGCCTGTGCCCATCTGCCGTGGGCCAGAAGGACGGACGGTGGCTTTGGGGGGGAGAAGGTGACAGTGTCAGCACATGCTCTGCAGGGCCCACGCTACTCTGCTCTTCTCTTTGTTTTGGGAAGGAGACACAGAAACACACCATTTGTTGGCAGCAGTCAGTACCTGGCTCGCCACAGGCCTTGGCTGGGAGCTGGCTGCTCTGGCTGGAGAGCTGGAGGCCAAGCTGGGAATGGAGACTGCTCCAAACCCAACAGCAGCCTGGCCCCACAGCCCCTGCCCAGCACAGCCACCAGCACAGGGAGGGGATCGGGCTGGCCCACTGAGGAAGGAGCCCTTCCCAGCATGTCCTCTTACCAAACAGCCTAGGAAAATCCAACTGCCAGGGGAAGAGAGCTGTGCAAACGGAAGCAATGGCCACCCAAGAACACGTGCAGAACACTTGAGAGCCTTGAGGGTTCCTTACCGTCCTTTTTCACCCAGGACATGGCTGTTTTCTCAGACGTTACCAACTGACAAAATTTATCCCCTATGATATCTAGAATGTATTTAGAAGTTTCTAGGTCCAGTTCATCATCTTCGTAGTTTTCATGTGTCCATAAACTCAGTGCTTCATCATCATACTGATCAGGAGAGGAGAAACCATCTATCCTAACCACTCCATTCTTACTAAAAGATAACCTAAAAATGAAAACAGATAGTTTAACTGCATGTATCATTATGCTCCGTGACTTCCAGTTTACTTGCTACTTGACCTTGCTGCTTAAATCGTACAACACAAAAGTTTTCTTTTTACCTTATCATCCTACAATATTTTTTAACTTTAAAATAAATCCTACTGATGAAAAAAGTTTTAAAATGACCAATAAGGAAGCATCAAAACTAAAACTAACCTTTTAGGAAATTTTTTGCATTCTGTTCACTCATCATTTTCTCTCTAGCATTTATTACTCCTTTAAAATTGCAGACAGAAAATTTTTTTTTTTCCTCAAAGTTTGGTTCTACCTACTCTTCACTCTCAATTTTCAGAATGTCTGTGACAGCAGTCACTGACTTATATTTTATAGATTTTTGTATCCTACTGCTCTCATACTGAGAAAACATGAGTTTAAACACTACGCTTCAATTTTTCTAGGCAGAACAAATCACTAACAGACGATAACATTTTTGTATCCACTAAGTTCTGACCTTTAAAAGGCTTTCCTGTTACCCTACCCAGTACTGTTCTACTAACTCTGGCTATACTTAGCCTATTTTTAAGCAGTTACAGTTAATTATTCCATCTTATCCAAAACAGGATAAGTCATTATACAGATCTGATTATAACAGTTAAGGAACTTACGCCAGCAAAACAGTCCTGAATTTAGAAGTACCAAAAATTACATTTAACAAGATGAACAAGATGAAACTATCAACTTTCAGCTACAACTTCCAACAGAATTGTAAACTTCTTTTGCAATTCAAGCCCTACTATCTAAACACAATGAAATTGTGTTCAATTACAATGAAAGTAATTAAACAGCTGTAAAATTTACCACAACATAATCAAAACATTCCAAGTTGTTAAATTCTATACTAGTTTTTTTAAATGCTGGCAAACCTTTATGTTCTCTCCTTTATACAGGGCAAAAAAACCCACCAAAATTCCAACTTTGCCGCATTAGGAAGCAAATACTCTTACAGAGAAGGCTTTCACAGCCCAACCTTGAAATGATTCCTACAGATCTACCAAGTCTTGTAACTGAAGAGTCATTACAAAAAAATTAAACCCCATTTAGGGAACAGTTTCTTGTTGAAAACAAGTTGGATTAGTATTGACAGCACAGTCCATACACAAACTGAAGTTGTTTTACCCTTTCTTGGCGCTTCCTGCACCACATGCACTACACTGCACCCCAGGAAATTTTCCTCCTTGTGAGTTTTCCTTGATGGGCCGCTATTTGTGAAAAAGGAGGTCACAACTCCTCTCTGTCCTCAGAAAACTCCCAGAAAATTCTGAGCAACATTCCCACCACATACTGGCACAAGAACAATTACGAGTAAGTGCAACTCTGCGGTTGTACAACTTGTCCAGAAAAACTGAAGCTTGCCTTTTGAAAATCCCACTTCAAATGTCAGACACCTGTGTAATGGTGATGTGCTGTTTTTTCTGCTCGCCTAAGGTACACCAGGCAGATGTTCTGATGTCTTTGCTATAAAGCTTTAAACAGCGATGAAGTCAATCCACAAAAGAAATACAAATGTAAATACTGTTAAATTAGATGCTGTCTTTTATCAGGTTGACTGACTGAGCCAGAAAAATCAGACATGCTTTCAAGTACGCCAGTCCTTTGTCAGTATTATTCTTAAAAGCTGAAGCACCACATTACCAGGAAACTAGTCGTACTTACCGCCGAAAGTAGTAAAATCTACAAAATACTGGTGAGTGAGTTGGCTCTTCTCCTTTCTTACTTCTTATTAACCTACATTCTCTGCATTTTTGCAAATTTGGTCCTATTTCAGAACAAGAATCATCCTGCAAAAAGGACTCTCCCGTTTGCTTCAGCTTCTTTACTTTGCGCCAATCTTTTAACACTGAGCGAGGTATACCAGCTGCAAAAGTAAGGAGAGTTTCAGATGAGGCACTGGCACTGCTTACTCACAGATCACAGTCAAGATAGTCAGCGCTCAACTTTTTTTCAGGTACTTTTGTTACCTGAATAACATATTTCATTTTTATTTCCACTTGCCTGCCTGTCAGCATTGAAGCTACAAAAGCAAAGGTACCAATTAAACTTACACAGGCAGGAGCACAGTTAAATACCTGCTTAGCTCCCAAGACACTACATTTTCCACTATATTAGGTGTATCATCCACCAGATAGTCTACTAAAACCATCTTCAGAATCTCATTCTGAAAAAAAAAGCAAAGTCACACAACACTGCAAGAAAGTTAGGTTGGAACTCTGTTTCAGGTGAAGGTGTAGGCAAAAAACACCACAATTTAATGAATAAAAGCAGAGCTTAAAAAAACCAACCCAAAACCAAACTCCAACTCCTTCAAAACTTACTTTTTGAAGGTTACAAACATGACTACAGAATAGCAGCTATATTCACAGAATCCATTTACACTCCGTCTGGTTTGTTGGCTTTGCAAGGCTGAGCAATAGAATTCTATTTTCAACACTGAAGTCAGCAGACCTGACACCAACTAACATGAGAAGCAAGTCTATTGGGTAATAAGTGCAATTTTCACATACAGGTTTTGAAATGGAACCCTGTTGTTACTTAACCAAGCTTTCATTTTAAGGAGTCTTAAAAGTGGCACCACTCTTATCTGCAGACAGAGAAGCATCTGTCATTTCATCTAGCACTACTCTTGAAAGTTCATGTCCTGTAAACAGGGATCTGATGTATGATGATAAAGGGGTCAGGGTGCTACCTGTGGACTTGGAACCTGGGTTCAGATTGGTATTTTGCCAGAGATGACTTGAACGAACTTTGCAACTGACAGACTGCCTATGCCTCAGCTCATGGCCTAGAAACGACACTCCATACTCATCCAAGGCATGACAGCAACTGGATTAAAACCAGGAGTAGAAAAGGCCCAAGTACAGGTTTACTACTCCAAACCAATGTTTTCTGCCCTGGAAGCAGAGATCCTGGGTGCCATCTAGGAGCTGCTAGACTTCAAGCTCTGTGGGTAGGCACTTGGAAGACCCCCAACACTTGCAGGGCTGTGAAATGCCTTGCTTTGCAGGAGGGAGCCTCACAGCCTGGAGCTCTGAGCACTCTGGCCAGCACACGAGCTCCCAGGGCTTTCCAAAACGGCACCAGGACAAAGCACTCTTCAACCCTGGCAGAATCCACATACCACCCATGCTGCAAAACTGCCACTGAGCCGCAGATCCTGAAGCACAGTTAGCTGTTACCTCCAGCCACCTACAGAGAACCGAGGCAGCTGTTCCAAGGGAACATCATCTTTCCTGAAAGCTCCTCAAGGCTGACTATGATTTTGTGTAAATCTTTGTGGAAAGTTCTTTTTGAAAGAAAAATTTCTGACCAGCTCTCTTGCAGAAGTTTACCACTAAAAAAAAATGTTTTGCAACAACACAAAGGTCATAAACACATAACACGTTAAATGTATGTATTTACAGTTTACTTTAAGAAGTGAAGCTGAAAAAGATTTTACAGGCATGTTCGCCTTGATCTTCCCTTTACTTGGGACCAGAAGAAATACTATTAGCAGTGGACCAAATATCCAGAATACTTCAGATGGACTACAACACCTCCAGCACACAGTAGAATTCAGCCATCAAGCACTCTCAGATACCAGTAGAGTAACTTTATACACCAGACAGTGAAAAGCCACAGAATGTAATTACAGGCAGCATTGCTCATTTTCTTGCTACCTGTACTTAAAAATTCTTACAAGAAGTAATTTATTGGTAGACTCTCTCATACCTAACCAGACCAAAGACAAAGAAGAGTCCTTGGAAAAGAATAAATTGGGATAAAAAATAAGGCAAGTTTTTAAACAAAATCCTTTATGTTGGCAGACCAGTTTCTCTTTTCAGATTAATCTAGTTACAATCTGCTACATGTTACAGTATTACATTTAAATTAAAATTTGTATTTCCCTAAATTTTTTTATTCCTTAAACAAGAGGGATGTTAACACCATGTACTACACATGGTAGTTAGGAGTGTGAAATGATTATCCCTTAAACCTTTCATTAAAATAACCAAATCATAACTGAGTGGCAACAGGCTCTCAAGGAACTGCCTCTGGCTTTCTGATCAAAGGATGAATTAGAGTTCAACAACAGAGAAACTTTCCCTCCAGCAGTGCTCTAAAAATAAATGCATTAGATCTTAAAATTAAAAAAAAAAACAACCAAACATACATATATAGCTCAATAGAAGTGGCACAAGTATATGCACCAACCTGCTAAATTCTGATGGACAGCATAAACCAGTTTGTTTACTGCTTATTTTTAGGCCAAGAACCAGTTTGTTAACACAGATGTACAAAATAGTCTATATCTTACACCAGGATATTTCAAATGGCCTCAAGACAGATAAATCTGGACCTGCTCATTTACATAGGCATGCTTTTTAGCTCTTTTCCCAGCTATCGTGCATGACAAACCCTCCAGGATTAACAGTGTTGGACTTCACACTCCTCTGCGTCTTCCAAATCAGATTAATATACTCACTGCTGTTACTGCCGCTCTGTAACTTCAGCTTGCTTTTTTCTTTGGCACTTCTGCTAAGAACACCATTTGGTTTCACTTCTTCCTCGGTATCACCCTTTTTTTTCTGCAAATCATTTTGTTTCTTTTTGTAAGTTGGCTTGGGCTGCCGTTTAGTCCTTTGCTCTGACTTGCTCTCGCTTTCATCAGAGTCACCACTTTCAGAGCCAGACTCGTAAGCTCGTTTTCCTTTTCTCCTTGGGTGCTTATCTTCCTTTACAAACTTATCTGCCAAGATTTTGCTATCTATGTTATTTTGCAAATCATTTGATGTAGAAGCTATTAAATTGACAGTACACGGCTTAATAATTTCTGAAACACTGTTCCCTGAATTCTCTTTTTTATTAGTGTTTTTATCTTCCTCCGAATGCCTTGTTAGCCAAGCCTTTTTCAGTTTAGTGTGGTAGTTTGGCTGACTCGTCTGGGAACTCTGCCCACTGCCTACAGAGTTCGCTTTGTTTATTGTATTACAGACGATAGCACTGTCTGGGGAGAGAGAGGTTGAAAATGTCTGATTTTTCACAGAGTTGGACTCGGTCTCAGTGGTGTTACTACTTTTAAACTGAGCTGCAGCCAACGCTGCCTTGTGCTTTTTCAAATGGACAAAGTCGGTAGAGGTGGAGAATCCCGAGCTGGGCTGAGCAGCGCTGCCTGTGCTGCCAGCAGCGGATGCAACCGGAGCTGGAGTGCTGACCTTGCACTCCTGGGGCTGCGCCGCCGCCTGGCCGGCCGCTCTCGGGGCCGTGCACTCCAGCGGCGCGCAGGACGCCGCGCTCGAGACCGAGTAAGTCACTTCGGAGCTCCCCCGGCTCGACGCGCTGGTCGTCGTTGCTGCTGATGCGGTGACATCCGTTTTGGTGCTGCAGATGATAGTTGTGGTGGGGGTGACAGCACAAGGAATGCTGCCCTGCAAGACAGCTGGAAATTTCTTTTCATACTGTGTGCGAGCACTGTCTGAGTTCATATTTGGCAGGATGACTCTTCCAGTCTCCCTGGCTTCCGCTGTTTTCAGGCAATCTGCTTGATTTGTCACAGCCGAAGATCTCTCACTAACTCGATCTTTGGAAGCAGACTGCATTACTGGTACATTCTCATATTTTGTGCTAGAAGGAGGACGCACAATAACAGATGCTGTAGCGGACTGCAACTTTCCACTCATTCTCTCACTGTGCCAATCGACTTTTTCATTATTTGGGGCATTATTAGACTTCCACATTTCTGATAAATTCTGCTCAGAAGTGCCCTTGTAAACAGTCTGGGCTTCCTTGGGCTCAGGTACTAAAGTTGGCGGTTTCTGCAACTCCTGTATTTTGCCACCACCCGCATTAACAGGCTGAACGGGGGTTAGAGTTGGAGGTGAAAGGCTGCTATAGCTGCTCTCCTTCTTCTCCAGGTTCTGGTGCACAGGAGGGTGAAACACAGGGGCCCTATGCAAGGCAGGCATACTCCGGAGTGTATTTGAAGATGAGACTGACAACTGAGTAGGGCTCCTGCTGTCACTTCTGAAAGAATTTACAGAGTGAGACTGCACTGACTGTGAAAGCTGCTCAGGTATCTTGCTTGCAGAGCCTTCGCTCTCTGGTTGGTGCTTAATTAAAGGTGGAGGTTTTGAAAGGGAAGAAATGTAGGAGGGAAGAGACTGGGGACTAGCTGCTGTTGAAGGACAATTAGTTTGCTTATCAACATAGGCACCTGAAGCTTCCTTTGATGGGTATGATCTTGGTGGTTCATTTACTACACTGTTAGACAGGGTAGTGAAATAGTTACTCTGTGGCAAACTCTGTGGAACTGAATGCTTCATTTTATACAGGTCTGACACAGAACGTTCAGCATCTTTGTCGTATTTCACTGAATGGCTTTTGGGACTTGAAGATAAGGATGTTACCCTGGAGTAGTTCTCTCTTTCTCCCTCCAGTGCCTTTATTTTAGCTGTAAAAGGAGCAACTTCAATACTTTCTTGGAGTATCCGTCTGTGTTCTTCTTTGTATTTGCTCAGTCGTTCCCCAGTCTCCTGTGGTGGCCTTGGCAGCTGGTTCAACATTGGATCTGCATAATGTCTGTGCATATGGCTCTCCTTTGCCGTCTGCGTTCTGCTCTGCTCTAGCTCACTCTTCACTGGCGCAGTGGTGACAGAACGCAAAGGTTCAACAAACGCTTTTCTCTCCAGTTCTCTGTTTGAAGAAAGGTTAAACAAACACAGGTTAGTCTGAATGTAGTACAACGTGCTAGACGGAAGACCTTTCTTCCCGTGCCCTGAACAAAGTTATCTATTAACACAAAATAAACTTTTCTCTGTATCAAGTACAATTTTCAGAAATCTTCAAATGACTCATGAACTCAAGTACCACTCCTAGTCAACAAGGCAACACACTGACAAGCCGGTGTCCCCACAGGCAACCATGTCTACAAATAAACTAAAAGGAAGCTAAAAGGCAGCATCACTTGCTGAAATGTACCCTCTCACACAGAGTTCAACAGCAAACTTACTCTTTGCGATGCTCTACAATACTTTTGGACAAAGGTGGGCTGGAATGCGTAGTCAGTTTGAGAGGCCGAAGGGGATCTGCGCTGGACGGTCGCACAGGAATGTGACTCAGTAAACCAAGGCTGTCAGCTGAGGTCACTGGGGTGGGCTGGTGTAACCAGGGGCTGGGAGTATTCTGTTGACACCAACCAAAACAAAAAATAAAATCAGATTTCAAAATAATCATGGGACCACAAGGGTCAGTCTACCAAGTCCTACCAATGATCAAAGTGATGTATTTCAGTATCAAATCATAGACAGTAAATAAAATTCAACATTTACAGTCACTTTTTTGATCAACTGAAACACAATTGTACTTCCTCTGGACTTCCAGCACACAAGTTGACACATTTCAGAAGCATTCTTAGAACCATTTAATTTTCAAGTACTCAAGATGAGCAGTTAATTCTAGAACAGCATCTCAAGCTCATCAAAATTAACAAACCAATGACAGCCTGACAACACTTAAATTCTGTTACTAGTAAAAAGACCATTACCTCTTCAAAGAATTGCAAGAAGTATTTCTTTAAAAATACAAATATGGCTTGATATTTCTGGAAGCAATTTCATCTCCAGCTTTATGACAAATCTCAATAAAAGGGATATAAGTATCTCTTTCCTGGTTTGTGCCTCTCCTGCCCCAACCAAATGATTAAGTATGATAATCCTTATCAATCTGCTTTATTTAGCCAGGCATTTTTATTTGGCATGATCATCATCATCACACAATGAAAATCATAAATGTACACACCTGCCATACTGTGAAGCATGGCAAACACACAGCCCAATTTTATGCTGTGTACCTAAACATTTTAAAGGTGTGCCTCCTCGTTTAGACACACTGGTAAGTCTTCATCTGTGGAACCACTGTTTAATCTACTACTTTGGTAATTTTCTGTTTTTCTTATCTTCTCTGAAACTTGTGTAACAGCCTGCAGAAAAGACCAGGAGCAGCGCTCTCTCTCCTCTTGCCCTCCCTCTCTCCTCTGCTTAGGAGACCTGCTTACGAGAAGCGCACACAGTGGAGTGGAAAGGCAGGACACCCGTTCAAGTGGGGCTCAAGTGCTGGGGACGAGCCAAGAAGGGATCGGGGACAAGAGTGAGCTTTTCTGCGCACCCCAAAGCCTTGCGGTGCTGATCCATCCCTACCTTCTTCCCCTCCCTACGCTCCTCAGCAGTCCATCCCCATCCTTCTCCCCAGACCTGGCAACTCCAGTTGGGAACTACTGCAGCAGAAGGGGAGCCAAGAGCTCTCATGACACACGCACACAGCACAGAATAGATCTGCAGGTGCTACAACTTTGAAGTTCTGATTTCTGTGTTTTTGAATATTTAAAGCAGCCACTTGGGTTTGTGCTCACAGTTTGAGTGCGCACGTTTCCTAGGCCAGGAGTTCCCACGCTGTGGTGAGTTCCCATGAACAGCCTGTAAGCTGTATTAAAGTATTATGCAAAGAAGGCCCGTCACCTTCTCCCTAGAGGAGCTGGGAGACATCTGCCTGAGCACCAAGCATTGCTCAAACAGCTTTGTGACTCCACCTGCAACCATCTACTGCCCAGCCCAAACACGGGAGCTGCCACAGCCACCCAAGGACAGTAAGAGAAGGTTGGGCTTGGGGCACACTTCCTTCAGTTCAGAGACATGGCTCAGTCCTGAGCCAAGGGTGGATGCTGCTGCTGCTCTTACAGCTGAAACACAGATCCCTTTCTGTGATTGTGGCATCCATACAAACCGACCGTGGAAACGCCCACTCTGGGTTTCTAAGATCCATTTAAAAAAGGCCTCCAGTGTGAGAGCCAGAAGACAAGTCACCACAAGACAATTGCCACATATCAACATAATTAAAAAGCTACGTGCCTCAGTATGCAGGGCTGCATACTTCAGGAAGCCAAAGTGAAAACAACGTCTATCGTAAGTTCTTTAAAATGGACGCCTGTATGGGGTGGAGCAGGCAGCAACACGAAAAGATAAACCCACCTATCGTTTTCTCTTAGGCTTTTCTTCACTGCTACATTTTGATTTTATCACATTTTAGATCAAACTTACTTCATATTACAAGGCAAACTCAAACTGACTGTTTTGGGTAAATCTTAGCCACAATGGTTTGGCTTTTCTCAAGCACGAGTCTGGGGAGGAATAGCCTTCCCCATGATGAAAAGGGGGGGAAATCTTGCTAACCATTCAGAACACCAAGCTTTGACACAAAGGCTTACAATTTGGCAGAAGGACCACTGTCAGTGACATGCCTTTTGTGGTCCCTGTGAAAATCTGCCCAAATTAGGCCAAGTTGAAAGCCTCAAAAGATCAGTATGCACATGCTCAGTGGAGGTTTGATTGAAGCTGGCAGTAAAGCTCTCCAAAGTTTCTGTCTGCACTACACATGCTTCATCTTACACTATTCCTCTGAGGTGCCTGCAATGAGCATGCCATACCCCAAGCCTGCAGGAGCTGCGAAAACTTTTCCTGTAATTGCCACGTCTGCCTGCCAAACCCCACCGCCGCACTGGGCGCTAGGCTGAAAAACACAGACCACTTCTTCTGAGACTTCAGTGGTTACACTCAGCAAACAGACAGAGGAATCACCCTGACTTGAATACAGAGGAGTAGAAAGCAGATGGCAAGGCAGGGATGTGTGTCAACAGGAACAGAAGGGGAGAAAACGATACGCCAAGAAAGGGTACACAGATAGGTGTAAAGACAAGAGAAATGGGTGTACAGTGCATGAAACATTTATAAATGCAAGAGTGTTTCTCTTCAGAACTTCCCACTGGATTTAGTACTCCTTCCTTCTCAGTCTTTCACCACTATTGAGTGAGCACACACAAAATTTCACTGTGAAGGCGACTGTTCCACCTCTCCTAATATTTCACTTACACAATGGTACACAGTTTGAGGTAGCAAGTATTTACCCTGTGAACTTGAGTTCCCAAACCAGCTGGCTGACCTCACTTTTAGTCATAAACTAAAATCAAACATTTCATCTTTCTTTAGAATTCTTAGGAAATCAAGGTCTGGAAAAACTCCCTATGCACATCCACCATGAGACAGTGGTTACTGCTGTAGTTCCATTTCTCCTTCTCTGCCTACTCAAAAACCCCACCATCACAGTATACTCAGTGTGACACAAACTACCACATCTGTACCTAGGAAATCACTGCTGGGAAACACCAGGCCCAGCTAAATATGTCATTAAGAAAGGATCTCAACTTACCCTTCTCAAGGAAGCCTCTGCGTTAACAGGAGTTTCTGGGTGGACCCATTTGGAGGAGGGCAGACCGAGTCCTGAGTAAGCATGTGTTCCATTTGGATACTGCCAAATAATTGGATAAAGCCCTAGCTGATTATAGGAAGCAGAAGGATGAGCTTGTCCGAGAAGATGTGGAGACTGGTGTTGTAACATCTGTTGCTGCTGCTGGTGTGCTAATGCCAAATGGCTTAAGCTGCTAGCATGAGCAGTCTCTAGTCGCGGGTGGGCACCCAGCAGGGAGGCAGCAGGCACTCCGGGCAACACTGCGGGAAGTAGATGAGGGTGATGAACAGAATGGTGAGATGCGCTACTAAGGGGGTGAGTGTTAATAGCGGACAAGGGAGCCTGAGCTGAAGACCCAGCGAGCAGATGGGATGAACCAGTTAATGCAGGATGATGAGCGTTTGGATTTAAACAGGTTCGGTGGGATGAGGAATGCAGAGGATAATTATGCTGATGCAAGTAAGGTGAAATGTGATTAGTTCCTGTTTCTTGTCCAATCAGAGTGGGGTCCCTGTATACTGTGAAATGTTCGTTCTTGTCAATGATAAGAGGACTCTTAGTAGCTTCTAGAGCACTAACTCTAGCTGGAACTGGATGAAAACTAGACCTAGGCAAATCATGATCAGTTTTATTGGCTGACCTTGTTAATCCAGTAGCATGGCTGTTTTGGGAACTAACCTTAGACTTCACAGTATCAGAAGATTGGGTGAATTTAGGCTTAACATCAGGTGACTTTGTTTTAGGATGATCAACTGAAGCACTAGATTTTGACTTCACAGAATCGGGGACTGGACTTTGTTTACGCAGTTTACTCTCTTCTGCTACAGAAGCTACATTTAACGAAGACATAAATGAGCCATACTGCACTTTTTCAGAATTTAAGTGTTCATTTACTGGTAATGTTTTTACAACCCCAGGTTGTATCAAATCCGTTTTACCAACACTGCTAACCCAACCTTGATCAGCTTCCTGTTTCCTTGCTTCAAGGAAATTTGCATTTGCAAATTGCTGCTTTAAATCACTGCTGTGAGATTCTATTTTCTGAACTGTTTGCAAACCAAAGGTACTTGCAGCATTATCCTGGTTCTCCTTTTCAGAGTTGTTTTTATTAGTAACGTCAACAACACATTTCGGAGTAGGAGGTCTGGGTAAAAACTGCTCATTTTTTAACTCCACAGTATGATGTTTTTCTGCATTACATTCTTGAACATGTGGATCCTTGGCATTCTGCTCATAAAGTGTTGGCTGCTCTGCTGCATGGAGTGAAGATTTTTCCTGCTGATCCAAGACTGACGACTTCAATCTTTCTGTCTCTTCATGGTTTTTATCCTGCTGTACTTCATCCCATGGAGACCGTCTATCTGTTAGTGTCTGTTCTACTCCCTCAGTAGTTTGGGATTTTCCTTCTTCTCCATTTATCTTTGAAGAGTTCTTGCTTTTTAACTCATTTTCTGAATTTTGCTCCGAGGATGAATCTGTTAATCTTTTATTTGAAATTTCCGAGTCACTGCTCTCAGAATAATCTGAGATATTGTCTGTCCGCAGTCTCTTCATATTTAATTTTTTTTCATCCTCTTCAGGTTTTCTTCTTTTACTAAGAAAGTGTTTATTTTTGGTTTTGGGGTTTTCTGTAAAAGATAAAAACACGTCTGTCACATTTTCAGTCTAATACAGTTTTAGGAAACTCTCCCTCCCTTTCCATTAACCGGTTTTACCTCCTCGACCTATATAATCATATCTTTCATCTTTCATCTTCTCTTCATCAGGCATGCTGCTATCAGAGCCTTTCCTCTTATTTGGCCGAGTATTCCTCTGTTGCTGGTGCTGGTGAGAATTCTGTTTTGGTGCTGCAGTTTGGGAATTCATTGCTGGTCTGGGACTATTTGCTTGTGCACGTGTATAATGACCCTAAAAATAATTTTTTATTAATGGACTTAAATGCAATGTTATTTAGTGTCTTTAAACATGTATTTTTAACATTTGCAATATACGAAAATACTTAGGTAAAAAGATAAATGTATCTACGTGAACTGTGTTGCTGTTCTGGTTGGAACGAGACCGTCGGCGGGAAGTGATGCCAATATTTTCACCTTTCAACAAAGAGTGAACAACATCATCTAGAAAGGTCATCTGAACCATAGAAGGATCAACATTCTGAGGTTCTAACACCTGGTTTATGTAAAAAAAAAGAAAAAAGAGAAGAGAGAAAATAACAATCCACAGATGTTCAGACAATGCCCAATCTCTATTTTCTGTATCAGTGTTCGCCAGTCTATTTTATGTGCTAAAGACTAATCAGAGAAAAGCCTACTTAATCCTGACAAGCAGAACTGACATATGACATAACAAATGCTGGGAACAGTGTCAAACCAAAGCAAATGTGTCTTTACATGTCATTGCAAAAATAATTTTTTTAAAAAGCACCCACCACCCATTCCTTCCCCGTCCACTGACCTGCAAATCTGAGATTTAACGAGCTATTCATAGAACAATCCCTATGTAGTAATTACAACATACAAATATTTTGTAAGATTAATTTAATATACTATAAATTATACTGCAGAAGCACATTACAGTACTGCTTTCTACAGAAGCAAAACTGCTGCAAGAAGAGAACCAAAGTGACTGGAAAGAAGAACTCTAAAACTGCTGAGCATTACTAGTGAGAAATATCTCAAAGTAGGAAATGCTAACCAGATCGTCAAAGAATAGGGCACAAAGTGAAAAAAGTAACATTTGGGGAATATTAATTTGAGCAAATCAAGGGGAAGAATTTGTTTGAGTAATAGACTAGTCTTAAATTTTTATTGTCACACATGGTTTTGTCAGTCATTTCAAGGCAGATGGGTCGTTCATTCTATTACTACTGAGTCATTACTCTACTCTCCTGAAACAGAATTCATTACTGCCATTAAAAGTACCAGTATTAATACTTTTTGTAACACCAAATTCTGAAATAAAACTAAAACCCACCACAGCAAATACAAATTAGGGCTGCAGTAAATGCTTAATTCAATAAATTGCAGAAAGGGACTATTTCAGTTGCTTGGAAAAAGTAATCATTACTGAAGTGCTGAAAGATTTCATCCTTGTGAAAAAAAATTCTCAACAGAGCAGACAGGGAAGACCAGTTCTTCAAACTGGATTGCTTCACTTCAAAGACTTCACTAGTCAAATAGCAACAGCAGAAGAAACTGTAGGACTGGTATTAATCACATCACTGCACAAACGCTCAGCTTCAGGAGGATTTAACTGATAGCCCAAAGCAATTGTGCTATATTTCAGCACAGTGATACTCTCACCCTGCTGGAACTGAACCAACTCAGCGTGTTTCTGAGTGCTACCAACAAAAATTAGAACCTCGCAAGGCACAGTTTACTTGCAGCTTGTTTTCTGAGTATCATCCATCAACTCACCTGGTCATTCATAACCACCATAGTGCGGGTGAAGAGATCATGGTGAGTGATGATGCCAGTGAACCACTGGGTGGCAGAATCCTGTCTGTACACTCTCACCCTATAACCATTTAAGGAGTACGGACCTTTAGAAGGGGAAGAAATAAAAAAGCCATTGAGGAATGCAGAAAAAAAAAAGGGAAAAAATGGCATACATGGATTTTCCTGCCTTTTTTTTTTGCTTCACAGCAAACATACAGTGCACGGGGCACAGACAGCTAACCACAGATTCAGGAAGACATTTTGAAATGCAAATGGTACATATAAGTATGCTTTAAGGTTAATTCTGCTAACATTTTCAACACAGATTTAGTTAGATAAGAAAGTTGTTTCTGCAACTATGATGACACATGATGGGAAAATTCCTGCCTACAAAGAGCAACCACAGGAAAGTAATCTGAAAGGCTAGAAAGTGGCAGCAGCAGGTTATACAGAAGCTATTTAACAGGCTAGTCACATGCCTAGCTGCTTTGCTGGCGAAAAGATTTACATCTTGGTGGTTATGCTCCGCAGCTGCCAAGTCTTTCCCATAAGTGACCACAGAGTTTCTCTCCATTACAACAGGCAGAAAGGCAGTGGAATGATCCCATCCGTGCCTTCTACGGCCACACAGAACATTCAAGCACACACATGCTAAGAAGACTTCCGCTCCTGTTTTCAGACATACCAAATGCAAAGAAACCTCACACATTTTGCAAAGCTCAGTTTAATTCACCTCCAAAAGCCCATGGGGAGGGGAACTAGTATGATACAGTGCCTATTTTACAGTTTGTCTCAAGACCCAGAAATCAAGACTTAACAATCTTATTCATGTTCAGTGATCATGGAACTTGATCGCTGGAACTCTTAAGTTTCATTGCACTTGGTGTTCATATAGCATTTTGTATGACCAAGCAACACTGCCACCAAGTTCAGTTCCAGCTGTGTGGGTTTCGCTACTTCCACAATCAAACCCCGAGTCCCGGGTCAGGCAAACAGGAAGGGAGGAAAAAACAGTCAGTGACAACCTACAAACAGCCTAACTTAAGTGATTTAAGAGTGCTCAGTTGCTAAACCACATAGGCAAGGCCAGAATTCCCCTGTCTTTCCTAAAGATCATTTTTTCCAAGCCCTGCCCAGTACATTAAGCAAGCTCAAACATCTGCAGCAAACAGACCAGGGACCTCACAGGTGACAGCTTTCTCTCGTAAAAAATATCCACCATCACACAACTGGGTCTATTATACCCTCTGCACGTGACAGTGTGCTACTGTAAGGACTGCTTTTAATGTCAACATTTGAGCGATCAAGAGAAGTGCAAAAGCGGTAATCATTTAGTTATTTCCAAGTGGTCTCTTGAAATACTTTTTGCATGTGACTATCTCATTTTTAAAACCAGCTGGGAAGAGAAACACCACACCACGGCAACCCTTCTTACTGCCATCCACATCATTCATGGCACAACTGAAACCTTGAGACCTCCTGAACCCCCTGAGCCACCAGCCTTAACTCAATGCCTTGAGTATGTTTCCAGCAGCACAGACAAGGGCCAGAAGCGTGCCAGCACAGGTACTTATGGGCAGAAAAAGAGGAAGCATCTACAAGCTTATGTCTCACATTTCTGGTCTCAGACCAGACGGGGTTCCCGTGGGGACACATTTCCAGATGGCTTCTCTCCAACCCTTACTCCATATGCCCCTGCAAAAGGCCTCCAGCTCAGCTCCCACACTTCTCACTGCCTGACCCACCCACATTCTCCACATCTTGAACTTTTAATGGCTGTCCCAAAGCTCTGCCTTATCCAGACAGTCTCAGTAAAATTCTGCCTGTGTCTCTTCGTGCAAATTTGCCATTCCTACTTTCCTATCGAAGCTCCTCCTCTCTTGCATCCTACTGCTAACTGCACGACGATTTTCAGTCTCTTGCATAAGCAGAACCAGCCTCTCCCCAGCTTCTTGGCTCGTTTTAGCATTAATATGATTCCAGGCCACTGGCTTCCAAGTCCTTTCCCGCAGTCTTCTCAGCTTACAAGCTCCATCCTTCCTTCTCCAACAGCTTCCAGCTTCTCTCATACTCCCCTGCATTGACCCAGTGCCAATTTCTTTCCTCTTACTCCTTGTTCTGATCTGTGTCCGTCCTTCATCCCAGCTGCTACTGTATCTATTTTTAAAAGAGAGTTTATCTACCTTTAAAAACAGTGGGTTGGGTTTTTTTCTTACATGCTGATGGGGCGACAGGAAGGAGGAGAAAGATTAAACTTCAGTCACACGACACAGGCCAGCTCAGCTCCAGCCCAGCCCAGCCCAGCCACAAGCAGCCATTACAGGAAAAGCCTGGCTTTGTCTCCAGTCCCTGGCTGAATCACGCTCAGCTACACATTGTTGAAACAGCCTGTGCAGTACTATGAGGAAATATGTTTAGAGCTGAAGCATGAACTCAATGTTTCAAGAGGATTATTATACACGCAGCTTGAGATTAAAATGATAAAAAATCTAATAGGAAGAAAGAAATCAAGTATTTTAATTGTTAAAAAAATCAAAGACACTTTACTATGTTCCTTGAACCGGTTTTATTTGTCCCAAAAGCTTTCAACTTGGCCAAGCCTGGGAGGAGTTTCATTTTTTTTTTGAGCAAGGAATAAACTACTTTCTTGCCAAAGCTACAATCTCTACTGCAAAGCATGCTGCTGTGACTGCCACCCAAAGGAAAGGTTAAATAGGCCAATTTTTTCTTAGTCTCATTCTTGTAAGTAATTGGACTGGTTTTGACTAAAGTTCTCCCTCCTCAAATTGGTATGTTGCTTTTCAAACATTTGGAACCAGATTTTAATGCTTCTATCCGACCCTCCTCTTTCGTCAGAAAAGCTGTGTTTTAACCGCAAGAGTCAAAGTAGGAAGAACTAAGTTATGATATGAAGGTTTCAGCATCACAGAAAACAAGGAAAAGGCTGGATCCTAAAAATGTTGTAGAGGATGAAGTAAGAATATGGTAACAACCTAAACAGATGCATCTAGACAAGGCAGAACTGAAAAAATAGCTTAAATTGCAGGGAAGAAGAAAATGGTAATGGAGAAGGTAAAGCAAACCAGAGAAGAGAGAGGAGGAGAAAAGGAAGAGAACAGGACTAGATTACAGCAGCTAGCACTGCCAGAGGGCTGTCCGTAAGCCACTAGAGGGGTTGTGCCAACGTAAAGTCTGCGCGACCAGCAGCGGATTACGTCCCGGGAGAATGTGACAGCAGGCTCTGCTGGCTGACCACCACCCCGTGGGGCTGAGGTGGGGGCACTGCCAAGGCCCTTGTGAGGAAACGTGTGTCTCCTCAGGTCACACATCACATCAGGGGAGCAAGTGGATCTACAGCTTCTCCTTAGATGAGGACAGCTCGCCTTCAAGGGCATTGGCAGGAGATTCATCTCATCATCTACACTACTCTTCATTTGTGCACTTCTAAGGACAGAAACCTTTCTTTGAGAACTTGTATCTATAAAGACAAAAATACAGTTCCTGGAATGATGGGAATGAGTTGTGTGGATGATGGGCTGGCAGTCTCATTTAGATGACTATTTCAATACTGCTGGAGCTTTGCTCAGCTATTGATTCTGTACCAGTGTACACAGAGGCTTTTACAATAGTCTTACTATTGTTACTCTAACGAAATACAATAAACCATCTCAATTTTAGTTTCCTGTTCATACAGCCCTAATTTGATTTTGCATCACCTCTCAATCCAGTTTTGTCTGCAAATTTCATCAACAGACTATTAACTTGTATTGCATCTGATGATAGCAAAAGTAAAATCTAAAATGACTAACACCAACTTACTATCTACACAATTCCACATGTTCCTTTTTTCAGCATCCTTTTTCTGTGGCCCATAAGAATAATCACATCTAGTCAAATGAGAAACTCCACAGAAGGAAAGACAGAAGTTTTTTACTGTAACTTCAGTATTATACTTACCATATTCCTTTTGTCTTCTGATCTTGGTTTTATCAAAGAGACTAGACAGCAAGGAAACCTCAGAGCCATCCTTAAAATATCTGATTATTTACAGCTTCCCTCCTTATCTTCATTTACAAAATGACTGCTTAAGCATTTTTGTTCGGAAACTGCTTTCCTGCTTGCCTGGGGATTTTAGCCCAGACCCACAGAGGTTGGTTTCTGCCTCCTAGTAACAGGAACTCCTCTGCAGAGCTTCCTGAAACTTAATGAATATACTGCAAATGCATACAGTATTTCTACTATCAGAAAGATGGCACCAAACCAATTTCTTCAAATTCATACTAGTTTTCTTCTAACTTTTATCTACAGTGTAAATATTGTTCACAGCTTTTTCTGTAACTTCCCAGCATTAGAATTGAGTTATGAACTGTAACTGATTTGAAAGGCACTTTTCAGTCAGGGGGTGAGGGTGTGGGGTAGGAATTTGAAAGTATTCTTCATCTGTGACACAACTGTGAAGAACTACAAGCACAAACAGGTATCTGAGAAGTTATCACACGTAACAGTAACACTAACAGAGCACAGAACAGTTTTAAACATGCCAAAATGTGTGCGGATGCCATTCATACACACTTATTTTCACAACAAACTTCATAAAATATCTACATTCAGACTAATGATATTCAGCTTTTGCTGTAATCACTAAAACATCAAACAAGTTAAGAACAGTCTGAAGCAGTCACCAAGAGCTTCTTACAGTCTTGTTTTCTTGTATTAATAAATACTTCCAAAAAATAACTTCCAAGTTAAAAAAATATTCTCCATTATATCACAAATGCTATGGGATGAGTCCCACACAAGTAATGGCCTTAAACTAGCTAACACAGAATATAAATAACACAATTTCCCACATAATTACCTTGCATAAAAATCTCCTGAACCTTTTGTTCCTTTACCCAGGCTTTTACCTCCTCATGTAACTGCGGGTTATCCCTGAGAACTGGGTTTAGACTGTCTACGTCGTCCTAAAGTAGAGATTAAAAAAAGAACCATATGTTATGTTTACTTGTAACATTTTTGTTTATTTTCCTAGATGTGTTTTAAAATACAATATTAAGTAGTTAGATGCTAATTTTACTGATTGCCTACAAATCCCTGTGCTATTTTTAGAAAAAACTTAAAAGCATAACATAGTACTAGAAGTTATTTCATGGGAACCCAGTACGTTAGATCCCACATGCGGCCAGACTTGTAAGCTATTAATAGGATCACACTTTCATAAATACTGTCTTACTACAAGCTAAAAATGCCTTCTAAAGACTTAAATGTTCACAGGTATGCACAAAGAATTGTTTAAATAATTAATGAATTTTAAAAAATTAAAAATCTGTTTTCCATATCTGTAAAATTTAATATGGACATATTGAGCATAAACACAGATATCAAACCCACAAATATAACGCATAAGCAGTACTTTAAGAGAAACAAGCATTCTCAGCGAAACACCATTGCTGATTTTCAAATACGTTGGCCTTTGTTAATCAGGTAGTTTCAGATAAGACATGTTTTAATTTTAGGATAATCGGTTCTCCTGGAAAATATCCTTTTTCAGTATTTGGTAGGATATCATCTGGGAAAATAAGATATATTCAGCAGCTCTGTCCTTCTAACAGGAAAAAAATTAGGCACAGAATCTGGTTCATATCCTTGCAAGCATGGAATCACCGTTCGTCTGTGGACTCCTAGAACACCTATTTCTCTATTTCAGAGCAAACTTGCTATTTCTGTCTTTGAGGCTGTGGCAGAGAAAAAAGCCTGGTGGCTCCTCATGCAGAAGATGGCCTTGGAAATCCATGAGTGGCAGCGACATTTATTTATACCAAGAGAACTTCAGACAGCTAGAATAATGAGTGCAGTTCTCCACATACAAAACATAGAACGTTTTATCAGTACTGCAGCCGAGATCAAGTAATTTCTTTCCTTGATCTTCAACAAGTTCCTTGATGTTTCACAATTTATTATGAAGAGCTCCAGCCACAGAATACAAAGATACAAGCAACACCCAATGAATCGTGCATCGCTGACAGGCCCTCCAGTGAAACGAGCAATTTCTCTCTATTCATCTGGATGAGATTATTCCTGCTAACCCACTGATCACAGGATATCTATTTCCAATTCAAAATTCATGTCCTGACACTCGGAGATTTGCTGGGCTTCACTGTGGAGAATGCATCAATGCTTTGGTTATTAGAGAAAATTACTCTTTCTCTCCTTATGCTTTTGCAAAGGATATGGCCTTGGATCCAGAAGAAATGGTCAAGATGACCGTTTTAATACATGTAAATTGGAACAAAGCGAAAGTGAAGGAAGATCAACAGGACCTCTACCACAAGGTTCAAAACACCAATCAGCTAAGTATGCTGCCAGCACTACCAGAGGCACAAGAGGGTCACTACTAAAATTTATTCAAGGATGTCCTCTCCCAAGGCAATTTAAAAAAGAGCATTATAGTTATTCTGTCTACTTGCGCAAATCCATTTTTGCATGGATCCGACATACAGAAGCACCACCACCACTGGAAAGATGGAATGATTTGCCAGGGGAGCAATGACAGACCCTGGAACTGGAGCTGTGTGATGATCAATCATCTGTCCTCCTTCCCATGCATGCTCTTTCACAGCAGCCGCAAGAGATTCCTGCACCAAACATTTCCCCACTCAGATCCACTGCTGAGTTTGGCTGACTTACAAATGCATTTAGTGTGCAGATCTTGTACATTTTTAGCAATTTCTTCAGTCCCATCTAAGAAAATCTTTATCTTGATTTTGAGATTATACACATCGATCAAGTACCATGAAGTCAACCCCGTTACTCTTAACATTATACTATTTACATCAGTTCTTTATACAAAGTTTTTGCGTTTCTATGTCATCTTAAGCCACGTTTGATTTGTTTCCTGAAGGCAACACACACTGCTGCTTTTCTTTTTTTAGCTTTCACATTCCTCCTAAGCATCTTGGCTTTCTTTGAACTTGACACTGAAGATAGTGGCCATCCCACATGTAGTGCATTTGAACCTCTGTCTCCTATTCAGATGCATGACATTAGCACCTTTGGCTGACAGTGCTCCATGTGAACACTTAGAAAAAGAGACTGCAAAGTCCATTTTGTACTTATCTCCTCACCCTTGGAGAAAGATGAGCTCATCTCAAAAATAAGCTACAAAAGGCACCGGTTAGGCCAAAGACCCATTACACAAACTGCATGCAGGTGTGACTGGGATTATGTAAATGACGTCAAAGAGAACTCAGAGTTTCTAAATATTCATGCAATACACATTCAACATATCAATCACAGGGTAGAGGGGAAGATATTAACAGAGCAAGGTTCTGTAATCTCAAAAATTCTGTTCTTCTGTGTACATGTATCTATGAAAAAATGTGTGTGCCATGACTTACCTTTTTTCCATCTTTAGTCTTAAATCTGAATATCTAAAACTCAGGGAATTAACTGCATAATGCATTAAACTATAAGGCAGTGGCCTTAACCACACTGTTTCAGCACACATCACAAACCCTGGCAAAAGCAGGGAGACAGGACAACAAGCAAGGCTGATGACTTGCAGTCTCTTCCCCGAGTTCAGCACTGAAGACAAGCAGATGACTCTGCAGTTCCCAGTTCTTTTCCTTTCCCTTCGTTTATATTGCTGAAGGAACAATTACTATCTACAGATTTGAACTTTGGCAATTGTAACCTTCAGTTTTCCTCTTCTTGGTTGAAGCAGCATGAGTGACAGACTAACCTCCAAAAGATGTAAATGCCCTGAAGGATTTTCCCCCAGTCTTTTCCTCATTTGAAAGTAGTTTTACAAACAAAAGTAAGTATAGTACCCTGTCCTAGACTAGTATTTCTGCAAGTCCTGGAATATCTCCTCCAGAAGGACGTTAATGTTGGTTTGAAATCCTCAAGCAAATCAGGATGCAAATCAAATAAATGGGACTGCTAAATTCTTCTTCAAATCTACTGTAGGAAGCTCTTTATGTACTTCAAGTGGCAGTGTCCCTTGCTCCACAAATGACCATATGCAACTCTGGGAAGAAGACAAAGGGCATATGGGCTAGAAAAACATGGTTGAGACAGCCCCTCCTGCCCGTCTGGAAAACAGTCACATGAGGCAATGTGACTATCAGAAGCTTGCCAATCTGCGGCAAGTTTTTACATCTTTGCTGATATTCCTCCTTCTTCCTAGATCAAAAGAGGAATTCACTTCTGGTGGACTGGACTTTATGCTTAATTATCCCAAGAACTGGGTCAGCTGCATGTCTCTCTAGGTGATCATTCTCACCTGCTGGGTATGTGCTCAACTCCAAGGAAGTCCTGAGAAGAATAGAGAATGAAATTTTCCCCAAGTATCAAAGAGATCCTGTGCTTTTCTGAGTATATCTGTTCTTTATCCTTGTGCACAATGATACAAGCAGGTTGAAACTCTAGACCATACCATCAGGTTAAGATATCATACTGGTCTAACCAGGAAGGAAAAATTTTTGTTCAGAGAAGCATTTTCAGAGAGCTTATTTGGACAAAAAAAATAATTTATCATTCAGAGTCACAGGTGAACAACTGCTCAGATCACTTATCATACTTCAAAACTCCTTTAAGATCAAACAGGACTTTCAAGATAGTACCCACAGAAAAGGAAGTCAAAATTCTAATGAGAATTCTCCTATTCACTCCATCCACAAAAAAATATTATCCAAGACACTGACAGCTATCCCTAGATATGCTGAACCTGCACATTGCCCAAAGACCACACAAAGCACCTCTGAAAGGCTCAAATGACCAGACGTTCCTTTTCCATTTTGGGCAGCCAGGTATGACTGTGGCAGGAAGGCCTACATATTTCCACAGCCACCTCCCCCACAAGACCTGAACTACTGAAGCAACACATTTCCTCAGCGTTTTAAAATACACTTCCCAAGTCATCGCTCAGAAACTCGAGGGGCAGAAATGAGTTCATCGAGAGATGAAACCCTGGAGCAGGGAACAACAATAAAGAGTGTTCCAGTAGCTGCTCCTACCCACAAGTCACACAGCCTGCATGCTGCTTACGGGAGGGTACATGCGCTCCAGTCAGCTGTCAACTCTCCACTGTAAGTGAAGAGGAGGAGGAGAACTGACAATATGCATTCCAAGTAAACCAGTCCTAGAAAAACAGTGGCTTTTGGCATCAAAAAAGCTTAAATCAGAGCCCTGAAGACTACGTCTCAACACACGTCAAACACTAGGAACCTGCAAACCTTCATTTGGGAAAGCTCCTTCCTTGGTCATGGTGTCTCTGCATTCGGCTTCATGCATCAAGGACATCTTTCTAATATCAGTAGGAACTCATTTCAGCTAGTGGTTTACAGAGAAAGACTAAGTAGATTTCGCAGTCCTCACAAAGGTCAACGCCACATTAGTCCTCACCATCTGTGGCTTAATTAACTATAGCTTCCTCTGGCTGCTTAGAGGTTTTCTGATAATTTAGGACACGAATTAGATGAAAACTAGTACATAATCAACTTGACAGTCCTGTTTACAGTGTTTACACAGTGTGCACTGCACATGGAAATAAGCATTTTGTTAGGACTTTAATGGCAGAGGGACCACATTTAAATTCAGAGTGCAAATGAAAAACTCAAAGATCAAAGTGTCCTGAACCTTCAGTTTTGTTCCTGTTTTGTAAGTGAATATTAGCTTCTATAAAATGAGCCCCCCAACCCTTTTTTCCCCTTTTGCAGCAAGTCATTTGTACAACTGCACTGAACTTCAGCTGCATAGAAATTAAGTATGAGAACTGCAGTGTGAAAACAGCCAACACTTCCCTACTGATTGCCACAAGTCTTTAGAGAGCAGAGCAGTGGCAGCAAAAAGCACTTTTTAAAATCTACACTGCTGAGAATTTATACTAGTCCTCTAATGCCATTTTTAGATGACTTTCTCCCATAAAAAAGATTAAATATTGTACCTGCACCCAGCCTCAGACACATTTATGCCAATTTTTACCCCTCATTTGAAAGCAGGCCTGTACAACTCTCTCTTTATTTTCGTTTCTTGATAACCAGCAAAATCCTTTTTATCTTTCACTGATTATGCCACCTGACATGATTACATCACTGATCTGTAATCTCTTTCACTGATTACAAATTTTAACAAACCTTCAATCTTAACATTGTCCTGCTTGACATAAGAGTGAGAAAAAACCACACGAAATGCAGACAGGCAGAATACCCAAGATCTTAACAAGAACATCATCTATGAACTGGTAGTATCCCTCTGCCATGCTACCAGACTTTTTTTCCAGTTGCAAAAGATAAGAATCTAACTAAAACACAGAAAAACTGGCAGCAACTGACACCCCTGAGGGTATTACCAGGCAGGCACTGCTGCTGCCACACAGACCACACCAGAACTTAGGAGGGAAATAACGAAATTTACATAAGCCTAAATACAGATCTTCTGCAGCTTCTTTCTGGACACACAGCACGCACAAACCACTGATAAACAGCATATTCCTGATTCCTCTCTGACAAGTGAAAGGCTACCCCAGCTGCCGCGCCACTGCAGCTGGTGGGCAGGAGGTCAGAGAGGCACCGCAGGCTGCAGGGCTGTGCTGCCCCACACAGCCAGACCAGCACCGCCTTTCCAGAGGGGACTGCTCAGGGGAACACATCGACCCAGCCCTCCACGTGCCCCTGCAACCAGGGCAACCTCCCTCCCGCCCCAGGCCTCTTATCAAGGGCAAAGCCAGCCACACACACCAAGGCTAGAAAGCTAGAAAGGCTAGAAAGTTTTTTTGGGAGATCGTAACTTCCCAGTTTACCTTAAACGGCTTTGTCTGAGCTGAGAGAAGAGGCTTAGGCTTACCAGGCGACGCCAGCGCTTTCTATGTAAACCCAACCCACACTTGACCTATTTTCTGCTGTTCTGAGCGCACAGTCACAATTTACCTCATTCAAACCCGGCAGCTGCTCGGCTACATCTGAACCAGTTAAGTCAAGCTTGAAGGCACAACCCTGACCCCTAAACCAGAAACAAAGTCGAGCCGAGGTCAGCCCTGCTCACACGTGCGCAGAGGCACGGCCGCATGGGGAAAGCAGGGATGGGCACTGACGCTCGCCCTGCGTGCGGGGGGCCAGGACGGACAACTGGGATAACTAATCCCCACCCAGCAAGGGGCTCTGAATGCACTGTTCCAAGGACAAATGTTTATGGGTATTTCAGACCACAAACATTTAAGATTAGGGGTTATTTTCAGTGTGTAACAGCAACGACTACGTTTCTGTAAGTAGGAAGTTAAAATTACAAGGGGGAAAAAGATGAGGAATACAAATTTAGTAATTTTCCAACTGTCACTAAAGTTAACATCTCTCAGGAAAAGCTATCAATGATTTTTCTGCTGCTCCCCACTCTTCCCCATGCATAATACTTCTCCCCACACACTCCTACTCCCTTCCTCATTTTACCTCAAGAGCTGAAACTGATTTTAAGATTTTAATTATCAGGTTTGAGAATCAGGGGATCAGGGCTACATACAGTTCTCCAAGTCATGATTTCAGGCTAGAAGGTGCATCATTACACTGATTTGTTCAGTTCTGGAAGAGTAACTGATACTAACATTAGGAACATAAACATACAGGGGGGAAAAAAAAAGTCTGACTTGTAGTCTAATATTCTCCATGATTTTAACTTACTAACACAAAAATCAACAGAGGTATTTGCCTTCCTATAAAACCATCAATACCTCAGGTGAAATGGGCATGCTGTAAAATTTGCATTTTACAAGTCAGTTTGTTATTCTTGTATCTGTAGATGACAATCTGGTATGGGAAGGCAGACGGGAAATCAGAACAGCATGAACATGCAGCAGGGAAGTAAGCAACATTCAATGGACAGGCAAAGCCAAACCTGGGCTAAACAAATATTGTCAGTGCTGGCCTAAAAACTGCTCTACTGACACCTACAATAGTCTTGCATTTGAAAGCAGAGGTTAAAAAAATAATGACCCTTACACTCACAAATTATATTACTCTCTCTCTCTCTGAGCAGGTAGGACAATTTGGGTGAGAAAAGCAAATTCTCTCTCAAAGTCAGGTATCTTTCAGCATCTAAGACTTCTCTAAAAAAGTGGCTCCTATCCACAAAACAGGGAGGCTGTCAGCTTCCACCTAGAACACTGTGGTGACTGTTTGTACTACTTACACTCTCCACACACAGACAAATAAAGGTCAAATGAACTACACTACTCCACGTCCACCGTCTCTCTCATTTTGATGACACAGCCATATATTTGCTTTTCTTTCATTTTCCACTGATTCCTCTTCCTCATGGCAGGCTCCACATATTTATCACCACCATCTCAGCAATAAGCAACTTGTACTGATTTGGCATTTTGTTTTATCTAATCATAAGAGAAACAGGGAGGGAGTACTGGCCCTAACCCACTCAGTCATGGCAATACTGGAACAAGCCTTTGAGTCACTAAGCAACTCACTGCCACTATGGGAAAAGAAACCTCAAAGTGCAGACATTTCCCTGAAGCAAGCAATCAGCAATCAGAGTGAAGTTGATGCTAACAAGGAGACCTGCTAAGTAAGTAGATTGGAGAAATCTCTTTTGCACATTGATATTAAAATCTGAACTGAGAACCAGACACCCTGTGAATTGGGAACAGCTTTCAGAAGGTATCCAACAAGACCCTAATCACATGAGCTAAAGGACAAGCTGTATGGATGAAGGTGTCTTTAAGCAAAAAAGAAAGTACGTTCTATTGATCACCAGTTGTCTGCACTAGCGGGCTGCTAGAAAGGCAGTCCAATGCACCCAGAAATCAAGCCAAGACATGAGGCCTGCTCTGACAGTGACCACTTTACAGAAGACACATCTTTCTTGCATGAGGGACAGCAGAGGTTACCTGTGGCAGATGGTAGGCTGTGTACCACCACCGCAGAAAATGACCGACCAGTCACCTCCACTGAATCTTCCATCAGTTGCATTACTCAGCAATACAACATTCCTTGACGGGACTACTGATAACTGAGATTTTACTGTAGCAAAGAGCAAAGGCCTCTCAATTCAGTTCTGCAGAAGAAAACCGCAGAACACTGTCCCAGTACATGCCAGTCTTGACGACAGATCCTAGAATCAACACCACCTCCTAGAGATATCCATCAGTGTGTCACTCTTGTGAATGACTCCCTGCTCTGGAATATGAACTATCACCAGTTTAGATTACCAACAGTAATCACACAGCTACCTAGTCTCTTCTGCAGATATCCTCAATCCTATTTACCAAACAGGAACTCTGGAAACATACTGCCTTCCAGATCGTTTTCTCTGTAACTCATGAGGATTATGGGCAGAACACAAATCCTTACAAACAAAAATATTTAACTTTTTTTTTTTTTTAAGGCAGAAAGAATACATCAGATATCATCCAAATGTTCCTGAAACCCGGCTTGTTTTAGTCCACTGAATTAACATTAATGTTTTATTTTCAAGTGGCTTTCAGGGATTTATTTCACTACGTGTTTCTTAGAATACAAATACATACATGTTGGCCCACATGCTGGTATTATGAAAGTAGATCAAAATAAAACTCATTTTTCTCACATTTAAAAAGTACCACTGTATTTGCAGAGAACTTTTCAAAGTTAATTTCTAATAGGATTTAAGGCAGCACTGCCTTTTTTTCCTGTAGAGAGCTCTGTTACGACCTGCTGGAGCCATTTTAGGAATTTTTCCTATAAATAACAGAGATCCGACCAGCTGGGACATATATCATAGCTGGATTAACACTACAGCTCTCTGCAACTCCAGAGAAAGCGGTGGATGTGCCTTTTATAGAACTGATGAATAATGGTCTTGCAAAGAGGAAAGATTAAATTGCTAATCAGAAAACAGGGACATTTCAGTTATTGCTGCAATAACTTCCCTGGGGTAAACTTAAGAAAGTCATTCAGTTTTTAAAATTGATACAATGCTCTTCTATTTCACAATATTTTTCCATAGATAAATCTCCTAGCATGCAGAACCAAAAAATTCCTATTGAAGACATAATTCAAGACCGAACTACATCACTTGGGGAAGAAATAAAAGGAAGAAAAAAGCTCAAGCCTGCCAAGCACCATAATTTAGCCACCAAGTCTTATGCACTCTGAAACCTGCTTTAACCTGATTTTATCTGTTGTATACCAAAATGGTGTGACGTGGTGATAAGAAGACAGAGAAAGGGAAGAAAACATTCAAACGGGGTGAACCCCCTGCCTCTATGGTTGAAATATAATTTCTAAACTGCATGCTTAAAATTCACAGCTAAAATCACAAAAAATGTAATCATTAACAAGATGCACAGAAATTACTATAATTCAAACTCACTTGCTCAGCAAAAACACTAAAATACTGCTCCCAACAATACTGGCAGATAAACTCAAGTAGAGGAGGTTACAGGGGGAAAATGGGAACAGTAATTTTAATTCCAATCAAAAGACAGGAAATGTTTGCTATATTGAAGGGGAGTGTCACTATTCACAAACAATAGTAGTAAAAAAGCTTTGTAACTGTAGTTGCTAGTATATTGTTAAAAATAAATAATGCTCTGTACATCAAGCCCTCAGTGAAAGTTATTCCAAAGTCTAAGAAAATAGCAAGATTCACACTTGATTTTAATTTTAAAAATTCAAGTTGGTATAAAATTACTGGAGTTTCTCCCCAGAGTATGGCCCGGAAAAAGAATTAGATACACTCACCTGGAACTGCTATAGTGCTCAACCCCTACTAACTGTAGTTTGCTGAAGGCTGCGGAGCAGTTCCCATGAAGCAGGAACCCCAGACTACAAATTATTACTTCTATTAGTGTAATTTCAAAAATACATTCTGTAAGGAAAAGGTCTAGAGTGGCAGCCAGAACAAAGGGACATTGTATCCAAGGGAGGAATGAAAGCAAACAAACCCATGAGCACATGAGCACCTCACCAAATGAGCTATTGTGTTTACCCTGTCAAGATAAGGCTTAATTTGGGTAAGAACACATTTCCATGAAACTCAAGTTTCCCCCTACCTGAAATGCAGCAATGCCTACTCTCTTCCTGCTCTGGGTACAAACTCCCATGCAACACTGCAGAGTTTACTCGAATTCACACTTCCGAGATCCCTAAAGCACCAAGGATTCCCAATCCCAACAAAGAGCAACTTGGGAAACCAAGAAGACAGGGGCAAAGCAGCACCTGGTTATAATGTGAAACAGACTTCTCCAGATGACGACTTTCAGTCTGGATTACAGAAGCAGTGTTGGTCAAGACCACCACGCAAGAAAAGTACTTTCAACCTTCATTTTTAATAAATCAAATAGGAATTTTAAGGACACAGAACCAAGGATAAGGCTCCCTTCACTTACTACTGAATGATATTTTCCACAGATTTTTACTGGTGAAGAAGCAATCACTTGTGATCAAACACAGGAAATTCTTCACCCAGAAACACTGGATGGATTTTTAAACTCAGTAATCCCAAGCACGGCTTTTCAGAAGTACCAAAATACTTCAGTGAAAGGATTTGATATTCACCTTCAAAGAAGAAGCAGGTTTTGCTCCATCTCTTCCGTTCTGAAATCCAACCTTTTAAATTACTTACTTCAATGCTACCTCCTAGAGTAGGATTAATGAGATCAAATCATTGAAATGACTGTGTTTTTTCAGAAATTGTGTGAAGAATAAGTTTCTCTATGACAATGGAAGGAAAACTGTTTTCCTATGGATTTTAGAGTCATCTGCATTGTAGTAATCTCAGCTTATCCAAAGGACCCCACAACTCTTTCCTCCCTTCCTCCTTGTGTACCTTCCCACAGCTTCAGCAGCTCCACCTGAACTCCCTCCCACCTGGAGGAGCCACACTATTTGTGGCATCTGTGTCACCTTCCTGCTGACTGATGGCCTCCCCTCCGCACTGCTCACTTCCCTAAGGCTTGTCAGATCTGAAGAACTCCACTCCCGCGCCAAACCTTGCTGAGAGAGACAAAAAAAGTGACTGAAGCACTTACTTCTTAAGAGATCAAGGTAAAGCCGAAAGGCGCCATTTTATTCCACCTCTTTTGAGAAAACAGAGGAAGTTCTCAAACAAGAAGCTCTTTTTCAAAGAGAAGCACAAATACAGGCTTACGGCAGATGATGTGCATCTCCCTCTGGTTCTACAAATGGAGGGTGCCAATCCCTCCTCCCTCATTCTGCTCCTTTTGTGAGCACTCCGATGAAACTCTGCTGTCCTGCACGTGTTACTGGGAGTGAGGACTGGGATGAGTCATCTGACCCACTTCTAGCTGGACGAAGCCTTTTGCTTCCCCGCATGTTGGAGCCGTACGCTTAAACATAGATGTGTCGGTAACAAGCTGTTTAGACCATCGCTCTTTACAAGGCTGCCAGAGAAGCCAGCTGGACTCCTTATGGGTGGTCCAGAGACATGGGAAAGAATCGAGACAGTTCTTCAGCACAATGCTGAGAGGAGTTAAAAGATGCAGAAAGCTGTGTGTGCCTGGGTTGCCCATGGAGGAACCGAAAGCAGGAGGGGAGCACATGATGGCCACCGCCGCCAGCTGGCCAGCACCCGGAGTTCCCAAGCTGCTTCTCGCAGCCTCAGAGGGTGGGACCAACCCCAAAAAGCTCCTGCCTGCCTGGTCAGTGGAGGTACAAGTTTATGGGAAAAGCAATTTTCAGCTGCAGTAGCTATTTTTAAGCCTGAAGCTTAAAGTAAGAGAAGCCTGAAAGATGAGTGCACGTATAATTATGGGCTGCTTAAAATACAGACAGAAAAATACTATTTTATCCCTGTTTCAAGATGTTTAAAGATTTTTTATTTGCATGTCATTACTACACAAGCCCTGCTTACTTGCTCTTACAAGCAAACAAGTCATGGAATCCAAAGGCATCCAGGTCTGAAATATCCAATGTCTGCCCATAACGAACAGAAAAACAGAGCAGTGGAGTTGCCCATGGCCCTTCACTCAAGTCTTTCTTAATGGCATATATGACTTGAATGGTAATAGATCGAGGTAAATGTGTATTAGGTCCTGTATCTGATGTACCTACTTCATGATTAGTGAGAAAGTTTATTATTTCAACAATCTTTAAGGCGTGTTAGACATTTGACCTGCCAGCATTCAGACGTGCCACACACATTTAGAAAAAGAGCAAAGTACAGGTGCCTATCACTCTGCATGCAACACCTCCCACGGGGGATTTCTCATCGCCCTATCTTTACATCTGCAACCTTCAGCACAGAGGTAGACAGGCAGACTGTACCATTTAGAAACACTAAAGCAACCAGGCTTGTCTTCCAGAAGAAAAAAAAAAAAA